>JAWZYV010006380.1:0-331080 GCA_038373885.1 Cheiracanthium punctorium | reverse complement strand
GTTGACTTTTGACTTACTTTTTAGTATTATATACTTCTTAAATTATATAAAAAAGCGTGTTGTCGCCAAATTTGGCGATATATCGCTAAACGACTCGAAGTTGGTTTCTAACAAATGTCTTGTCCGGGGAGTGTCCCTTACTGGGAAGTACTGCTTTTGTATAATACCACTTATAAATGTAATACCACGCGGCTGTCGATCTAACGGTCTGGAGTTTTGGGCGATTTTCTCCAGATGTCACGTGAATACGCATTAGAGCCTCTTAAAAAGCCCTCCGCCAAGGCAACCTTCCCGTGAGGAAAATAGCCGTGCCTTAACCCAGCGGTTCTCAACCTTTTAACTTCGCCCCCTCCCAACAAAGGCTAACTTACGGTAGCACCCCCCCCCTTCACATTGTTCAGCATACATTCAGTTTTTTAATCTTTAACAATGTACATTTAGTCGAATTTTCTACAAAATAATGTTATCAGTAAAGTTTGAATGAACATTTTAAGCGAAAATGGATATATTTTTGAGTAAAAATGAGAATAAATTAGGCGATTTTTAAAAATCGTGCATCATTACTTGCTTTTTGGTTTTTCTCGTGCCTCCCCTGGAAACGCTCTGCGCCTCCTTGGGGGGCGCGCCCCACAGGTTGAGAAACGCTGCCTTAACCACAATAAAAATATATAAATGTAATACTTTACTTATAATAATACTTCTAAATATAATACTACTTATCTATAAATCAATTTTTATCATAAAAGTTTTCAGATTTTCCACTTTTCTAAATGTAGTTACTATTTGGATCTTAGTTTTCTAATGACTTCTGAAGATTAACTTTTTCATTCCGATTCTTTTGAACTCTGATATTCGTCTTCACTCAGAATCACTTTCTTTTTCTTCTCCTTCTTCCTTTTTTTTTTTTTTTTTTTTGAGAGAGAGAGAGAGAGAGAGAGAGAGAGCACCATCGGACCCCTCTGGAAGAAGAAGTTATAGGGTCTCACTGCTATAAGGCTTGCTCTTTTTCATTGGCCTTTATCTAGAGCAGATCATATAAGGGCACTGCTTAAAAGATGCCCCCCTTTGCAAACCCATAAAATCTCATTCCAAGCTCGAGGAGAAAGTAATTTATTTCAAGCCAGCACTTTTCTGTTTACACACTCACACTTCAATGACCCGAAGTCACAGTTGCCAACCTTTGAGAACCAAAAATGGGGAGTTTTTGCTTTGGACACAATTTACTACATAAATGGAAAACTAAGCTGTAAATAGATGGGACTATTTACATGACTAAGAAAGGGCAATTTTGGAATATGTAGAAATTTTCTTCTTATAGCAAATTTACATCAGAAAAATAAGAAATTACATACTGAATTTAAAATACTGATGTTAAATCTTGACTAAAATGAATTTTATATACCTTTATCCAAACACCTGCACATAATTTATAGTTTATGAGAAATACAAGTGCGTATGTTTGTATAGCTTTTGCGATCACCCGTCGAAAAATTATCGAAAAAATAAAAATGGCGCTATATAAATAATTTTTTTATAAAAATGGTGGATGTTGGGGGAACATTTTTTTCTTGGAATAGACACTCAATACTGTAATAATTACGATTATAGTTGAAATTGGGCGCGACAAGCCGCGACACCCCTTCAAAAAGCTTTTTGAAATGTGAATTTTTGAAAAAAAATTAGAAAAAAAAGTTTGCAATTTTTTAAAATAAAGTTATATTATTTTTTCAAGCTAATAGATACATATAATTAAAATACATATATTTTACTACAATTATACTAAGTATCAAACCAGTAAATTAATTTAAAGAGCCCGTAAAAAATGCAAGACGAAGTAATAGAAAACGCTGAAATCTCTTGCCGTAAATGAAGAAACTTGCTTTTAAACCGAGTGTTGCATCTTTTGGATATGAATTATGGTCGAAAAACATGCATTACATGATGCATCAGTTACTAGGCTATCCAAAAACATATATATTACTGTTTTTAAACAAATTTAAAATTTTCGACTTTTGGCCAGGATTTTGATATGAATACTCCACTGTGTGACGGTCAGTTTGAAGTCCACTTAGAGTACGCTTCATTATTTGTCAGAAAAGTGAGGGTTTCTCCCGGCGTCATGCTGGGGCATGCCAAAAGTTTAGAGAAAACGGCTGCAAAGTATCCAATCAATAGAGTTGTCTGTAAAACTTACTCTGTTCCAACAGGAAACATGAGCTTTGTTCAAGATAACATCTTTAACGGACAAATGCCTAATCGTCTCGTCATCGCCTGCGTTGATAATGACGCATTTAACGGCAACTACAAGAAATCACCTTTTGAATTTAAGCATTGTAATATTAATTTTATCGCCGCTTATGTGGATGGGCAATCTAGCCCCCACAATCCTCTTCAACCTAATTTTGAAAACAACCACTTTGTTAGAGCCTACCAGAACTTATTTACAAATGCGGGGGACAGAGGTTTATATCTTTCAAGATCAGAATTTTCGGAAGGTTATTCTTTATTCCGCTTTGATTTATCGCCTGATCTGTGCGACGGTTCTCATTTAAACCTAATACGTCACAGCAATTTACGATTAGAAGTAAAATTTGCCACCCCCTTGGCACAAACCGTTTCGTTATTAGTGTATGCCGAATTTGAAAATTTAATAGAAATCAACAAAGCTCGAAATATCCTGTACGATTTTGGAAACTGATGAATTCGTCACAAATCCACAGAATTCTATCGAGGGATCCTTACACCTCAAGATACTATGCTTGCGTTTTTTCTTCCGACAAGATACCAGTTATTCGAAACTTTCCTTCGGCAATGGTGATCAATACAGATAAACATTACGAAAGAGGTACTCATTGGTTAGGCATCTTTATGCCAGACGAAAAGAGTCTTCAATTCTTCGATTCCTACGGAGTGCCTCCAGAAACTTACGGTGAAGATATCATACAGTTTGTGAAACAATATCAACATGTTTACTGGAATCAAGTTCGACTTCAAAGTTTAACATCTAATGTGTGTGGACATTATTGTATTTATTTTATTGTAAAACGGTCTCAAGGCTTATGTATGTCACTTATTTTGTCTCAACTAGCTGGAAAAAAGAATGATTTTAAAATGTTTCAGTTTGTTAAGAAACGCTATGCTGTAACTATGATTTTTAAACATTAATAAAGATAATTTATATTATGAAAAGTCTCATTTCTTTTCTTTGTTTGTGTGTGTGTGTGTACATTATTTACAAAAAAAGACATATACATATAAACGTTTTTTTTTTGTCTTGGAAAAAAGAGTATAAAAGTCGAAAGTTAATTTTAAAAATTTCATTTCAAGAATGGAACTCATAAAGTTAGTTCATCCTAGCACTTGTCTCCTGTCCGGACCAACAGGGTCCGGAAAAACGGTGTTTGTTAAAAAACTCATAGAACACAAAATGCTTGAACCTATGCCGGCCCATATTGTTTACTGTTACGGAAGTTATCAGCGACTTTTTAATTCCATGAAAGGTGTTCGTTTTGAAGAAGGACTGCCTTCCGACCTTAATACTTTGCAAAACGCACTTATCATTATTGACGATCTCATGACAGAATTAGCGAGCGATACGCGACTAAGCAATCTTTTTACGAAAGGCAGTCATCACCGAAATCTGTCTGTCATTTTTATTACCCAGAATCTTTTTCAGCAGGGTAAACAAATGCGTAACGTTCATTCAAATTCCCATTACTTAATTTTATATAAAAATCCCAGAGACAAAAGCCAAGTGATGCATTTGGCGAGGCAAATACTACCTGGTAAAATTAAAAGTTTTCAAGAAATCTTTCAAGACGCAACAAGTCCTGCTTATGGGTATCTATTCATAGACTTGCGTCCCGAGACAGACGAACTTTTGCGCATGCGCACGGGTATATTCCCCCAAGATAAACACTATGTGTATGAGCCACGATAGTCATTTGCTTATCAGATTTGGTGCGAGTAACATGTCCTCCGCAGTTATAGAATTCGAGGGGTTCCAACTGAAACCCCACATTTTCATCGTGAAAGAATTGGCTTTCTACGACGTACATCGCGGCTATGATGGTCGGTGGACTTTTCTTCCTCCCTATTCTTGGGAATATTTATCAAAAAAACATAAAAAAACATTTTCGTGGGTGACCCGTCATTGCCATCGACTCAACTGGGAAAGTGGTGACCTGTATTATGGGACTTTAAAATATATTTTATTATTCTTATTCCTATTCTATTCCCATGTTTATGTGAAAGGCTTAGAAAAATCTAATTTTTTGAAAAGCCTGTGGTTTCGGAATATTTTGGATCTGAATGATTTGAAGTGCCCTGAAATTCGAGCACTGAATCATGTAGCACTGAACTGCCCTGATCATTCATCTTGTTATTACCACTGTGCTTTAGCAAAAGCAGCGGCTTATGGGACCTATATAAAGGAAAATAGCACTTGCGCCAGTCATCATTCATAGCGAGTATGTCAAGCATAGAACACCTCAAGCTTTTAGCAAGTCTAAACGTAAAAGAGCTTTATTACGTGATTGTCCCAATAGTCTCATCAAATGTGTTTGTGAATGTGCTCTTAATCTTTTAAAAGGAAACGTACCCATATCCAAACGACAGAAAAATAAACTTTCATCCTATAAAAGGACTTCGCGACGCCTGGCAGATAACAAAGTACCTTTGTTCAAGAAAAGACGGCTTTTCGTGCAAAAAGGCGACGGGTTTTTATCCATTCTGATCCCTGCTGCTGTCATCCTCTTATCATCCATCATCCATGGCGCACGCTAAGAAATACGCTCTCGTACCATTAGATCGTATGCACCAATTTGAAGAAGAACATTTGAGCGAATTGGATACACAGATTCGACATATCTTGAAAAGTAAAATGAATGAAAATGAAAAAGCTAAATTATATATTCAAGCACTGCAGAAATTTGTCACGTTTCCAAGTGTCAATGCTGTAAAGCCTGCAAAAGAAGAAGAAGAACAACAAGAAGAAAATGCTCCCGAGAGTAATTTCTATATAGAAAGGGAGATAATGGTTCCGGCGAAATATAAAAAAAAGTTCCGGCGAAATATAAAAAAACGGCTCAGAATATGCTAAACTTTTTAGAACAGAACAAAATTTCGTGGACTCCAAATAAAGAACTCAGTTTAGAAAATGGCGTCATCCCTGGTTCTAACATCGTCGAACTCATCAATTTTCTCTTAAGAAACAGAATGAAAAGACCTGCGGCATTTGATCAGTTTCAAGACGTACTGAACACTGTACACTTTCCCCAGAATTTGTGAAAAATAGTTATTTAACGGGTGCCAAGAAAATGTATGCAAGGCCAAAAACTGTTATAAGAAAAGAGCATAATATTGTGAAAAAGAACACTTTATTTCCCAACAACTGGTTAACATTGTAATATATATTTGTACTTTTCATAATGTGAATAAAATATTGACTTTCATCAAAACTGAAATAGTTTCTTTTTGTCCTTTTCTTTAAAAAATGAGTGTGTTCACATAAACATTAAAAGAATATACCTTGGAAAAACAAATTCTTTGTAAAATAAATAATAATTGTTTTAAATAACGGTCCAATAAAAAATTAAGCAGAGAAAAAAAATAAATAATTAAGTGAAAAAGAAAATAGTCTTTAAAACTGTGCGAAGAAGTCGCAAACCATTTCAAAACTTTTTCAACTTTTTCAAAAACCGTTTCAACTTTTCCAAAAATTTTCAACTTTTTCAAAAACTGTTTCAACTTTTCCAAAAATTTTCAATTTTTTCAAAAACTGTTTCAACTTTTCCAAAAATTTTCAATTTTTTCAAAAACTTTTTCAACTTTTCATATTTATTTGTATACTATTAAGTGTGTACGTATGTGTGTTTGGGAAAAATGTATGTATTTAACTGTATTTAGATGAAAATGACTTAGGTGTGTGTTACAATCCGCAAAGTATGTCCGGGTATACTTTATATGAATTTTTAGAGCTGTGATACCGGTATGTATTTGTGCATTTTTTGTATACGTGTGTTTGATTTAGGCGAAAAATTAGTATTGCAAGTACGTGTTTGTGTGTGTGCGATTATTCTCGTGTGTTTGTACGTGTGTCTGCGTGTTTTTGAATGAATGTATGTGTGCCTGTGTACTTAGGTGTATGTTTGTGTGTTTGGTGCGTTTTGTAGTAATGTATGCGTGTGATTAAATGTATTGAGGTGAAAATGACTTACATGTGATTCTATCGGCAAAATGTGTTCAAATATATATTTTAAAGCATATATTATTGTATGCATTTGGTTTTATACGAGGGATTTGCGTGTATTTTATGGATGCATTGATTTATATAAGAAAGTATAAGTATATTTAGACGTGGGGAAAAAGTAGTGTATGTGTCTGTTTGCATTTTGTGAGCCTTCCGGAGTTACTTTATTTTCATAAGTATATGTCCCTATATTTTTTTACATGCAAGTATGTGCGTGCAAAATACCTTTTGTGCGTTCTGTATAAACATGTATTTAATTTAAAGTATAACTGTATGTCTGTATTTGCGAGGTGAACTCCTATTTACTTTACTTTCATTTGTATGCCTGGGCTTTTTAAGATTGTATTGGTCCGTAAAATTGCTATGCATGTGATTTGGGTATATTCATTTAGATACAGGTACGATTATTTAAGATTAGAAAAAATCATCTTAAAAAATTAGAAAAATAACATTTGACTTTTTAAATTAAAATTCTTTAAGAGAAAAAAAATATTTAATAAATAAAATAAAATAATGAAATCCTCCTATTGCATGCCTGGTTTCAAGATTGTATAGTAAATAACGTTTTATAGAAATAAAATGTATGATTTATTAGTAAAATAAAAAAAGGACTCAGATTATTCTATTTCCCCCAAAATTAAGTGAATCGTCTATTAAAGAATTAATAATTAAATACAGTTAACTAAAAATTAAGATAATTAAAATAATTTATACCTTCTTTCCAGAAAAATTACAAGTCCTATTTTCAAAAGAAAACGTTGCCAGTTCCAAAAAAGAAAACTTGATACCACAAGAAAAAAAATTCTCTTATTTTTCCGAAACTAATTTAAAATTAATAATTAAAATTCATTCATTAAGATAATTAAAATAATGAATACAATATTTCCACAAGTCCCGGCAAAGGCAAAAAAAAAAAAAAAAAAAAAAAAAAAAAAAAGAAAGAAAATACCACTTTTTAAAAATAGAGTCCTCTTCCATCCCGTTTAAATATAAAATAATAAAGTAAAATTAAAATGAATGAATAATTAAAATTCATTCATTAAGATATTTAAAATAATCAATAAATTACTTTCTAAACATTGATTATGAAAATAATGAATTTCACAACTCCAGGAACATTTCAAGAAAAAAAATTGCAAAGTCCGATACCGAAACTAGAATACAATTCGATCTTTAGCAAACGTCAGTGAAACCGGGAGCCGTGCTGTGGTCAGGGCATTGGGCTCCCAACCGAAAGGCCCAGGGTTCGAGGCCCATGGCCGGCAAGTCAGAAAAAATAATTTTTAAAAATAAATCCAAGTCCACACATGAGTTATAAAATTTAATACCAGATGATAGTAATCAATTCATTAATTAATTAATTAAAATTAACTAAAATTCATTAATAATTCCAAAACTAAAATCCAAAAAATTGCAAGTCAGAAAAAAATATTCAAAGTCCCATTCCGAAACTGAAAATCCGTTGCCACTCAATAAAAAGAAACTTGGTGTTGCCATTCCGTAAAAAAGAAACTCCTTTCACGAGTGAAACCACTCGTGACGTCATTTCCGGTCACGCCCCTTCGTGACGTCACTAGGCCACGCCCCCGTTGGTGACGTCACTTCCGTCCCTTATACCGCGCCGCTTACTACTGTCATTTTCCCCCTTGAAACCGCGATCCCATATCCAGTAACAAATAACAGAAGATATTAGTACTCGATTACTGGAACCCGTTTCCCCCCTAGTTCGCCTCGCCTGGCAGTCTGTATTCGAAGTTGCTCGATCCGAAACAGCTTCGGATCGAGTAACGAGTAACGATATCAACCGAAAAGTAGCAATTCGTTACTTCGAGTCTGAGTGATTATCCGTATCTTAGTAGCGAATACATGCGGTTTGCTTGAGCTCTAAAAAAGAACACAATTATCACGGTATATGCACATTTTAGATTACGTTTTCATCAGTAAAATTATAATTATGAAAAATGACAAACTCGTTTTTCAAATCAAATCCTTTCGAAAAGAAATAATTATTAATTTTAAAATTCTGATAAACACTACAAATTATACATAATTTTATCCCAAATTAAGATAATGAAAAGAAATTGCGCCCAAAAATTACTATACAGATTACAAAATTGACACTCGACAATTTCCTTCTGAAAGGAAATATAGGGACAACTAATTCACAGCATGACTTATTTTTAATACTGTTGCGCTTTCATCAGTCTTTTTTTTCCCATGTTCTCGATATTTACTTCGTCTAGAGAGTCAAGTTGTAAATTGCGCCTCTGTACATTTTATATTTTCCGTATGTTAATTTCCATCATTATTGTCTAAATGCCAAACTTAGTACTCAAATCGAATGCTTTTAAAAATAAATACTAGCATTTTAAAATCAAATAAACAAGTTGCACTATACAAAAGAACTATTTATCACAAACCAATGAAAAGGAATTGCGCACAAAAATTATTATAAAGGTTGCAAAACTGACAGTTAAAAATTTATTTCTGAAAGAAAATATAAAATTATATAGACAACTAATTCACAGCATGACTGAATATTTATTTTTAATGCTATTGCACTTTCTTCGGGATTTTTCTTTTCTGTTCTCTATATTTCATTGGTCTAGAGCAGGGTTGTCCAACATACGGCCCGCCGAGGGTTTGATTCCGGCCCACTTACTATTTTTTGAAAATCGCAGAAACAGTCTAGCAATCCTTTTAGTATTTCAAGTGGAAAAGCAAATATTTCCAAGAAATGCTGTGGAGAATAAACTTAAATTCTGAGAATGCTACTAAGATCAGTTTTTGATTGTCGAAGAAATTGCGAAGGAGGAGACAAACCTTTATTTGATAGAAAATTTGTAAAAGACTGCTCGAGCCTATTTACATCTTTCATAATTATAATTTTCTCTTATAGGGGAAGGGGGGGGCAAGACGGGGTCCTTGATGTTTGGAGCTTAATAAAACCCACATCTTTAAGTATTTTGAATATTTATTTATTTATAATTACTCTTACACAATCAATCTGTGGAAATAAGGAACTTAAGAAATTTTCCATTGATAGAAAATGAAGAAAATGACCAATTTTGTCAAAAATGCCCAACGCCCCATCTTGCCCCCTAGGTAGGGTAAGACGGGGTACCCTCTTGGGCAAGATGGGGTATGGGAGACATATTCTATTTTGGGTTACAAAACTTGCAACAAATGCTGCATCACCGTCTTCATCATCTATCCCAGCACAGCTACAGTGTGCCCAATTCCCACAGAGAGAAATGCGACCCATCCTTCATTAGAATCCAAGTATTTTCCATGGCAGTAAAAGCAAGGCATATTATCTTCTTCGTTGTCACATTCTGGTGAGGAATTAGGATTATTGTTGGTTTTTTTCTTATTCTTTTTCGTAGCCAATTCGGTTTTCTTATTCTTTTTTTGTTCTTTTACCTCTCTTTTTCTCTTTTTGTTAACTTCTGCCAGTTTCTTTATTTCATTGTTTCTTCTAACTCATTTTTATACGGGGAAGAAGTAATGATAACTATTTTTCCTCGTTTCCTTGTCACACTTGAAATTTTGCGAGCTGCAGGATAAGGCATCACTTGCTGAGGACTAACTACAGAAAATACTGATGGTGGAGTAGTTGACCTTTGATCTATTTCGATATTGGACATCCAAGTGGAGAATACCGGCTCAGGCTCTGCTTCAATCTCAGATGGTGTCATGACAACAGGCATGTGGCATATCAGCGGTTCGTCAATAGTTATTTTGTCAGAATCTTCAACTGTCGAAACTGGAGTTATCTGCAGGTATTGTCTCAGCCGTTATCGTCTCAGGGTCAACTGAAGCTTCAGCGAAATGGTCATGCGAATGGTCTATTTGGAGCTGTTGCTCCGTTGTCCGACGTAGTGGGTTGTGGCAATGCTTCAGTGATGGATAATCTCTCTGTTTGTGGAATATTTGTCGTCAGTGAGGAGCAAAATCACTATCGGAAAAAACTTTTGGATCGTATAGCCAAATCCCACATTTTTTGAAGCCATTTACAGCCGTATCGACAATTCTGGATGCCTGCTTAAAAATCCCTGAACCCAATCTTTGCCAGCTTCTTTTTTTTTTTTTTCTCACAAAGAGATGTTGTTTCCCATTTTTACTGCAAGAGTGCATGCCAAAGCCCTTAAATATTTTGTTGTAAGTCCGTAAAGACGACCCTCCTTATCCATTATGTAATTGCAAAGTTCTTTCTCTTCGTCATCAGAAAATGTTCGCTTTTTTGGGCCTAAAGGAACTTTCACCCAAGGTAAGTTGTAGGAGCACCTGGATCTTCTACGGCTACACGAGCTTCTTTAACTTTTCTTTCAAGGGTCGTTTGTGGCACAGAATATGTTTTCGACGCTAATTTATACGCCATTCTTCCTCTAATTACAATATCTACCGCATTTTTCATACTCTTTTCACTCCAATTCCCCCTCTCTGTCTTTCTTTTATCATTTATCACCATCCTAGAACAACTCAATTAAGTTAAGAAAACTCTATTAAGTTTAAAGGATCATAAAGTGTCTTAGAGAAATCATAGTTTTCTTCGAGGGGCAAGATGGGGTACCCCATATCCCCGTACCCCATCTTGCCCTCCCACGCTTATTTCAATAAAATAACTTACCTTAAAAAACTAAATCGAAATATGGAAACAAACATGCTTTTTCCTGCTGGTGTAATCATTACTAAACAAGAATAACTTTCAGTCAGTTCTAGAAAACTAATATTGAGGTACAGAACACATGCAATGTATAACACGAAAATCACAACGATCTTGACAAAAAACGAGTTTTTGGCGGTTCAGTAAAAAAGCATGGACTTAGAAGCCGGTCACAACGCTGACTGATAAACAATACAATGGCTCCTCATTACAAGCCAGGGCGGCTGTGATAGGTCGTTCGTAGGACCGTACCGACGAGACCCGGTACCCCGTCTTGCCCGCTACCCCATCTTGCCCCCCCCTACCCCTACTGTGTCTCATATTGCTGTGAGCAGCTATTTTCAAGGCTGAAAGCCGTGAAAACGAAATCAAGGTTTCTTCTGACAGAGGAACATCTTGTCGGAATTCTGCGTTAGCTATGTCAAGTGTACAGGCAGACATCGACTATGGTAAGCAAAAGTAATGCCAACCGTCACATAATTCTATGTTTGTATGTAATGAATTTTTTATAGCACCCCTAAATTTATTTTACAGAAACATGAAATGAATATATCCCCACCACCTTAAAAAAGTCTCCCTCCCCCCCAAAAAAAAACTTTGGTCCCCTAGTTCCGTAAAATTTTTCAAGTGGTCCCTTGCACAAAAAGTTTGGACAATCCTGGTCTAGAGGGACAAGTAATAAATTTTACGTCTGTACATTTCAAATTAATCCCTTGTAAATTTTCATCATTATTAACTAAATGCCATTTTCAAATCGAATACTTTTAAAAATAATTAAAAAATTTAAAATCAAACAAACAATAATACTGTACCCAGGAAAAAAAAATTATCATGAATTTATAATGAACACTTTTCTTTCGTAGGAAAATAATAATAGAGATAACGAATACATGGGTAATTATTTACTTTTAATACTAGTACACTTTCTTTTCCTTTCTTCTGTTCTGTATATTTCGTGTGTCTGTACATTTTTTATTATTCCTTTGAAAATGATACAATAATAATTATTTTTCATCACAAATTAAAATAATGAAAAACAGTCATGCGATTTTTTATTAAACTGCGCTTTCTTTTGGTGCTTTTTTCTGTTCTCTATCTTTAATTGCTTTCATAATGTATGCGGGGTTTCTTATTGGTAGAGAACGGTTATATCTGGGATCTACAAGTTCAGGAAGCAAACAATCAAAATAAAAATTAGCTAATTTCTCTTTCATGTTGTATGTCAAAAAGTCTTCGTCCCTTTATATTTTTTTAGTCTTCATTCCCAAGAGCGTCCACATGACAAAAAGACTAATCTCCTTTAGAGATATTTAACTGCCCTTGGATTTGAAAATAGTAATTGTGTTTGGTATTTATTTCGGCTATGTACGAAGTTTTAATACTACTAATAAGTTGTAAATAAAGAACGTAAATCAAGGGGTGTTCGTTTCAAATGTGCAATTTGTAATACATGACAATAAATGAACTGGATTAAAAAATTGTGCCTCTCTATTCTAAAAAGAAGTAACGGCCGCTGTCGCCGCCGCCGCCGCAGACAAGAGCTTGTTCGGCTATCTTCTCCTGAACCGTGGGGATTTGAATTTCGAGAAACATGTCCACGGATTCTGAAAATTCCGATGAACCTGATAAGCTGACTTAAATTTCGAAAATCGAATTATTTTAGAAGATATTAATAAAAAACTGAAAAACTAAACCTCATTGGTTGCTAGATTTGGCATAAAATCATTCATCCCTTTGCAAAAAGGAATTCCAATTATGTACAATCGCGTGAAATTGACAAACATGAAGTAGAATTACGCCCATTTTACGCCTAATAAAAAGTATATGAAATAAATAACTCAAAGTGTGTTACACAAAGTTGACAATTTTCGAATAGTAAGTTCGCTTAGACAACAGGAGTTTAGAATTAGCGATAATTCGTTTTTCCTAAACAGAATTACTAATTGTAACTGATTTTAAAAGCGCCATCTTGGCATTAGGTACAATCTGGCAAAATGGTATCTTTCTAAGCAGGATAAATCTAAACAGCGGGTTCAAAAATGTTAGGACCCAATATCTTGAAAATGAAAAATAAGTAAAATGCAGATTATTTTAAAGCCGGTTCGGTCCAGCTGGAGTATTTACTACCAGAAGGAATATTGGGTGGATTAACTATTCCATTATACTGTTTTCTTAGAGCTAATTATTAACTATACATATACGCAAGTCGCCAAATTATGAAAATTCACCATAATTGGCTAATACGCAAGGTGTTCCGTGGGTTTCACATAATTAAAAATAGTGCGAAGTTTACATTTTTACGTTCCAAGCAACATGCAAGAACCAAGCAATGTGTAGCTCGGTAACATTCTATCTGATCCAACCTTTGGGTTTTGTTTGGTGAAATTATGCCTTTTTTATGAATAAGCCTTATTAGGGGCCGAATGCCTCATACGAAAAGCGAGCGTAGCTAGTCTAGGGGCCTTGGTGCCTAGTGTTTCAAAAGTAAAATATGACCCTGTGAATTATCAACTGCATCATTCGAGTTTTATATAAATATATATGTAATAATAAAATAAATTTTGCTAATTTAACCTAATTTAATTTAATGTTTATTTGAAGAAGCTTCTTTAACCTTTTACTCTTACTGTAAAGTTTGTTTCTCGGCCATACAAATATTACGCTCAGAGACGTTTTTTGAAGTTCCATAAGAAGTAAAATTGTTGATTCAGCAGTAGTTTCAGTTTTCTGTGGCTTTGCTAGTACGTGCTTTTAGAACTCCTGTGTAAGCAGGTGTTTCTCATGTCTTGATTGACAAGCTACTTAACTAATTACGTTTGAGAGTAATGCCTTCGCGATCGTGCTGCACCCTGCCAGCAGGTGTAGTAACTAAGGAGTATTTAAGCAAGAGCGCGGAAATTTCGAGAGCTTTGTCTTAACTTCGCGCTTAGCTTTTCAGGAGTTTGGAACGTAAAGCTTAGCTTCGAGCCTTTAGACTGCGATGTAAGAAGATAGCCACCGAACGAATAAGGTCGCCGGCCCGACTCCTGCCCTCTGTCTGAACTTTGAAATAAACTATTTAATAGTGGATTTGCGTCAATCATTCCAACAAGGAATGGCGTAAGGCCCATTCTTTACGCACACACACACACACACACACACACACATATATATATATATATAATATTATATATTTATATTAGGGTGACGCAAAGAAAACGACTATTTTTGTTTTTTGAGTCTCGTGTGAAAAATGTCAGTTTTGATGTTTTAAGAGCCCCCTCCAAAGGAGAGCTCAAAAAAAAAAAAAAAAAAATTAAGAGGTCGCTCGAATTTTTTTTAAATTTCAAAAATGCCAAAAATCGAATTAAATTTTTTTTCTCGTTACGGTATAATTTTATGGACCAAAAAAAAAAAAAAGTTTCTGAAAGTTTTAGTTCAAAATTTAAATTTTGACAGGTCGTTCACAATTTTTTTAAAAATTTATTAGTGCATTACTTAAGATTTTTTCTAAAGTAATGCACTAATAAATTTTCAAAAAAATTGTGAGCGAACTTTCAAAATTTAAATTTTGAACTAAAACTTTCAGAAACTTTTTTTTTTTTTTTTTTGGTCTATAAAATTATACCGTAACGAGAAAAAAAAATCGATTTTTGAACTTTTTTGAAATTAAAAAAAATTTGGAGCGACCTCTTAATTTCTTTTTTTTTTTTTTGAGCTGGCCTTTGAAAGGGGCTTTTTTTGTGAGGGGGCTATTTATGTGTATAACATTTTTGCACACGAGACTCAAAAAACAAAAATAGTCTTTTTTTTGCGTCACCCTAATATATATATATATATATATTGAAAGAAAGTTGATGTATCATGTTTTTATTTTGATTATTTTATTTCTTTCTTTTAGAAAACAATCCTATGTTCATTACTTTATCCTAAAACAGAAAATCTGACTTCTACCTGAATATATTTTTCTGTCTTCACTTCTCTCAGGCGATTGACCCAGCCCTTGTGATTCTATAGCCCTGTACACACACAAACGAAAGTTGACATGTGGAGAGAATGTTTCTGGAGGCACTATGTGGAAAGTGAGGAGACCACAGGGGGTCAATTGGTCAATATACGTCCACCTCATCCATCACCGCGACTAATGGTTACCGAAGTGGGGGGATGAAATTCGGGATGAAATCATACATTTCATAGCATATAATGTTTACATTTCTTCAAAAATTACAAAAAGTTGTCATTGAAAAAATACAAAAAAGCATGTAGAAATGTGAGATGACTATACAATGGATTACATGAGTTAAAATTTTGCTAAAGAGCGGGGTTTTGAAATAACGGATCGTCAAAAATGAAGATAATGGTTTTGGAATTTATGTAACTTTTCAGAATGCAATAAAATCTCTTTCGGCTAATTAACTCAAATGGGATTCTTGCAATCCTTGCGAATAGTTCTCAAGATTCACACAGGAAAATTTCATTTAAAAATACCTAATGCTTTCTGAGAAAAATGATTAAGCGTTAAGGCACTTTTCTCCATAGCAAAGCATTGGGGAAACTTCCGCAAGCTGATTAGAGAGGTCTCTTAAGTGCATAATCTCATCTTTTCCAACCTGCATGAAAGGCCGTGACACCCACACTTCCACAATGAGGAAGGTAGCAATGACAGTTTTTAAAGGAAACATGCAAGTTTTTTCATTCTCATTCTTGACCAGAAAGAAAAGACCACAAGTGCTTCTATCCAATTCATCAAACTGTGCTTCTCCTAATCGTATTCACGCTTGCTATCCCGGGGCATCTGTAAAAGGGGATTAAATTCTTAGTCGGTTAGAATCAAGGGCAGTTTTCGGCTACTAAGCACTTAATAAAAAGTAGGGTACATTTCATGGTGAACAAGAGCGGACACGTTTCTCTTGTCCTTGAACGTTTCCATTTTCCATTCCCGATACAGTAGCAAGGGTTAAGGATTCCCAGTACACGCTATTGCTTGATTGGCTGTAGCACTTTCTGGCGAATTGAATGGAATCTCCCAAATTGTTGTAGCACTTAGGAGTAATAAGACATAAATACGATTAATTATGTTTGATTTACAAAAATATTCGGTGCGGGTATAAAACACTATTTTTTACTTATGTATATAATGTATTCCTTGTTCATATGGGGAAACTTCGCTTATTGTGCACTTCGGATATAGTGAACGAAATTTGCCAGTCCCCAGAAGTTCACTATAACCGGAGTAGACTGTATTTTGATTTTAGTACGAAAATTTTACTTTTCAAGTGTTCGACATAAAATGGGTAGTAGAAGACGGATTGCCACATTTTGCTTGGAAAAAAATTAATAACGGGAGTCAACAATAACAACGGAACTTTTCGTGAAATATAATCAGAAATCAAATTGTTGAATGGTATAAATTAGAGATCATACATACCCACACAGCACAAAGTTATCCATTGGTCATCTACCAATTTACAATAATTTCGTAAGCCATCAGAGTTGGATAAAGGGTACATCTATTAGAAGTCCAAAATCCTCCAGATAACATAAAATGGACCTTTATTAAGAGATTTGAGGTGTGATCTCTCTAAGGACTAGACAACATCTATAATATTCAGGATATTTGTTAGAGATCTATATCCAAGTATCATAGATATTAATTAGACGTCCAAAATATCCAAGATTTGATCTCAAACAGCCCATAGTGGTTATGCCACTGAAAATGGTAGATGGCCGAAGTGTGAAGGTTCCGGGTTCGGGACCCATAGCACGGCTGTCGATCTAAAGGTCTGGAGTTTTGGTAGGTTTTCTCCAGATTTAACGTGAATACTCGTTAGAACCCCTTAGAAAGTCCTCCTACCGAGGCACCCCCCTTGGCAGATCGCCCTAGTGTAGCGTTGCCATAATCACACACACATTCAAACAGCCCACAAATGTCTATTTATAACATATCCAGAATATCCGAGTAATCTCTACTAGCCCTCTTTTGTGATGGGGAAAATGTTGATTGTGACGTCATCTCTTGTAAAAATCTCGAGAGATGGTACTGTCCTTGCCCGCTGAAATTTCTTCCTCCTGGCTTTGAATTCAGGTGCTGCCATCTATTATGTAAGTAAGAACTTCAAGTTACTTTTAAACTGAGTCCTTCTAGTATCGAACCGTGGATTCGAAGCGTGGTATGCGAGCGTTCTAACCACCAGACAGGTTCGACACGGGATGAAAAGTCTAAAGTTTGAAGTGATAGTTGTTTCAATTTTGGAATGGAAACTTTTATGTATCTAAATAAATAAAATTAGACTTTGTCTTTACACTACTTGGTATTAAAAATTTTTTCGATTTCTATCCGTTTTAAGCATTTGGGACGACAGTACGTTCGTAAAAAAAAAAAAAAAGTTTGTCTGTCTATCGTTTGTAAGTCATTTTTTTATTCGCACATCACTTAAAACTGACTGAAGCGAATGAAATAAAATTTGGTGACATGATAGGTGGTCACTCAGCTTGAACTACGGGCGTCGAATTTTTAAAAATTTCATTAGATTTTGAGATTTTCCGAATATTGTTTCAAACTGTAAATTTTTGTTCCAGTATGCATAAAAATTGCATATAATTTGCACAACAAGTGTATACTTTCAAAATATCTAAAAAATATCCACTTTTTATGTACAAATTGTGTACAACCTATATGTTTTTGCAAAAGAAGTGCAGACTTTTTCTAGCTGGGTAGGTGCATTAATTTTCGATTATTTATTTAAAAAACTGTACTTAATTTGGATAGCTATATAGTTATTGTGCAATAAAGTTAATTTGAGAGTGTTAATAACTATATACTGTACATTATTTGAATTATAAGTGTTGTACTACAGTGCATTTGAATTTAAATTATAAATCCATCATTCATCAAATATATAGGATTGCTTTTCATTACAATGTAAGAACATAATTATTGATAATTAATAAATTCACGTACATAATTATTGATTAAATCGAACAAAATCCAATACGTGGAGAAAAATGTGTATCGCTGATGCATACCGAGTACATATACCAGCTGTGTCATGTTGCGGTCTGCCCGCGCACTCCCTCCCTCTTTTTAAATTTTAAATGTGCACACAAATCGAACGCGAAATTTAAAATATAATTAAATTAAAAAATCAAAATTTTTCTAATGCTAATCCAGCGAAAATTACCTTAAAATGTCTACAAACGTACAAAAATATGTGAAATTATGAGAATATCATAAATAAATGTGCAATACCCTTACAGCCCTAAAAAGCATTCAATTTTTTTTTTTACAAAGATTTTTCAAATGTATAAAAATGTGAATAAACATTCATAAATATTTATTTTTTGTTAATAAAAATACAATAATGTGTGAAAACCTGTTTAAACAGCATAAATATAAATTTTAGAAAGCTTGACACGAATTTTCCAATTCTGACGTGCTCAGCAGCAGTGTAACTGAGAGTGCGACGTCATTGAGATCAGCTGCGGTTGCAGATCCAGTGTTATTTCCAATCTGCAGAAGCCATCCAATCTTCTACGTAAATAAGACGTCTACAAATGAATGTCTTTTGGATGTTATACACGCACATCCAATAGATTTGTAGCTTTGGATGGCAATTAAATATCTATGGGACATCTATTTCATTAGCTACAAAAGATGTCTACTGTTGGATTTCTTATGGATGTCATGAATACCTTTCCAATAGATATCTGGTTTCGGATGACTAGATATCTATTTGTACTCTAAGGATATCTTATAGAGGTAGCAATTTAGATGGCCTATAGATATATATATTTTCTCCGCATATGTCTTGGATGTTATAGATCAGTTTCGATATCTATTAGATCTGATTTGGACATAATGTGCTGTGTGGGTAATAGTTTTAATACAGAAATATAAAAGATTCCTTAAAAATTACCGTGTAGCTGAAACTAAAAAAATACTTAAATTATACCACTCCATGGAACCTGCCTTATTGAAACAAAAATGAAAAAAGTTAAAAAAAAAACAAAAACTGCCGTGCCTGTTGTGAACGCAGACGTGTTTTAACGCATGTGAGTGTTTACAGGTGAAACTCTTGTAACACAGGCATCTGCCGAAACTGATTTTAAAGCATAGTCACTTTCTAAGGCTGTGGTAAAAATACTTACCACTTACGGTCTGCTGACTATACAGAAATAAATTATCATCAGTGATTTTTCTGATTTTTGTTCAGTAATAATGAATAAGTGTTTTTTCCATATATATATAGATTCTAAACTATATTTGGCTTATAAACTTTCCTATGATTCATATTTTAAAAAAAGCTCGCATAATTATTTGAAAAATGAGCACAAGAATTATGGCTTTTAATCATCTATTTTTGCACTTAATTTCGTGTACAAGCGGCAGATATTTTTCAGATTTTGATTTTGTGAACAAGTAATTTATTCTACTGCAAAATTTATATGTTTGTTTAGTAATTGTTCCATTAATTTTCACGTTAGATATTAAAGTAGGGGAAAAATGAATGAATTAATCCAAAAAATAAGCCAGAAACTTTCCAAGTACTTTCGACTGCCTACACTTCGGGTTAAGAGAGCATCAGTGCTAATTTGAGATGTGCCGGATCATTAAAAAGTTGCACATGAGTGAAATATTCTGCCACAGTAATAACTTTCAGATACTTTATAATGCAAGGTTTTAAAAAATATTTTAATTATTAAAATATAATTTTTAAAAATGTTGACAGGGTTTTATGTGCATTAAATTATCGAATTGCTACTACCAATTCAAGTAGGTTTTTAAATCTACAGAAATACTTGTTTCATCTTATTAAGACAGTAGGTAAAAAACAAAATCATATGATTTTGTTTCTTAAATAATACTGTCAGACCCTCTTGAAAAGTTTTAGGATCTCTCTTTACAAATCGTGGCAGACGCTCTAATGAACAATAAAGCCTTGCTAGTTAAGAAATTTGCAGCATTTTTTAAAATCGAAGCATGGGTTTGTTCTTGTAATATAAGATTAAAAATCTGGAGTAACTCTTCTGAACTTAGCGAATTCTTGATCGTTACCGAGCGCTTAAATAAATTTGAATCGGTGAATAATTCAGCAAAAAACTAGAGTGAAATAATATGGTGTTTAAATATTTTCCCCCAAACTCATATATTCCTGATCAATTTATACTATTTTAAACAATTTAACAATACTAAAATGTACTTACTATAATTGGGGTGCAACGTAGATCTACCTCCTCGTTGGTGCACCCCGGGCAACGTCTAGTACGGCAAAATGATCTACAAACAAGGCAAGATCAAGTTGGCTCCTGACATGGGCGCCGGGAGGGGGTGCAAGTGGGTGCACTTGCACCCCCCCTGGAGTTTGAAAAAAGTGCAATTAACCTGAAAATATAAGCAATTTGTTCTACCCTTAGGACAGTAAGAAAAACAAGAAAGATAAATCATGCCAAACGCATTGATTATAAAACACTTCCTAACACATTTTTGCGCCAAATTGGCAATGTATTTTCCAAATCTGGCGAGATTTCGGAGATAAGATAATGTTGCATTATCACATATATGCAATTTTATGATACCTTGTAAAAGAGATTTTAAAAAAATCCATCGTTTAACTGAAAAATTAAAAAAATTTATACTCATTGTTTCGTGCTCGAAATGTATTAGTGTCTCTCAAATGCCACAGATTGTAATGTATTGGAATTCTTTTGAGTGTTCCTGTAGAAGAACTACTAATAATAGAGACACTATTTTCAATGGAGAGCATGACTTTGAAAGCCTTAATACTATGCATGTCAACATTGTTTTCTTTCAAAAAGCCGAATCTCTAAAATACGTTTTCAAGAATGACTGCCCATACAGTGCGATGTATTTGATTTTTTTTTCCCCTGTAAAAGAACTGTAAATGCTACTTACACTATTTTCAATAGGGTACATGGTACTGTACATAGAAAAAAAAATTCGCACATATCGGTGCATATTTATGACAGTTAGAACAGTGGACGTGTGAACAACAGAACGGACAAACAAACTGAAATCATTCAAACTTGTTGGTAAGTTAAAAATATAAATATTCATTTATATAACATAACGGTATCGGATGAACACGGAAAATCAGAAACTTATTCTCTTAAGGGTTAGCATCCTAAAAATCATTTTCCAAGTGCTAAAAAATCAAAGTTCGCAATTTTGTTCCATGTAAATCCGTTAACCCGTTTTGAGTTCTTACACATTAACGGATTTCCGTCGGTCGGAGAAACTCCACTTACGCAACGCCCCTCTCACTCGAACGCAGATAGCCCTTAGCCATTCCTTAACGAAACACAATACACTAAATCGGTTGATTACAGCGCCAGTAACGAATTCTCAAACTTCCCAATGAAATCGTCATAGCTTAATATTATCGCATTAAATATTTTTCGATTTAGCGCCAATTAATGAAAATATCGAAATCACGGCTCATTTAAAAAAAACTTTTTTTTCGTACCATATTTGGCAATTTATCGCAAAAGTCGCCAACATTGGTGCCTTTTGCCGCAATTTGAGGAACCCACTAAATCGTCGTCGGATTATTAGCTAATTATACTGTATGTTATAGTATTATATGCTTTAAATACATGCCTGTCTCTAAACTGCCATTGAACGTATTGTATTGGAAATATTTTGAGTGCTCTTGTGGAAGAACTATTTAACTATACAGGCACTATTTTGATGGAAAGTTTCATCTTGTAATCCTTAACAACATATATCAATTTTGTTTCATTTCAAATAGCAGAATATCTCTAAAACTAGAAGTCAAAGCCCGCTGTGAAGGCAATTGCAACGGGCTCTAGAAAAAAAACGTTTTACGAAAGTGTGTCTACGCTTTCCACCTGAAATAATTAACTTCATATTCAATTTTTATTATATACACTAAAATCGAATTTCGTGCTCTTCTGGGAACGTGCGGTATCTTTTCCCATTCAAACGATTTCATTTCACTGTGAACATCCGCGAGAAATTATTTTATTAAAAGAATAAAAAATAAATGAATAAACCTATAAATCTGGAAAGAGCTTGTTAAGTGTGACGTCAGTATGAAGTCATTCTCATATGAAACATCTAATTTTGTCACTCAAATGATTAACTTTATTGACTCTCGTAAATGAAATGGTGCTGAAAATAGTGAAAAATCGCTTAAAAGTGAAGGAACGGGTGAATTTTCAGATTTTTAAAGTAGCGCAAATTGTTTCCTATATTTTTATACATAATTATGAAAAATTTCAAACGGATCGTACAAACGATTAAGAAGTTATTAGGCTTTTTGTGCTAATTTTGTAATATTTTTGCAGTGATGGCGGAAAAAGTTTTATCTTGAAATCGGCGATCAGCATAATTATATAGTATAATTTAAATAATTAATTATTAGTATAGATAAATTGAGGTATTATTAATTAGGCCAAATTAATAGTTTAAGATTTTGTACTTTTCAGCTGCGACAAAATAACTATGACGATGTTTATTTCACATATTGATGCAACATTTTCCAGTCAAGATTATTCTTTCTTCAAACGACAAAATAGTCTAATTTTTATATGTATGTATAAAGGGTGTCCCTGAAGGTAGTTGAAATACATACAAAGAAGCATTTTTCTGCATTGCAACGTTTGGTCGGAAATGAAAAATGTCGATAGTTTCAGTACGATCGGGCTCCAGCCTATTTCGCAAATAATGTGCGTAATTACCCCATTGTCATCTTTGACCCCCGATCGATTGGACAAGTTGAACTAGTCGCCTGCCCAGCACGTTCATTAGATTAATCAAGTATCGAATTTTGCTTTTGGGGACACATCAAGGCATTCGTTTACGAGACTCCAGTTGACACAGATGAGGGCCTCATTGCAAAACTTTAGTAACCGCTGCAACCGTTCGTGGAACACCTGGCATCTTCGAAAGGGTACGCCAATTACTTGCTAGACTCTACCAGCACATTTGAGTATTTAGAGTAGAGCTTTTTCATTTCTTTTGCATTTGCTATATTTCCATCTACACTTTTTATTTCTAACACCACACTGCTAATCTGCTGTAGAAAAAATGTTTCTTTATATGCATTTTATTCTTAAAGTTTGACATATGAATTCAAACCTGTATATGTATATATGTATCTTGGGTGCACTCCCTGGAAATGATCCTGCCGGCGCCCTTGGCTCCTGCCCCTTTTTGCCAACTGTGACTCCAAAGCTGAAATGGACATGCATCACCTTGGTTCCTGCCATGCTCTACCCCCCCCCCCCCCAGTTTCCCTCCGTGAACGTTACTGTATAGCCAGGAAAATGTTGATGGATTACTGTTTTCTATTTTACCTTATTTTTAATTATTTATTTATTTTTTTTTGTACTTAGATGTCAGTTTTCCTGTACACTTGCCATTGGAAAAAAAATCAAACTTACTATAATTCGAGCCTATGCCGTAACGCATTTAAAAATTTTGATATCCCTGTGAAATATGTTCTATATACTCATGAAAACCTACACATTTTGAGACGGTGGTTTACGATTTGCCTACCTAACTTCAGCCCAATGGAATGCACTGTTCAGACGCTACTGCATTTCAAGTAATTTGTGTCTATAGGTCGCTACGTATAAGAATACTCTTTTCTAGTCCTGCAATAAGTCCTAAACACACCAAAATCTATATATAAAACAGTGACCTGTAATATATGCACGTAATCTGAGCTGAATCGGATACGCCATTTGGACAATTACGTCTATAGACTGTAATATAAAATAATGCTTTTTTTTAATCCTATGAACAAACTATCAATTCTACATTTAATAAAATCTTCGCAGATTATGCTATCGTTACCTATAATACATACAATTTGCGCTCAATCGAATGCACCGTTTAGACGATAGTTCTTTAGTCAAGAATTTTGCATGCACAGGCCGTAATGAATAATAACTCTTTTTTTGTATCCCTGTAAAAAAAACTAATCATCCTATACACACCAAAATCAATACCGATCGCACGAGTGTGGTCTATAAATATATATACCAAATTTGAGCTCACCGAATGCACCAGTTAGGAACGTGTTCATTTACACACACACACACACACACATACACACACATCACCGGAAAATAGCATAAATGAATTCAGAATACCTCAAACCATATAAATACCAGAATGAAAATATAAAAGAGAGCGCATCGTCATTCCAAACCCGTTGGAAAAGTGAGGAAAGAATGAACCGTGTGACTTGTGGTACAGAAACGCTCAGAGAGGCTAGGGATGGACGCGAGACGTAGGCCTGTCTCGTTTCGCAAAACAGCCGAAAAGCTTTATCTCTAATTCCCTATATTGTAATGTTAATAATGCTTGTCTCGTCTAGCAAAAAAGTTGCAAATCTGTCTCGTCTCGCATCCATCCTTACTTGTGCTTTAATCGCCATATTTGATTAGTGTTTAGTGTAAACTACAGGGCAAATTTACTGTCAACATACACAATACAAACCCTAATGACATAAAAAAGTTATCGCCGAGGTTCAGAGGATGTGGATACATTAAAAAACTTTTAAATAAAAAGTATATTTTAAAAATAGGGGGGGGGGGGAACACCTCTCACACACATACACACTTGTGAAATGTTATTCCAGAACTTTCGCAAATCATGAACTGGATCCATATGTATAGCAGCTATGCACCAGTTTTCCTTAAAAATAAAACAGTAAAAACTGTGATTAGTGCGCTAACCACGTACGTGTTCCACGCAGTGGCGGACTAACGCTAAGTGAGGCCCGGGGCGGTCTCCGAGTTTGGCCCCCCCTTTTAAAATTGAATTTTTTAACCGAAAATTGCATTTTAAAACTAACATTCATAACTGAAAAAAATCTGGAAAATTCTATTAAACTTTTTTTTTTTTTTTTTTTTTTTTTTTTACTTTTACATTTTGGTAAAATCGAAAAATAGTCTGCTTTGACTGGCTCGTAGAAAATTAGTAAATTAGTTCGCGTGAAACTAAAACTCATTTTATTTTGCTGGTATCGGCTAGCCCAAAGCACATAGGAATATAGATAAGATAACTCAGTACATTTAAAACTTTTAACTACCTACACTTCGCCTATTAAAACATACCTAAACCACTGAACCTTAAACTTAAATTTGTTTTGAAAGGAAATAGTTCAATCTGTTGAAGACACTTTTATTCAACGGAAACCTGTTTTTAGAGGAAAAATATTTCGGTACCTTTCGATTCCGTTTAAATCCACCTTGTGATCCCAGGAATATTTTTTGCGACCCCATTTGAGGTAGCAATCCAAAGATTGATAACCATTAGATTACAGAATTACCAAATAATAATAATTATAATAGAATACTGATTTAAACATTTATAAAATAAAAAAAGTCTCGCCATTTTTAATAAATTGCTTTTTAGTTTCTGGAACTTTTATGTGATTAGTTGTAAGTTACAATTTATGTTCTTTACACGAATTTTATATTAAGTTTTTCTTCAAATTTCAGTATTCTTTAAATTATAAGAACTTCTGATGAAATTAATGGACAAAAATTTCCATATTTGATTTATTAAATAGTATATTTATATTCAAAGAACGAGGGCTTAGGTTAATTTACACAAAAATGCACCATTAAAGACGTAGAGAAACTATATACAATCAATATTTCTTACAATTAAAGAATTACATTCATATTGAAAGAAGTTGTTTTTAAATAAATATAAAATTGTAAAGCATAAAATCTAAAATAAAGAATCTAAATACATCAAATTGTTTTTGAAACAGAGATGCTTATTTAAGCCAAAAAGAAGACACCTAATTTTACAGATTTTGCAGTATTTAACTAACAATTGATGTTTACAATGACATTCCCAAAGCCTTATTTGTATCTCGAAATTCTACTAAGACATTGCATAAGCGAATATATTAGTTACATATAGTAGGTTGTTATAATAAATATGAACATAGAATACAGTACAGATATAGATAACTATTGATTTGAAGAAAAAAAGTGTAATTCCAGCGGTTTCCTTACAACAGTTAATACAAGAGTAAAAAATACTTAGAAAATGTATTTTGTTAAAAGACATAGAGGACAAAACGCAATGAAGAATTGCTGGTGCATAAGACATTAAAATTGTTACACACTGAAAAGTAAGTAATGAATTTTTATTCATTCATTTAAATTACAATACTACAAATTTATTAGACAATTATTAATGGATTATGTAAATATTTCTGTAAAATTAAAGCTAAAAATTATTACAAATTTATTAGACAATTATCTATGGATTATGTAAATATTTCGGTAAAATTAAAGTAAAAATTATCAAAGGCAGAAATGAGCAAAGAAATATGATCAAATTTAACTGAGTGGATTTTATTTTTTATAAAATATAGTGTATTATGACAGAAATTGCAACCGAACTGTCAAAATGACTGAAAATAGACACTTTGCCTATGTTTGACACCATTATTGGCATACTTTCGTAGCTATGCAAGAGTTGCTATTTATCATGTATGTATACATTTATAGTAAATAAACATCTTTCTCAAAGATTTGTTTTAAAATCATCTGACAAATGAAGTATCACCTTAAAACAGTATACCTAAGCAATTGAAATGGTATTAATTAAAGTATTTAATTAAAAACAAAACAAATATTTGGAGTATATCAATTTAAATTAGAAAATTATTTATGGAAATTTAAAAAATAAAATAATCAAAACTGTACTCATAAAGATAAAATATATTTGCGTGCTTTCGCTTTGCTAAATTTGTCGATGACATCATCAAAGTTAACAGTAGCAGCTACTTTTCTTTCTATGGACAAAATAGCCAAATTTGATAATCTTTATTCCCTCATTGTCGATCTTAGATAATTTTTAATTAGTTTAAGTTTCGAAAAACTTCTTTCGCACGAGGACCCACAAACACAGGTAGTTAAAAAATACTGCAAAATTGAAAATAAATGGAAAATTGAATTTACAAAATTAAAATCACACCCGCACAAAAATGTCAGACATACTGAAAAAAAAATTATGGATGTTCTATGAAATAAAACATTTTTTTTGACAGCATTTTGCGTTGTTCCTGTTTTAAAAATATGATTTCCTCTGGTGAAAAATAGCACGAAGTTGCTGATATTGAGCTTGCAGTTTTACTATGCAGTGGAATATGAAAAGTTATTTGACATCGGAAGGGTTATCGCTTTATCAGAACAAGATGAGATTGCTACGATGAAATATTTGCATGCAATATAGAGATGAGACGGGCTCAGACCGAACCCGAAAGCCCGAACCGGGCTCGGGCTCTGTAATTCACAATTGCATTCGGGCTCGGGCGGGCTCGGGATCGTGAAAAATTTCTCCTTTATTGAACATACTCCTTGAAACAGATTTTAAAAAATGATTCATGAGGAAAATAAAAGTACAGCCAACTCCGGTTATAGTGAACCTCTGGGCAGGGGCGTAGCCAGGGGGGGATATCGGGATATCTCCCCCCCCCCCGAAATTTTTGGATTAGTGTTGAAATTCCGTCTCTTTATACACATATAAGTTCATATCCCCCCCCCCGAAAATTTTTCCAGGCGCATATCCCCCCCCCCTCGAAAAATTTTTCCTGGCTACGCGCCTGCATCTGGGGACCATCAAATATCGTCCACTATATCCGTAGTTCGCTAAAACCCAAGTGTCTTCATGATGGATAGAGATACTGTATGTGAATCGGGACTAATGGTTTGCATTCACTACACCCGATGGTTCACTATAACCGGATTTGACTGTACTTATAAAAAAAATTAGTGGCACTGGCGCCTAGAAGGTGCGTAAAACTCTGTGGATATTTCAGAACGGCGGCTTATATTGATTAGTTAATCATGTGATCCGACATTATTTGATAAACATGGATATATAAAGAATTAGAAAGTGCATTGAGAGTTTGCAACTATATTTGTCTTTAATTTGCACAAACGCCAAAATTCATTGTATTCTATCAATGAAGTAATTGGATTTTTTTAATCTTTAACTGAAATTTCGGGCTCGGGCTTCAAAAAATGAGTCCGAACTCATCTCTAATGCAATACTTGGCTCAGATTCTTTTATTTAGCTACGCCACGCCAAGATGATGCAGAAATAATTACTGTATACAAGATTTTTTTTAGTCGAATTGAATTGATTTCAGTTATTCCATTTACCATTACTAATGTAAAAAGTATCAAAACAGCTCGCAATCAACTGTACAATAGACTCTATAAAAAAAAGTACGTAAATAACCTGGTAATTTTTTTTATATGTTACTTTTTGTTTGCCGATTTTGTTGTAAAATGGTACACAAGTCAGAAATAAATTATGTAGATTTGTGACAACTTCTTTTAATCGCAATATTATTTACTTTTTGTTTATTTTAAATGAAGTATAAGATATGGTATGTGTAGAGTTACATTTACATAGTATTTTTTTCCCCCAGTTGGCGAATGGAGAAAGTTATGACATTATTTACGAATTATTTTGAGTGTTCCTGTAAATTATGCTATATGCATGAATTTTAATACTCATAAAGATAATACTCAGGAATAGTCATAGTGTAGCTTTGAGAGGAAAAAGGAACTATTTGTGATACATGCAGGGTAAGTTTAATTTTCTGCAGTATTTCTACAGTTGATTAAACTTCTAAAAGTAACGACGAAATGCTCCATGAATGCGAGTGGAATGTCCCAAATAGAGAAGTACTTTTTGGGATTTTTCTTGGAAACAGTTGTACCTTCAAAAAATGTTTTTTCATAATATGAAAATACTAAGTTGATGCTACATCTTCATGCCAATAGTTCTCATGTGGGTACCAGTCCTTCGAAATTGTATAAATTAGCATTAACGACCATGTTTGGGGCCCCGTACGGAGAGTCCCTGGGGTCTTCAAAAATTTTTAACACTGGATTCACTTTATATGAAGATGTATAACTGCACTGTGCAAAAATATTTTCTATATCATGTCAGAGCCAACATTTAAAGTATTCTTAAAAACTGTATTTTTCATGAAATTGGAGGTATTTGGGGGCTCTGACTATCTTGGAATGAATTTACAATATGAGTTGTTAATATTCAAGGTATATTACCAGAAGAAAAGAAAAATTAAAAAGAAAAAATTCTCTGAAGTACCTCAGAGCCAGTCACAGTCGAGAAAATAACGTGGCAAAAAATGACCGAAATTATTTCTACGTCGCTCCTGTGTGGACTTTGACCCCCCCCCTCCCCTCAATCCAATAACTCCAAAACTAAAAGAGGTAAATTAAAAATATTTAAGATTTTTTCTTTCCTTGTGTAAGGCAACACAAGGAAAAAAAAAAATCATGAAATTTTGAGATAGTGATGGAAAATTTCTCTTTTTTACCCTTTGCTCTTGCAATAAGTCTTAAATGGATTATCAATAAGCATCTTGTGAGAAACAGTGATAATAATAATAATAACTATATTGGGGGAAACATACTGAAGCAATTCCCAAGTTGGACGACTCGAACAATTTCCTTGTCCCCAGCCTAAGTGATTCCCCCCCCCCCCCCAAAATAAATGAATAAAAGTGAACATGTTTTACAAGGAAAATAGCTATACCGATTGGATGTAGATGACAGATAAATAAGTGCAACATCAAACAGCATATCAGCAACATCAAACTGTATTCCCTGATTTTGTTATCATTAGTCAGCAGCCTACAGGGCAACAGCTAATTTAAGGACCCCAATCATGTAATGGCACAATTGCCTATTGTAGAAAGGTGTTAAGTGTTTCTAGGAAATTCTTGCTTCTCTGGGACAATTCTCTAAAACGGTTGCGTCGGTCATTGATTTTGAGTATCGTGGAAATAATTTCGCCATGGAAAGAAAAGAATCGTGCAAAACTTTTGGAGCTTCTCAATATTTTGATTATAAAAAAGGTCTTCCTATGTAAAAAATAATTTACATACAGGTCGTGACTAAGACAGTAGGAGAACCTAAGCACTGTTCGGGGGCCCCTATACATTCATACCCTGCTGACCCATATGTATAGTCATTGGAATTTTTCAGATTAGAACTTAAGCTCTCTTGATAATCCCTGGGCCTATGGAAAAAAAAAAAACTTACGGGAGGAGGGGGTGGGAACTTCAAATAAATTATCTAGAGCGGGGCAAATTTCACACTTGTAACAATTTCATTCCTGATTTTTCTTTCTAGTGCAGTTTTGTTTACATCCTAGAAAAAGCACTAAAATTCTAGGGGGGGAGGCAAGCGACCTACCTTGACCCCCCTTTTTATGGGCGCCTTTGTAGGAGCCCCTAGGCCGAGGCTCCCTATACAGTCATACCTAGCTGACACATTTATGTATAGTAACTAGAAGTTTTCAGACTAGAACTTCTAGTTACTATACATAAATGTAACAATCTCTGAAATGTATGAAATCTCTTAATAATTCTGGGCCCCAGGATTATTTGGCTTCGTCTCTTGAGATTTCGGTATAATCTTGAGCATTAACATTTTTCTAAACCCACCCAGGTGGTGTAGCTACTAAAGAACCGTTCTATCACGCCTTGGGTCTGGGTTCGAAATCCCGCTTGGGTATGGATGTTAACTTCTCCATCCCTTCATAGGAGGTAATGCAGTCCGCCCACTGGGTGTCCCCATGATGAAATGGACAGTAATGGACGGGCCTTTATAGGGGCGAATGCTTGATGATCAAGTACCCGCACATTAAAAGAGGGGAAAAAGAAAAAAAAATTATTTAAAGAAAAGTGAAACTGGAATTTAAAAATTTCTAACGATTTCGGGGGCCCCTTATCAGTCGGCGCCCGGGGCGGACCGCCCCATACGCCCCCCCCCCCCGTTAGTCCGCTACTGGTTCCACGTACATATAATCCATAGAAAAGTTGAATGCGCAAGAATTATGAGCGTGAGATCTTGCCACAAGTCAGCTGTTGGGACAAGTCCTTAAAGTTACGGTTGCCAAAGAGCTCTCTATCTCTTCTGTGAGCTATGGTAAATACATTAAAATCTCATAGTCTCATTTTTTTTCATGATTACAATATTTTCCTTCCATGGTACATGTCCGGAAAATGAAAATCATTAACAATTGTGTGTAAATAAACATCGACGTAACTAAGAAGGGGCTAATCCCTCCCTAGTAGGATTTTAGCTCCCTACAGGAGAATTACACTTTCTATAATAACAATAAGGACGCCAATAGTAAATGCATACTAATAGGTTTAAATTACTATTACTAATTTAAAAGAGGGATTTTTGTGTTAAGCAGGAAGAATCATTTACAAATATTTGTGCATGTTGTGTTATGGCAAGCCTACAAGATGGACATCTGCCTACGGGGTGGTGACTTGGGCGAAAGACATTTGAAGGGCTCTAACACATATTCATGTTACATCTGGAGAAAACCGTCCAAAACTTTAGACCGTTAAATCGATAGCCGCGCGGCAGGCCTGAACCCGGGACCTTCACCCTTCAGCCATCTACCATGTGCAGTATCTTATCCACTTGGCCATGGTGGGGCCATCACAAAAATAATACACAATTTAAATTTTAAACAATAAAAGTTATGTTAAAGTACAAAAAATTAATTAATATCAGAATAGTGTGAATTTTTTTTTTTTTTTCATTTGTTTGACTTGTCCTGAAAGTCCATTAAAAGAACCAAGGAATATCAACTTGGTGGGGTGGGGAGCGAATAATTTTTTTTAGCTCTTACGGATCCAGATCTTTTTATCTTGATTATCCGCATATACGGATACGGATATCAGGCGTACTTTTAGTGCGAATGTGTGGAGATGAGTAACGTGTTTATTTCTTTTGCTTACATTTTTTAATTCGTATCCATGAATAAGTATAAAATAACATTTCAAGTTCATCATAACAAGTGCCAATAGTTCAACTAGGAGACGAATGTTGCCCTATTGACCTTGAGAAATTTGAGGCTTAGTTACGGACTTAAACTGAACTTGAAAAAATAAAAAAAAATCCAACTTTTTTTTTTCTTTCTAATGGTCGGGTCAGCGGCCTACTAGAGGCTTGACCACAACAAGGGCCGCAGATGTCGGTCATTTCATTATGGGGGCGCCGATTAGGCAGACAAGCGTTGCTCCCTATGAGTGGTCTCCTAATTTGAACTCAGTCCAGATGAGAGACCTAGCACCTGAAATCGGCATCCCCAGAGGTATCGTTTGAACATGGAGGACATTGGAGCCACGACAGATTTTACGTGCGTCAGCTCCCATTAGCGTATACGGTCGTACAGCAGTCCAGCCGAGAGAGGAGTTCCCCCCCCCCCCCAAGCACTGTCAGAGACGGGCAGCTTCACTGTCCGTGTTCTTACGAGAACGGAGTTTAGCGACTAGGTCACTGCGGGACAGATCTCTAACCTTGAGGAGGTAATTGTAAAAATTTTAAACTCTATTTATGAATTACTTTTAAAAATCATCTTTATATGCGAAGACTTGAAAGCAAATAAAAAAAAATAATAATTATGATTTTAAAAAAATAATCCTCCCCTCTCCTCCCCCCCCAGTAAAAGGTAGGGAAGAGAGGGCACAGTGAGACAATTTTTACTTGTTTTAAAATAATTTCAATTCTTTTAATTAAAAATTAAATGCTGGGCAATATTTTGACACCTCTTAGCTTTCACTGTAATTTTTTTTCAGAATTTAGCCTTATTTTTTTTTTTTCTGTAAAGGAAAGTTATTTTTCAAAACGTACTCAGGTTGTCACTTGCTGACACCTTGAGAGAGAGGTCGCCTAGCAAGAGGATTGTGAAGACGCCTTCGCACCGTACTAGCAGATATTCTTCTCCCTGATGCTACAGAGTGGTCTACAGCAAGTTGTGGCACAGAAATGGACCGAGCTATAAAACGGTCTTCTGAAGGTGTTGTAGCTCGTGGTCGGCCTGGAACATGTCTTCTGGACGCAGAAACTTCGGTGTGATATTGATTCCAGAGACAGTGAACCACACTGCAAGACACATTAAGACACCTAGCAGCATCAGCCTGCAGAGACGGCCCGAGGGGCGTGCGGGGCCCCAGGCGAAGCGCAAGAGCGGGGCCTCTTCTCCATCATGTCTTATGAGATAGCCATAAAATAGCCCAGGAGCGGGGCTTCTATAAGCGCGGGGCCTTAGGCAATCGCCTACATTCGCACCCCGCTTGGGCCGGCTATGCAGCCTGTAACAACCCCATTTCCATCCATCGGAATCCGACCGACCGCCACCTTAACAAATCGGGCAAACGGCTTCTCTCAGACATTGCGGGACCCTACTGCCTATTGTCAACGAATCTGTTAGCGAAAGTTGTAAATCAACTAAAGTTACACGCATAATTACTGTCGTTTTCGGATAAATTTGCATAAAGTTCATTTTTATCATTTGTATAAGCTATAAATTTTATTGTTAGTGTCATTTTTTTTTTTTTTGGCGAGCTTCGAAAAACATATTGCTCCTTAACTTTTGAAGGCCAGTTTAGTTATAATGTTATAACACATTTAAAAGTTGCAAAATTCTATACTGAACAATGTTTGATGAATTGAAAATAGCAAAATAACATCAAATTAAACAGTAAGCGGTAACGAAATGTTTGCAAAAGTTCCTTTATCAATGAAGATCGAAAATCTTCTGGAAATGAGAACTGTTTCAATCACTGGCGGATTTACAGGTGTGGAGGCCCTGGGATAACAAAGTAGTGGCGCCCCCTAATAATTTTTCATGCAAAAAGAGTTTTTTCGACTACCTATGCGGTGAAGTGGGTTCAGCGTTAACGCAGCCTAGTGGTCAAAGTCAAAGGTTCGATTTCCGTTGGGTAGGAGGTAGATTTTATTTACTCAAAAAATGTCTATTTCTCTATTTCTTGTTTGGTGTTGGACTCAATAAAACGTAGATATGGTTCGCAACGGATCACGATCAGTGCCAGTAGTATGCGAAATGTGTGCAAGAACTTGCTAATTTGTATCTGAAACCTTTGGGGATAAAAATAGAGATGTTACTTTTAAATTATTCGGTATTCATAGGAAATTTTACATAAAAATGTCTATTGTGCGGGCCCCCACGGCTACCCAGACAGCAAATAAGCTTAAATCAAGCTTGACATTTCTTTGAATTTGACGTATTAATACAAGCTTGACAGTTCAATTCATTTTAAGCTTGTAGCAAGCTTGGAGAAGTCATTTGAACTGTCAAGCTTGAATACAACTTGATTACTGCTTGATTTGGAATGCCACATCCACATAACAAATAATTTATCATCAGTCATAAATGTACTTGACCATAGAATTAATTAAAAAAAAAGATTCTATATTTCCAAATATTGAAATTCTTCAAAATAAAATACAATTATACTACGAAATTGATTTCAAAATCAGTCGTTTGTCTCGATTTTGGCCAGTATTGCCCAATATGAGTGTCGCGATATTGAAAGTTTTAAAATGTGTGCTGCTTTTAAGTTTATATTATGCTTATTTCCCTATTAGCAGAGTCTCTAAATCGCGCATAACATTATTTTAATTTTGATTTATCCCATGGAAAAATTAAAGAAACAGATCAACACATCGGCCACTGATCGATCTCGCCGGAAAACGGCGTGATAACCATAACAGTCACTTCAAACTTTAGCCATATCAGCACAAGTCAGGTTGACCGAGTGGTTAGGACGCTGGCTTCGCAACCCTTAGATAGCGAGTTCGATCGCGGACGCTTGATGGTAACAGATTAAAATAGCTTGAAATTTCAGCGTAGAGGGGAAAATGCGTGGAAAAATAAAATATGTGGAGCGACGGGCGCCGCGTGTATTTAGGAATTTTTTTTTTAAGCTTGAGATTAAGCTTGCTATGTCAAGCTTAATGCAAGCTGGGCAAGTGTAAACTAGAACACTTGATTCAAGCTTGCATTAAGCTTACACGTTTGAAATTTTCAAGCTTAATTCAAGTTTATTGACTTGATAAATCAAGCTTGCTGCAAGTTTGATGCGACTTTGCTGTGCTGTCTGGGTGCAGCCCCGGTTGTCCTCCCTATATCCTTCCCTGTATGTCATTGTTCTTTCTATACCTCCAGAAGCCATAGGTATATCTTCTTGATTATCAAGTCAATAAACTTGAATTATATATACAGTGGGACACTCTCCCACTGTACCCGATACTTATATGTACAGTGTACCGTACTTATATATACAGTGTTACTTATATATACCGTACTTATATATACCGTACTTATATTTACAGTGTACTTATATTACCGTACTTATATATACAGTGGGACACTCTCCCACTGTACCCCAAACAGGATGTCCCACTGTACTCCCTCAGAAGTTTTTTTTAACATAAACTCAAAAGTTGTACTAAATTTATCAATAGAATAAAAATCATTACATGCATATAATTAAGAAAGTTTACAATAAAGCAAAGATATTGATTATATTGGATAATAATTTACTGCTCAAATCCAAAAAAGAAAATCTTTTCTGATTTTTCCAACAGTGATATTGTAGAAACGAAAATGGCTACAACTTCCCTACAAGATGAATTGTGACAGTGACTAGTTTCCACAGAGTTGCAATAGTGGCTAATTAAACTATGGAATTTTTCTAATTTTTAAGCTTTTGAATAGTAGAAAAATATCTATCGTTCCACTGTGCCCCCTCTCCCCTATGCTATATTAATTTTTATAAGTTACATTGCATTTAATTTTTTTTTTAATTGTTAGCAAGCCTCAAAAAAAAAACTTCTGGTTAAGCTATTGTGTGCATGCCCTATCCAGACTTGCCAGCTTTTAGTTATTTCGACCGCGCTTTACGAGTTGTTATTTCTAAAGCCTTCTGGCAACCGCAGAGCGGTGCCAGATCCCCACTGTTGTTGTAGAATTGTTGTTGTTGTTGTGGAATTACGACCGATTAGCTACACGAGGGCTCTAGGCCGAGAGGTAGGGGGTCTTTTTAAGGGGTCCTAACCCGTATTTATGCCAAGTTTTGGAAGAAACCACGGAAAACTCCGAACGGTTAAGTCGGCGGATGAGACCTGCTTTCGAACCAGGCACCTTCCGTCCAGTGGCGGCCCGTGGTCAAAACTGTTAGTGCAGCCGGAAGCATATGAGCCCCCCCCCTTCCTCCGGACAGGAATGGAAAATCTTTGTTACTAAATTCGAAAGCTGGCGGATTAAGCACCGAGGAAAAAAAAAAAAAAGAAATTACATAAAAAATGTAAGAGATCCTATTTTACTTCCATAAAATGGACATAAATTTCAAGCAGCCGCTCTTATCCTCAAAATTGCATTAATCCGTGTCTGATTCGAAGTTTCCTTAGAATTTTCTTTTGTAACGATAACTTGAGAAGAAAAGAAAAAAAAAAAGAAAACTTACTTATTTTTTATAAGTCAAATCAATCCTCCCTTTTTTTAAACTTGCGAATGAGTCAGTGATGCCCTCATAAAAAGGCGTTGTTTTAATTCAGATATTAATAATTTTAAAAGCCCTTTAAAATTTCCCATATTTAAAGATTTTTCTCGCTCGCCATGTCCTCTAAATGCTAGTTCTTGCTTACTTAAAAACAATACTGCTTTGATGGGTAATTGTCCATTCATAAGCGTCTATTCAGGCTTACCTTCTTGATAAATTCAGCGATATAAAGTCGAGAGTTTGCCGAACATATATTCTCCTTACCCCCTCCCTCACTTCTCGAGCCAATCAGTGGGTCGAATTCACCGTGCTCTTTCAAGTGCTGCCGACGTTTGAAAATCTTTGATGAGCTTAGTCTTAGCTGCATATCCCCATTATAGCCTATGCCGGAGGGACTGCTTACGTAATCGTTGTCATGGCAACGGTGCTGCCAATTTTCTTATCAGCGCTCTGGGCTGAACCAGAGATTTTCCCAATTGAATTGCGGGAAGATTAAAGTGATTTTTTTCTGAAGGAGCGATCCGGCACAATACGGTTTTTTTTTTGGAGATTTTTTTTTTAATTTACCGTAGGAATTCCATAATTCTAATCTGAATTTAGGAAAATTAGTAGAATAAATTATTTCAAAGTATGTGCTGATAATTTCAAGTGCAGCCCGGCTGTACTTGCTGTATCCCACGAGCCGCCACTGCTTCCGTCTCCCAGTTCCGAGCGCTATGCGCTGAGCCACTGGTGGGCAGATCCCCCTATAGGACGGCGAATACGTGCACCAGCTCCCATTGGCGTACACGATCCCACAGCAGTCCAGCCGAGAGAGGAGTTCACTCTCCCAATCTCTGACTAAGTCGGATGCTGCCTCACTTTCGTGTTCTTACGGAAACGGAGTTCAGTGGCTAGGCCAGTGCGGGGCGTGCGCTTTACGAGCCGCATAAAGTGCTTTTTTTTTTACGCATTTCCGAATATTTCCCCCCTAACTTTCTTATGGTAAATTTATGTAATCACGGATTGATGCAGACGAAATTTCGAGGCCTTTCTCCCAAAATTGCAACCAGTGACAACGAATGCCGTCGATGAAATAGGCGTGCACGGGAGCGGAAATCTTTAGTAGAAGGAAATCTTCAGCTGATCCGCTGATTTCGTTTGCGAATGCAGATGTTCTGAAACGCGCCCCTGGGATGTTTGTTTTCACTGTATCACTCAGTAAAAGTGCAGTTGAGACAGCACAGAAACAAGCGGCGCGGCACTTCCAATTAAATCATCAGTTAGTAGAAAATTCAGAATGTGGCAGTCTTTTAAATTTATTTTTGAGCAGGAAGGCCAGAGTTTCTTATCGATTACTGAGTGTCAGAGCGGTCAGGAGTTATGTTCTATAATTACGTATTTGTGAACTCAGCTATAATTATCCATACTCTTTGCCGCTTTAGCAAAAGCTGCTGTTTGTCGGTGCTTACGACAGATGAGTTTGGGCTCTATTTTTTAAAGCCCATGCCCGAGCTCGAAATTCAAGCGAATTGATACGTGCAGGGTGATTATAATTAAACAGGGTTCCACAACTGAAATGGGTGAATGGATCGTAACTAAATTTGTTAATGGCTATACATGAGATGAATTTCGGGAAAAATAAAAAAATAAATTAAAAAATATGCTCTAGGTCTCGCTTGGCATGCAAAAACAGCCAATTTAACAATGCAAATGGCTGATTCGAAATGTACAAACAATTTCAATGTTTATTCAATAGCTTTTTAAGCATTTATTAACTGATTTGTGCAATTATTTGAGATGATTTTACGATGAAAGAGCCACCTAGTGAACATTTTTGAACTACACTTTAAAAAACTTCCTTCGGCGCATCGCGTGTACATTCTATGTGCGGCATTTGACGGCAAACCTGCTGACCCGTTTCAGCAGTGCAATACTGATTAAAGGGGGAATTAAATAACAGCTACCCTGTAGTTACTTTATTGCTAGAAATAATGAGTTTTGGTTCTTTGGTTAAATCAAAGACTGATATGTTAGCAAAGTTACTGCAGTTTTCAATCTTTTATGTACAAATTCACGCAGTCACAGTAATTTAAAAATGATTTCAATTTTCATTCAAAATTCTGTCGAGCAGTTGCGTCAGTGTCAAACATTTGTACGCATTATTTTGATACACTAGATAGAGAAAAATGATAGTGAGAATTTTCGAATGATAATACTCGTATGTATCCTATTTAAAATACGTTCAGAATAGAAATTTTGCATATTTTAACATGAACAAAATAATTTAAAAAAGAGTAGGTTTATAAATGATGATAAGTTAAAAAAATAAAAATAAAACAACTTCTGAAAACGTGTTTAATTCGCTTCAAACCAATGAATTACTTTTTAAAATCTACGAGAAGTATGTTCTATAAATAAGTGGGTAATTTCTCGTGAGCCCAAGCTTAGTTCTTGCTTAGGTTCGGTCTCTGACTGAATCCCTACACAATCTATTTTTTTTTTTCATACGGCAAAGTTTATTATCAGCTTAACAGACATTCATATTCCGAATTATTCTATATAGTTATTATGGATATATTTTGTGCAAATTACGGATGATACAGAATATGCTGTTAAAAAATGCAAACCGAAGAAGGAGTGTTTGTGTTTATTTTCGATTCCGAAAACGTACGCAGTTTAGAAAATGCGTCTGTAAATCGAGGTATTCGAATGCATAGCTTGAACTTTTTATGTTTAGTGGTCTTATACCGCATGTAGGAAATGAAGCGTTTAGTAAATAATTCAAACTGTTGTCATTACTTGGTATTTTAAAGTGCAAATCATCCCTTTCATCAGAATTTTCAATGTATGAAGAAGAAAGTTAAATATTTGAAACACACTTATTTAAGATATTTGGGAAAATGTGTCCTTTACCAATTTTGTTTCAATTTAATTTTTATTTATCTATGATCTATGCTGTTAAAATTTATTTTTAAGAATAATACTATTTTCTTCTCTTATTTTAATTTAAAAATGAGTAAATGTTCCTGTATTGTAAGGAAAAAAATGAAACAAAGGTATTAATTAAAAGATTTTATGTTTAGATTTTCTGAAAAGAAAAAGGAAAAAAATAAACGTTAATCACATAAATTTTTAGATGGTGGTTTTCAATCATAATCAGATTAATTTTTTTCTTAACATTGTTTCTCTGAAACCAGTTTAAAGAAAGCCATTCTTAGTTATTTTCACCGTATCGTTTCTCCAAACATAGTCGTCTAATCTGTCTTTCTCTTCGAGAAGACGTAGATTTTATTAAGGGGATTTCCTTCGTCGGTAGCGCTCAGAGTTTTCGAGTTCTTTTATTACATCTAGTTTTAAAACTTGACTGATCCCTCAATCGAGGGGTAGTTTGGAAGTAGTGAGACAAAAGTACGGTAGCAGTTTCTAGAAACAGGAGATTTGAGTCTGCTTTACAGCTATCGATAAAAAGTATGATTTTTCTTCTTTTTCTAGAACCCATTAACTATGGATCCGTTTAAACTACTCTTTAACTAAGACTTCACTAACCATCTAGGATTTCTTGTTTGACTCGTATGCTATAGGAAATGATTTCAAATTTGAAAGATACCTTGGCTTTGACAAAGTAAAGCTCTCGATATTCAAAAATGGAAGTTTCTGTCTTTCCATCTTGATTCACTACTAAAGCGCTGTCAATTGCACTTTGCTTTGTTCTTTGGAATTCTTAAGCTTTAAAACGCTTTTCCTTACAAGCATTGGTAAGCAGCAAAGTCCCGTTTCATCTGCATTGAATATATCGGCAGGATAAAAAAAATTCACAATAGTGGGAAGCTTTGAAGTTACCGTTTTTTAAATAATGATACTACATAATTAATGACTAACTTATAAACTGTAAAAATTCATTAAACAAAAACGCTTTATCTCTAGTGATAAGCTATTTGGATTGCTTTGCATTCGTTAAAGAGAAGAAAAAGTTTGGGGCTAGGCTTTTAAAAAAATATATACATATTTTTTAAAATTTATTTTTAAAATTTATCAAAATTTTAAATTAATTTTTTTATTTCTCTAGACTTGTTGTACATCTAATCAAAACCTATTAATAGAATTCAAACATTTTACTAACTAATAAGAAAATTTTGATACATTTAAATTTAAATTATTGCATATCTACTCACACAGCACAAAGTTATCCATTGGTCATCTATAAGCCATCAGAGTTAGATTATGGGTATATCTATTAGAAGTCCAAGATCCTCCAGATAACATAAAATGGACCTCTATAAGAGATTTGAGGTGTGATCTCTCTAAATAATTAGACAACGTCTATAATATCCAGGATGTCTATAACAGATCTATATCCCTGTAGCATAGATAATAATTAGGCATTCAATATAGCCAAGATTTCTCAAATAGCCCACAAATGGATATCTATTTCCTAACTAGAATATCCAAGTGATACAAAATAGCCCATAAATGGATATCTATATCATATCCGAGCAATCTGAAGTAGTGCTGTTTTGGGATGGGGAAAAAGTAGATTGTGGCGTCATAGCTACACCGTTTCTTCCCTGCCGATATTTCTTCTTCCTTTCTTTAAATTTTGTTGCCATCTGTTATCATACGTAAGAACTTCACGTAAGAAGTTACTTTTAAACTGCGTCCTTCTAGCTTCCGCGTCTGGTATCAAACTACGGACTCAAGGTGTGGTAGGTGAGCGTTCTAACCACCAGACGGGTTCGATTCGGGATGAAATGACTGAACCAGCTGTGTCACTTTGCGGCCTGTGCGCGCCCTCCCTCTCGTTTTAAATTTTAAAGGGGATTAGTGCACACAAATCGAGTGCGAAATTCGAAATGTAATTAAATTAAAAAATAAAAATTTTCCAATGCTAACACAGTGAAAATTACGTTAAAATGTGTACAAACGTACAAAAATATTTGAAATTATGAGAATATCATAAATAAATGTGCAATACCCTTACAGCCTTAAAAAACCTTTAATTTTTTTTTTTTTTTTACAAAGATTTTCAACAGTATAAAAATAGGAATAAACGTTCATAAATGTTTATTTTTTGTTAATAAAAATACAATAATGTGTGAAACCCTGTTTAACTGCATACAAATAAATTTTAAAAAGCTTGATGCGAAGTTTTCACTTCTGACGTGCTCAGAAGCAGCGTAACTGAGAGTGCGACGTCATTGAGATCAGCTGCGGTTGCAGATCCAGTGTTATTTCTAATCTGCAGAAGCCACCCAATCTTCTACGTAAATAAGATGTCTACAAATGCATGTCTTATGGATGTTATAAACGCACATCTAATAGATTTGTATCTTTGAATGGCAATTAAATATCTATGGGACATCTATTTCATTTGCTACATCAGATTTCTACTGATGGATTTCTTATAGATGTCATAAATACATTTGCAATAGGTATCTGGTTTCGGATGACTATTATATATCTAGGAGCCCTCTAATGATATCTTAAAGAGGTAGCAATTTAGATGTCCTATAGGTAGATATTTTTCTCCGCATACAAATGTCCTGGATGTTGTAGATCAGTTTGGATATCTATTAGATCTGATTTGGACATAGTGTGCTGTGTGGATAGGTTTTTATATAAACTTTGCAATGAGACATAACTAGTAATAATACTGGGAACTTTAGCCCTCCCAAAATCTATGAGCTCTTTCAATTATCTACCCAGTTACATATACTTTATGTGTATGTGAGTACATGTTTGAGATCCAGTGCCTTGTAGTAATTTTGAAAACTTTACGCTTAAATGTCACAGACGGTATTTTTCCACCATCTACCAAAAGTTCACCTTCAGGACATTCGATGCATCGTGGGTGGCTGGATTTTCTATTGAACAGTTCCATTTCAGCTCTATCCAAACTTTGTAGTTTGGCATAGCCAGACAACCCCAGTTCTCAGTTTATGCATATTTACGGCAATTTCAGGGCACACAAACAGGCAGGCAAACGGAAATCTCTCATAAACACTTTCCTTGTTTGTTGAAAAGGTGCAAAGTATTAAATAGAAGAATAAGCCCGTGGTCTATGTTGGATGCGTGCAGTTGCTTTGCATCGAGATTCATAGAATACTTGAATAGCTTCTTCGGGATCCAAATCAAGGTTAAAAGTATAACCCTTTATATCAAGTCGTCCGTAAAGGCACAAATTAGCATAATTGCAGTCTTGGAAGAAGTATTAAAAATTCAGTAAGGGGCTGTGAAGACCAATATGTCGATTTTTACTGGATTTTTTTTTTCTCGTTGTCTGTTATGTGAGCTAACTGTAAGATCACGCAGATCAGATCTAATTTTAATTCAGGGCTGTAACTAACATCAAGGCAGGAAAGACAGTGTCCCGAGGGCCCGAGACTCTGAGCTTAAGAAGGGGCAAGTGAAGAAAAAAAATGTTGACTTCACACAGAACTACGCTGTGATTTCCTAATATTCAGGCTCTTTATATGGAGACAGATACTTTTTTACGTACGTGTTATGTACGTTCGTTTTGTGGATTTTACGCATAAGATTTGTTTGTGAAAATATCGAAGAAATAACAGTTCTGTAGGAACTTCAAAATTAGGACCGCTGCATTTAAGGTAATTTTATTCATTAAAGAGAACCCCTAATACCATGAATGGATTATGATTATTTCGAAAACATTTTGGGTTCAAAAAATTTATCAAAATTTTTTTAATTTGATTAAATTGTATAAAGCTTGCTAGTTATTAAAAAAGTAATCATCTACAATTTGGAATAAGTGGTTGAGGTAGGCAGAAAAAATTAAGAAAGGAATTTATTATCCCTGGTTGTCCTGGGATTCCTACGTTCATAGTTACGGCCCTATCCTACGTCTACTTTTAAAATGTAATAAGGAAAATTTAAATGAGCGTAAAAAAACAAGAATCATATATATATTACTTATAATGAAAACAATATTTATGTATATTCATTTAGGGGCGTAGCCAGGGAAATATCTCGGGGTGGGGGATAAAAATAAGTCGGGAGTAAATAAACGGAATTTCAGCACGACTTAAAGCTTATGCTAACTAATCCGAAAATTCCAGGATGAATACATCCCGATATCTCCTGTGGTTCATACATGTAGATAACCTGCTAAGACAAAATGTACTCGGAAAGTTTGCCAAATAAAACGACCCTTTCTGTTGACTGTAAGTCAATTAGAACACAAAGGATGTCATTGTAGTATCTTTTAGGGGTAAATTTCCAGACTTTATATATATTTTTAAAAAAAGTAAATTTCAGTATCTATTTTAGAGAGGCATTTAGGACTCGAATTTGATGGCAATGTTATGTCTTTTGTTTCTAAAGAATACTTTCTGGCATCTGTCTTGTCTTACCTGATAATCTCAGGAACCGTAAGCTTTAACAATATATAGTACATAACTGCCGGATTAAGGGGAAGTTGTTTGCTGATTGGTAGATGGATTTCACGAAGTATCTTATAGATTAGCAAACCTACCACAGCATTCATGTGTTATTAGTCAATACCTTCAAAAGAAAAATGAAAGGTATTTTAAAATAAGATGGTAAGAATTTTCTACCGAACTTTTCAGTCTTCACTTATTCTATTTCGATGTCCCTTCAGCAATATCGAAATAATTATTAAGAGGATGCGAATATTTTTAACTATTGCAGAGGGATTTTAATAGTTTTTTACATTTACTGTATTGCACATCTTGTTTACTTAAAGGTACATTTGTTTTCTCGTTCATTGTCTAGTGACGTACATTCAGCCGTAAAATTAGATTTCTGCTTTTGTATTTTATTCGAGAAAATAGAAGAATTAGTAATGTTTTGATTGCACTTAACGTCTTTCTAGCGTGTTGGTCATTCACTTGCTGACGTGTCGGTCATTCACTTCCTAACAAGGCTAACGTTGGTCATTCACATGCTGATCTAGATACACTAACTAGCAAATACTACCCACGCTTTGAATCTACTGAACAGTTGAACCTTTTTAAAGCAATGTTTTGTTTTTTTGTGTGCAATAAAATATACATATTGGAAAATGCATGAAAAATTTTATAATGACTTGTTTTTGCGAACAAGTTTATCACTCTACACGAAAACCTTTAAAACAAGTAAAATTTGGGTATATTTCAGAAATTTTTCTTTGGACATTTTTTCGAACGGATTCGACTCTTTCCTTTTAAATCCATGGGAAAATTACGCTTTTAACCTGGAAAATTTACATTGCCCCTCACAAGAAGTCCAACCAAAGCCACCCAAGAGCGACGACACCTGCAAAAGCTTGTTATTGGCGCTGAGCGCACTATGACAATGGTAGACAACGGTTATAGAGCGACTTATCTGCTGCGTATGGAAAAAGAATTTTCGGGCAAAGAGTGTAAAAACGTTTTGCAGAGGGGGTCCTTTACGCCCGTTGGGTAGTGGTATGTCTCTATGAGTGCAAGGCGCAGGAGAGCCCATTAATCGTGAAGCCGAACACGCCATTCTTGAACACACCAACAGGAACATGCATTTTTACTGGTGAGTGAAGATTCAACACACAGAGTGATTCTCAGCTAGTCTTCATCTGCAGCAAGCGGGGAGCTCTTTATCATTCCTGCAACGGAAGGGAAATCGACCCATTTGGAGGCAGAGGAATCCATATATGGTGGAGTATCTTGTTAGGCAGTCGGACACCGCTGATCGACTTTTATTTGAATTGTGCCACCGCACAGCGCTATGTGGATGAGGTCCTTGAAGGTTGTGTGAGGTTTTTCCAGGATGGTGCAAGCCTAGATTTCCATTTCTTGGAAGAAAATATGTGACCACACAGAGCTCACACTGTTGATGATCTTGAAGAGAATATTCACTTTGTGAATTGGCCTGCGAAGTCTCCGGATCTCAATCCTATAGGACATGTTTGGGATGGAATAGGAAGAGGCATTGCTTGACGTTCAAGCCTTTTCCAGGACCCTACCAGCATTAAAAGCCTCGTTTTAAGAAGACTGGGATTTGTTGCTGCAAGCGTTTCTCGCCGCCCCCATCAATAATACGTCGACTCATCGTGAGAATGTACACGTGAGAATGTTTATGACTATGTATGTGCAACAAAATAAAATGAATTATACTCGAAAGTAAACTTTCGGAATTGTTATTTAAAAAAAAAAAGGCTGTAAAAACAGTTTGCCATACTTTGTTTTTAGTCAGAAAAAATGCTGTTTTCAGTCGCCACGACGTAGTGCATTAGGAAAGGTTAAGGAGATTGACTACATTTAAAATTACACGAGAAAGATGAATTTCAGCTGAGGATGACAAAGGGGAGAACAGAAGGAGCGGCTCCCTGGGCCTTCGCGCCCTAAAAATAACGAAAGCGCACAATTGTATATTGTTGAAAATGTATGAACGGTTTGTATGTTTAACATATATATAAGTGGCATCACCTGATTTCAAACTCAAGGTGTTTTTAAGAATGAAAAAATGTCTTACACTCTACATCAAGTTTAAGTATTGAGTAACGATGAGAGGATGTCAAAAAGCTTAAAACCCCTCTCATGGTTTACCCATTCACTACCAACTTTGCTAAGACACAACGGTAAAAACTTCCTTCTGCGCCCAGCGTTTCTTGCTAACTAGGATCTTTGAATACCGGTTGGGTCCTCCGCTCAGAAGACTTTAAGATATACCTTGTAAAACAACGAAGGCTCCAGAAGAAATTTTCATCGCTGTGCACGATGGGAACGGACTTTTGCAACGATGGGAACGAACAAGTAAGTTAAATAGAGGTTCAAATGGGAAATAAACATAAGATTAAAAAAAAATTAAAGCAAGCTTTTTATTCTAAGATGGACTAAAAGGTGTAAAATAATTCTTGAAAAAATTTTCAAAAATTAAAATTTCAAACCCTTATTGTAACATATAAATCCATCCTAGCTTCTTGATCATCGGCGGAGATACTTTGAAAATTCATTCAACTTTTTAAATATAAAAGAATAAATAATTTTTAAAAGCTTGAGGATTAATACGCCTTTTGACCTCATATAGAAAAAAAACCCCACTTTTTAATTTGCTCTTATGCATCCCCTTACTCTTTATTTTCAAGGCGGACGCTCAAATTTCTATGTAATGAATTAAATTATAAATTTCCAGTTTTGCGGTAGAAAGACAACTAAAAGAAGCTTACATACATGCCCCATGCAAATGTATTCTAAAAGAATGCCCCTTAAGCATTCTTTTAGAATACACATGCTATCTTGTCAAAGGCACTCTTGGTCAAAGAGTGTCTTTTCAAATTGTTGAAAAAGAGCTGAAAACCTCTGCCAGCAAAGGGTGCAGAACAAGAACAAAAAAAAAATCATTCTATCATTGTGATTGTTGACGGTTGATAGAAAAACTATGTTTAAGAAACTGCTCTATTGTTTTTTTACAATAAAAACTGAATTAATTACACAAAAGTCATAATAATCTATTAATGAATTAAAATGAGCCATTTATTTTATTTTAAAAATTGTTTTTTACAACAATTACTTTTCACTACCGTGTTTACTTGCGTAATAGGCGCACTTTTTTTGAAAATTTTACATGGTGAAAGTCTGGATGCGACTATTATGCAGGGTAAATCTACTACTTAATATTGTAATTCTAAAGCTATTTTTTCTGCTTCAGAACGGAGTTGTGACTATTATGCGAGGGCGGTAATTACGCGAGTAAACATGGTAATTACAAATACGAGTATGGAAGCTAAATTTCTCAAAAAATGAGCGTTCCCTCACGTTTTTTCTTAGGCCTGCATCACTGAGCCTTCTGAGTGTTACTTAATCTCAAATTTAAGTGCTATTGCTTATTTTTAAGAAAAAGAAAATCAAGAAAATTAAGGAAAGAATCGCAATATTTGGTGGTTCTTAACCAATATCATGCAAGCTTCCAATCGCGAAATGTCTTTTTTAGAACAAACAGAAGACTATATAATATCGGATTGATTTTAGATTAATCTATCGCCTACTTTGCAAATCACACACAGGCTGTGAAAAGAACTACTGAAATAGTTACAGAAATAACAATGAAAATAGTCTGCCATGAAGCGAAAGATGCATTTATAAGACTAATGTTGCAATTAAGATGAAAAAGAATACAAATTGAATTTGAAAAATGAATGGTTTGATTTCATTAGTTTGATTTTGTTTCCCGAAAAAAAAGCAAATGTGAATAAAACTATCAGTAGGAGGGGGTGTGGGGGGGAGAATCATTGTACAGCCACCACCTCGTGGTGAATTCTGAGTTGTCTGGCCACTCTTTCGAATGCAAAGCAAACTGAGAGGTATAGAAAAACAAAAATTCGTTCAGGAAATCTGATATTTTAATAATTTAGCTATAACAAGAAGCTAATTTAAAATGCATAAATCATAAAATAAAAAGTAAAGCGATTTTACCATTTAGACCCTGCCTGAGGTGGAATGCTCAAACAAAAGAAATCATACTCAGTTTTTGGGTTTACGGAAATCATTTTACTCAGGAAAGAAACTTTTTATCGATAATTGACTGGTTGAGGGCTGAAAAACTCTTCATCTTTGACAGATTTCTACCTTTCGCAGAATACTGCCTAAATAAAATCACTGTGCATCAAATATGTCATACAACAATCAGAAAAAAACCAAAAACCGTCTTTCTGTTTTCTGTTAAACACTAAGAAATGTTTTCAAGCATGACACCAAACTGAAAAAGTTTATAGCACTACAGCTTCGATAATCTAAACTCACTGAGGAGGAAACAAACAGTAAAAAAATATGAAAAAGTATAATGTTAGAAAGATAGTGTTAAATGTGTGTGGGAATGCTGAAAGAGTAAAATTTAGTTTGTCATCAAGTTAGATAACTTCAGTTGAATGAAAACTTGAACACGTTTCTTAAAATTTAGAGACGCACAACATCATTACGATACACATAGAAAAGAAATCTCATAAACTTGTCGTTTTGAACCAACAAGTAGTAAATTTAATTACATAAGTGTAATATATTTAATTATTATTATTTAATTCATAAATTAATATTATATTAAACAATAATACTATAATTTAATTATAATGTATATATGTAATGTAATGTATATAATATATATTTAATTATAATTTAATTAACAGTTGAATTTTATGAATTTTATGTTTATTAGTACTAAAACATATAATAAAACTCGTTCTTTCGCAGCTTTTACAATGAGACTTTCCCTAAAATGCAGCTATGAAAACCGTGCCAGGTCGGTGTGTGAATCGCTCACCCTTCAGTGACTTGGAGAAATCATGTATGTTATTCATAAAAAAGATAATTAATAAATACATATGTATTCCTGCTTTCTATGACTCTTCAATCAAGCTCATTGTGCTTGCCAAAAATAACTGACTAGTGCGCACCGGTTAAACGTACGTACCTAGTTAGCGTACTAGGTTAACGTACCTAGAAGCTAGGTTCCGATTGAAGTCCTATATTTATTATTAAATTTTAAAAAATCAGACCTGTTTAAAACACATATTACAGTGAAATTATAAGCCCACTTTCTTTTTTTTTGTGTAATATTGAATCTCAACGGCGGTATTTCTTATAACGTACTTCGGCTATAACGTACTACTTTTTTAGGTCCCACGAGAATGCGTTATAACCGGTGTCTACTATAATTTTTCAATGGATCGAGCAGGTTCTAATAAATTTCCAGACTTATTTTGTTACATTTGTGGTAAGCTCTTGGTGAAAAGACAAAGAGAAACAATACCGATTTTCTGAAGCATGTTTACAAAATGTATTTTCGTATGAAATCGGGTGAAACAATTCTTGGACACCCCAGAAAGTATATATGTTCTGAAGGATTTAGAGGGTGGGCTGAATGAGAACAAGTGTCTTGTCGTCTTGAAATCTCGATGGCTTGTGCGAGCTACAAAATCATAACACAGATTGTATTCCTGTTCTAGTAATTTATTAAAGACTGAACGCAGGGACGTACCGAGAGGGGTGGTCCAGGGGGTCCGCACCCCCTCCCCCGAAATTTCAGTTTTTGTTAACAAAATAATAATGATAAAGTCTTTTTGTGAAAAATTCTACCTTTTCAACTTCGGGCCCCCTTCGAAATTTTTGGACCCTCGCCGAAATTTTTTTCTGGGTACGTCCCAGGCTGAATGTAAATTCTATAATGTTATATATATTCTTTATGGTCCTCAAGCCCCTTAAGCATTCTTTTAGATCATGCAAAAGTTTAAAACAGATTTCTGGGGAAAGTAAATAAAATAAACACAAATAAACAGTTTATTCAAGAATGATTCACATTTTTTTTTAAATACATAGTGTTTCAAAAACACTGACCTAGGCTTTTATTCTTTAAATATTAATAATAGAAATATACAATAAATTACAAAATTATATAAAAAAGGTACAAAATTTTATGGCATTTTCAAGACATTAAATCTAAATAAATACAAAATTAAAATTTTATACGGTCCCCGTACAAAAAAAAATTGACAATTAGTAAAATGTGTCCCATACATTAATTAGGTAATGTGCAAAATTTGAGCATTTTATCCTAAAAAGTGCCGAAGAAAGTAAATAGATACCATGTTGACTTAAGCCGTTTTTCAATAGCTCTCGAAGGGAAAAAATCACATCAGATGATCGCGTGTCAGGGATCGTACCCAAATTATAGCCATAGCCCTCACCAACTTTGTTTAAACATGGGTCATTCTATGATGAAAGGCTGAAACTTTATTCATCACCTAATGAATGTAATAGGGCACATTTCACTAATTGTGATTTTTTTGTATAGGGGCAGTAAAAAATTTTAATTTTGTATTTATTTAGATTTAATATTTTGAAAAAATAATTTAATCAATACAATAAAATTCTGTAGCTTTTTTTTTTAACGTAACTCTGTAATTTATTGTACACATCTAAGATCAATAGTTCATTAATAAAAGTCTCTGTCAGTATTTTTGAAATTTCCTGCATACATTTACCCTACCTTTATTATTATTTTATTTTACTTTTCTTTAATGGAAAATTCTTACGCGATACAGAAAAACCTTCTCTTTTTCTGAAGTCAGAGCACAAAAATACCAAGAAATCAGTGATAAAACTTAAGAAAAAGTTTCCAAATTTGAAATTCACAAGCCTGTGAAATTATGTAGCTGCTTCAGCTAGAACAATGTATCTAGCTCTGACTTCCGCTTCGGATTTACAGACAAGCTAAGGATTAAAAGAAGCGAAAGGAAAATGCCTCGCAAACCCCCTTTGATGTAATAGCAACCTTCTTAGGAACGATGAAAGTGGCCTCAATTTTCGTTGAGCAGCTTGGTCATACATCCGTAATAGAAAACTTCGAGGTCAAGGGTGCAGTTAAATATCGTAATTGCTTAAATTGCTTTAGACGTTGTACAATTTTCTAAATAAAAAAGTTTTGCTCTTAAAACAAATTATCTCATTTAATCTCTAGAAGGGATTTTTTTTTCTTTTCTTTGGTCTGTCACCAGGATGCACCAGAATTTCTGGTCTACGCTTATAGTTTTTGTTTTGTGTTATGGTAAGCCTACACGAGGGACATCTGTGTATGAGGATGGGAGGGGGGGTGTGCCTTCACATCTACAGAGGGAAGATTGCACAAAGATGACTCTGAATTGTACAAAAATACGGGTCGAATAATCAGTTAATAATCATTTCAAAAACGGTGTTAATCGAATTGTCCAATTAGGTTTCGTAAACAGAGTGCCTAATGTACGAAGACTAAGCCGTTTAAATTAGAGTGTATGATTTCTAATAATTGGGCGCCGGCAGCATAGGGCAAGGGGGGCAATGTCCCCCCCCCTTGGATTTTTGTATGCAGTGATTTCCCTTGCTTTTTTGCTCTTTCCAACATGTTAACCATACGTTAAAGTAGTCTTTGCCCCCCCTGGGAAATATTCTGCCGGCGCCCATGTTTCTAAATTCATAGCGCAGTGTATCAAAAATTTATTGATATTTAGCAATCGATGATCAGAAAATATGATTAACATATCAAAATGTTTTAAAAAAGATTATTAAATGGTGGATGAAGATAACATTAGTTTATGTTTCTGTGTCGTCTTTGATGCCCTCTGGTCTCAAACATTTTGACCACGAACTGTGACTCATACCATTATTTATTATGCAGTTAGTTTTAAAACTTGAATCGACTCAAGAATTAATCAATGTGTTTTTGTTAGATATTTTCTATTAGACACAGAAGGGAATCCTTTTTAACACTTTCTAAGAACATTGAAAAGTGTTTATGATTTTGGTTCGTCTTAGTTCTAAATGCCGTAAATGTGTATAATTTGCTGTGAAATGTATGTATGTTTTTGCAATGTATTATACTACATACTCTATTGAAAATGGTATATGTAGCATGGCTAGTTTTCTTATACAGGGGTTCCCAAAAGAGTTCATTGAATTACGCTTTTTGGGTCGTCACTGTTCAAAGTGCATTTTAGAAACTGTTCCATCTGCTTCAAAGAAAGAAATAGATAGATGTTAATAAATGTCCTCCGTCGAATGTAGTGTATGAAGTGATTATGGTTCTTTTCCAGGCTCAAACAAAAAACTGTTATAAATTAAGGGCAATGGTTGGACACAAATATTTTAGTGTGTTATTGGCTTTGTCTTGTTCGATTCTTTTGTTGCAAAAGCGCAAAAGTAACTATTTTACATTTTGCGTTCGTTATCGAATCACGTGCAAACGCTGGACAACAGCGGGGCATTCAAAGACCCATGCCAGAATGCAGCAATGGATACATGCATCCATTGCTGCATCCTGGCAATGGTTACCACTTCTGAAGTGGGAATCATTGATGTCACGTCTAATATGTATATCTCTTAGTATGTATATATATCTCTTTAGTCTGAAGCGAGTTATTTATTGTTAAAACATTTAGTTTGTGAATCCTAGACTTTTCATTTATTTATTTATTTATTAAAGTCCATGAAAATTTGTTGATTTATTAGCGCACCTGGTATTTCATTTCCTTAACTTGACAAGTCAATCTTAAGAAGTTGTCCGTCGTTGTTGATTGAGATGGTTAATTAAAAAAAATGAAGGACACAGTTCTAATATGCACATACAATAATGCATGTTTAACAATAATACTGCAGATAATTTTTCTAGATGTTTTTTAAACAGCACTTCTTGCACTAGCAAATATCTACAGCCTAGTTTGTGAATGAATAATCGACGAAAAGCATGTTATAACGAGTAAAATTAACTTTTTATATAGATCACCTATAATATTGAGTTTTGAGGCCAGTTTATTCAAAATACTATAAATCAAAACTTATTGGTTCGAAACAGAAATTACTATTTTAACTCTGCATTTTTTAATTTTCGTAGTTGAGAGAAATCACAGAATAATGGCCTTCCTATTTAAAATGAAATAATGTTTGTGGTTAGTTTTAAGTTAATCATACCATTACAAGCAAAAATGTAGAGCGATCATGTTTAAAATATACATTAACAAAGATTAAAAACAATTAACCATCAGAATCAAGAGCAACGGGATTAAAACATAGAATTCCAATAGTCAAGATTGTTATTTCCTATGTCCTGTAAAGATTTTTGCCAATCGATCAAAAGAATTAACTTACAGTCTTACGGCCTACCGTTTAACATTTTGAGGTCTATGCTCAAGCGTTGCTCAGGTTTCCATTTTTGATGAAGCTAACTAACCGGACACTCGCGTCAGTACTCTTTTAGACCCTGAGAGTCTGTCGGGGTCAACTTTAACTCTCTGGTCTGTGAAAATCCCAACTACATATGTTTGCCACCTTTTCAGATATAATGTATTAGTGTCTTAATTTATATATATACCCCAAAGAGAATTAAGTATATGAACAAAATTTATAGTTACTTTATAGATATTCGGCTGTGAAATATACCATAAAGCAAATTTTATTAAATAATAAAGCAAATACAAAAGCATATTTTATTAAATAATGTTTATTTACAAACAAAACCTATTTTTTGGCATTTGTGCAATATTTTTTTATGTGCCAGGTCTGTAAAATTTTGTTTTAAGAATGTTGTTTGTTTATGTGGAGCTTTTTATTTTTTACTTTAAAACATTCTTTTTCCAATATTTTCTCATTAAATATTAGTTCTTAGTACTTTTAAATAGTTTTTTTGATATGAATAAGAGTACTTGAAGTTTAGAATTAAAAAAATATTATAATAGATATCGCCCACATATATATTTTTTTTAAATCATGAAATGTACCAAAAGCTTCAGTTTGCAGGAAGACATGAGGCGTGAATAATTCAGATCTGAAAATGTTAAACTTGGGAGGGCGTAACGACAGATAAGTCCAAACTGTTTCTTGCGCATAGTAGCGTACCCAGAATTTTATTTCGGGGTGGGGGTATCAAATTGTAAGCTAAAGTTTAATTGTAAGCTAAATATCCAATTGTAAGCTAAAGTTTAATTGTAAGCTAAATATCCAATTGTAAGCTAAGTAAAGGGTCCCCTTTCGGGTGGGGGGGGCTGCAGCCCCCCTCTGGCTACGTCCCTACTTTCTCACTTTTCACAATCGAAGAAAAATTACTGAGCCTTCACCCCAATTTATTCAATTCCTACGGGCCTGTTTTAAAGACCGATAAAAAATATCAAGAAAAATTTTTGCTGTGGATGTTGGTAAGAGTTGTTTACATTTATTTGAATTAATTTGCTTATTTTTTTGCGCTCCCCGGATTCTGGATCTCTCAGTGCTTTTATCCTTCCTCTTGTTTTTGTGCTGGGTGGAATAAAATCTGATAAGGAATTCTTTATTATTAGAGTTAAATAGAGTTTATGTGCTTGTTTTTCTGTGCCTGGAAATTCTATTGTCTTTTCTGACAGGTTTGTTAAACCCTAACTCAATGTCTTAAACTGCTGATCATTCACGACCTGTTGTGGGAGAGATCTCCGGACAAGTTGATATGGGACTACCGGTGAAAATCAAGCTGTATTATTAGAGCTCTCGTGTGCAATAATGAGGGGGAAGATTCAGGGTCATCTCGACCCAAATGAGACATTTCCCCTTCGGAACTGGGTGCCGAGACTGTTGTTAAACAATGGGGCGAATAGACAGAAGCAAAGAATTCGTCCGATGACTTGTATACTTTGAAGTTTTTAATTCAGGCATGCCTTGGGGGTTGTGGCAGTTGTTTTAGGTCACGAAGGCACACATGGTCGATTCCCCATTTGAAATAGTCGCGCCGCTCTTAGTTACAGTAAATATCGAAGATCAGAAAAGGGAACCGGTTTGTTCCTCTGGAGCTTCCTCTCGGACCTGGTTTCTTCCGACTTGGAAAGCCGATTGGTGTCGAACGAGGAAACTTGAACGATATTGGACGAGCCAGAAGAAAAAAAAAATTCCCAAAAGAGAATCTTCCCCAAAGATAAAAGGAGGCTGCGGAAGGTAAACGGATTATTCTAACTGTATCATCTGATGAGTTCAGGTGTGCTTCGCGGAGCGAGAAAACTTTTCTCGAGTTTCGTTTTCTGAAGCGGGGGAGGAATTCCGCGGCTATCTCAAATTTTTGTGATTGTGTCTGAAATGTTGTAGCCGAGAAGATTCGTCGATGCTCTCTTTGATTCTTTAATTAGCAGAAGAGATTATTTGGCAGTTGCTGGAACAGTTTTAAACAGACGATTTGTGTTTAAGTGATAATTTGTGTTCAACTTGAATTTAGTTAACTTTCTTGTGATGCATACTCCTGGATATATATTTTTTTGACTTTCGATAATCGGAAGAGATTATTTTGACTCAGGCAATTGCCGAAAAAGTTTTAAATAGACGATTTGAGTTTGAGTGAAAATTCGTATTCAACTTGAATTTAGTAAAACATCTAGTGATGCAGGTACTCGGATATTATTTTTGACTTTCGACAAAAAAAAGAGAGAACATTTTGACCCAAGAAATTATTGGAACATTATTTTAAATACATGAATACTACATTGAAATACTATTTTGAGAAAGAAAAAGCTATGATTAGATGCAACAAAAAGAATAGATTGCATTAATCGGAAAGAATATCTTGCATTCTCGGAAATTCAGAAGAAAAGTGAGAAGGTAAGTTCGTTTTTTCTCTTTTAAATGCACGAAAAAGTATTTTGTTGAATTCACCAATATTTTATTAATTAAACAAAATTTTAGATAGACTTTATTTTAACCAAATAATTTTGTTCGATTAAAAAAAAAAAAAAACTTGTCGAATTAGCAAAATGCCCTTCATTATGAATTGTATCAAAGAATTCAACAAAACACATGCTTGTGCATGCACAGCAATATTTCGCTAAGCGAATATCACTTTTACGAATATTTCAGTTACACTAAATTCCTATTAAAAGAAATTACTAGTCCAAATTCAGTCGTGATGAAATTTTAATTTAAAGAATTTTCCAAAGTTAGCGAAATTTATTATATTTTACTGTAATATTGAATAAGAATTTTTCATGCAGTTTTGAAAAGTGTTTTTGGATAAGTAATGTTAAACTGGAACTTCGTTAAAATTTCAATTACTTTAAAACTTTTGAAATTTTTTGTCTTTTTTCTTATGCTTAATACATTATTATTAATGTAAAAATTATAGTTTAACTGTACACATTTTTTTTTTTGTTGTGTGTGTGTGTGTGTTACATTAAGTAGACGGGCTATTAAAAGTGTTTACCGATCCAATATTTTCCCTAAAACTATTATCACAGATACATATATTTAATAATACTAATACTGAATAAGAATCCTTTATGGATTTTGTCAAGACATTTTTGAATATGTAATGCAAAACTAGAGTCTTATTAAAATTTCTGTAGCTTTTGAAAAATTTCGCTTTCTTTTATTCTTATAAAAATTATTGGGATGCTGTGCAAACTTTATGTTACTTTATTTAAATACGTTATTAAAAGTACTTCTCGATTTACAACGTCTTCCAAACTGTTATCATTGATGTATGTTTTTGTAAATATAGCGAAATCTCGCTCCAACGAATTTCCCTTTTACGAATATTTCAGATGAACGAATAAAACATTTCTGTAAAAAAAATACATTTTCTGTCGTAACTAAATTTATACAAACAAATGTTTCACAATTATAAATTTGATCTTAAATCCCTTGCCATTTGTTATTCGAGATTTTGCTGTATTAGATTTTGTCTGTTTTAAAATTCTTTTGTTTATTTTATTCTTATGATTATATTTCTTCCAAGCACATAATTTGCAATTTTACATGCATAAAATTTAATTTAGTTTTTCGTGCTAAAGCTGGAATTTTAAGTTATTGTCGTTTCACTTGGTTTCCTTGAATTATTGTTTGAAAATTAGAATTAGAATTATTTTTAACTTCATTTTATAATTTACAAAAGACTGAAATTATTTTTGATTGGTTTAGCGAAAGTTAGTTAATCCTTCAGATAACGGCTCTAAATAAGGTTTTGAAGTTAGCAGCAAAAACTATTCTGCTCACGACAAAATCTAAAATATTTGTAATAACGGTAAATTGCATTAACTCTGAAAAAATTGAATCAATGATGCAATGAGGAGGAAAAAAAAAAGCTTCACCTTTCTTGTCCGCATTGTGAAATTTCATGTGCATCATTATTGAATAACCTCTCTAGGAATTACAAAAGTTTTTTTGATAATAGTTATTAAATTTGTAATTAAAAATAGGAAAAAATTCCTGATTTTTGGATTTTACTTGAAGGAAATTTTTTTTTTCCCTTCTGTCCACAAATTAGTTCATCTATACTGTGCGATAGCATCAGTTTTTCAACTGTGAAAGCAGAACTGTTTTCAGTGTTTTCAACTGTGAAAGCAGATTGGGGGGGGGGGAGGAGGAAATGCATCCGTGGTAGAAAGAAACACTCAAATAAGAAAGCTTTAAATACTTGCAGATGAACTTGCCGCGTAAGCTGTTGATCCTTATGACTGTTTGGGCTAATCTCATGGCATTTACCCTGATTACTGCAACTTATTTTGAGCCCTGCTACAGATATATTTATTGATTTAATGGTTTTTAAAGTTTCGGACTCCTGTTTTGAGATTAATCAAAAATTATAAGAAAGGCGAGCAAATAAAACTGAAAATAAAAAATCATATAATTTTGTTCTGCTGAGTTGCTGAAATTTAGATTTTCTTTTAAACTGTTTAAAAATGTGTACTGAAATCAAATTTAATTTGAAGTGAAAGTAATTGCTCACATTAAAGTCACGAAACTGAAATATTTTGTCTATCATAATAAATCCAGATACGTTTGCAGTACTATATTATATTAATACTGAGACACAAAGAACTATAAACCAATTTAATATAAAATACTCTATTATAGTTTGAAATATAAAATGGTTGTATTAAATAATTGAATAATCATAATCAAAGTTATTTAGAATAAAAAAAAAGTTGTTTACATCTCATTTTTCATTTGTTTCAAACTTGTTTTAAACGGTATATTTTATATTTGAAGTATTAGTAACACCACACACATATAAAAAAGCGCATTTTATACAATAACTTTAAAAAAAAAGCTTTCATCCATTTTTTTACAATGACGATTGTTTCATGTTATAATCCAACAACATGCTTGGTCAATTTTTATAGTATTTTAAGCGAAATTAATCTGACTTATCTATTGATAAGAATGATGCAGGATTAATATTACAACGGTAGAAATTTGAAGTTTTGAGGAAAAAAGCGTGGAATCTTGATTGTCAAAATACTGAACGATAAGTTTCACATTAACCTAATGATACTTGCTGTATTTATTTTCTTATGTTCTCTTTCGATTCTTTCATCCGGAGCATTCACCCGTTGGGATTACGGAGACAATTCTATGTATTAGTTCATTTAATCATTGTTAACCGCCGTCTAATATATTGTCTGTCGTTAGTTTTGATCATTTTATGGACCACTGAATAATGCCCAAAAAAAGGAATTAGCGATTACTCAGACAAGCAGTATATAACTTTTTTATTTTTATTAAACAACATTTCAGTACTTCAGTATTTTCAAGGTCCTAAATTTTTTATTTATATTTTGCGTTAGAAATAATTTTTATAGTAATGGTTTCTGATGCGGTATATTTTACGTTGTGTTATATTGAGTTAAAATTTGTTACAAATACACAAAGAATAACGTTTCCTGATTCTTTGGGGATAATTAATAGGAAAGAGAGGATTACTTTTTAAGGTGTCTGAAGGTAAAATATTAGTTCGCTATTACACAAATTTCATCAATTTCTAAAAACCTGTTTATTAGCTTTCTTAGATTTTGGGAAAATTGTGCGAATTTTTTTGAGGCATAAAATTAAAGTATCTACAGTGAATCAAACAAAATTTAGTTAAGAGTGACCTCTTGACTTTAAAAGCTCATGCCACTAAAATTAAACGTTAATTTTGAAAATAAAATGTTTTCTCCACTGGCAATTTCACTCAGCAGTTAGTCACTCTCGAGCCGGTAAACTTTTAACAATACGCAGGTTAAACCATTTCCTTCTATATTTTTGTCCAATATTCTAATTATCATCTGTACTTCTACAATGCTGATGAAAATTAAGGCTTTTTGGATATCTGTATTACATACTAACCCTTCAACCGAGCTGGGCAAATACTAAGAACTAAAACTAATTTAGTTAGTTGACAGGTAAATGACAACTTAAATAATAGCTGTTAGTTAAAGGTTCAACTAACTCCACCCAACTAAATTAGTTTTATTGGTTGAACAGAAAACTAAAACTAATTTGGTTGAGCCGAGTTAGTTGAACCTTCAACTCACAAGTGTTAGGTACTCTGTTAATAAAAGTAGTTAACATTTCACCATAAAATGGTGCTGAATTAGATGCAACCTTTCTACACAGAAACTTTAAACCACGATCTGGTGCTTAAACTGACGAATGGAACCAAATTATGGTGAAACGTTTCTCCATAGAAAGAATGCAGTCAATTTAGCTCCATTGTATCTCTTTCTATTAGTAGTGTAGTTGGGGGGGGGGTCAAGTTTTGGGTGTTTCTAAAAAGGTGGGTACAAACGCACATCCTAACTTAAAGTTATCTCAGAAAAAAAATAAGATCTTACAACTGAATTTTTTTTTCTCACTGAATTTTTAGTTCTGCTCAGAAACAAGAACTGGAATCATTTATTACAAAAGTTTGTTGTAAATATCCTTAAATAAAAAAAAAAATAGCTGCAAATGGTTAATTTTGGACATCTCTAACGTTAACTGATGCTCCGCAGCACCGAGAAAAAAAATTCTAGCACGTATATAGAAGTTTCATAATCAAAATATTTTATGCATATAATAAACTGATGATTTGTTTACTATTTCGGAAAGCATATGGCAGTAGCATGCTTAAAATATTAAAGTATCGCAACAATAATGACAAACTGTGTTCTTGCCAGTTCTGTTTGTCAAAAAGTAACGATCGAAACAATGCTGTTTGGAAGCAAAAATAAATAATATAGAATCATCTCAACTCATTTATCAGACTTTAAAATAATTTTTTTAATGTTTCATGGCATTCTCATAAATTTTTCCGCATTTGCTCTGCTGTAAATATACTTTTCTAAATTATTGAGCGAAGATGTCCTAACCACGTAACGATCGAAACACCGATTTCTTTAATGTTTAATTTATTGTCACAGCATTGCCAGTGTCCTAAAATTTAAGAAAGTCATTAATTACAATCTTATTTTTCCAATTCAACAGTTTTTATTCGTGAAATAGAGTGTATTTAGTTGAAATAATAGTTAACACCATTGATGAGCATGTCAAACACATGTGTACTTACGAAACAAAATGGTGGCAGCTTCGCTCTTTTTTCGGACAGGACTAATTAAATTTTCGGACAGGACTAATTAAAAAGTACAATTTATAAAGAGCAGTAAAAACTCACTAACTTTATAAATTGACATTCAATGTTTTAAGTGCTTTATTTTGTTACGAATGCTCTTTTTTTTTCTCTGAAAATGTACTTAAGAAAATTATTTGACGAAATCAAAATTGAGGAACAATGGGAACACTAATAATTTTAAAAAATAAATTTGTGAACAGGACATAACATAATTTTTATTTAAAATTCTGAGATAAACACCAAAATGTTTAAAGTATTTTTTAAAATTAAATCAAGACAGTTTTTTATTTTTAAATAAAATGCACGAACAAACGCTATAATATTTTGCAGGGTTTTACCATTTAAAACTTGATTTGTAATTTAGATGACCATTAAATTGCTTTTAAATAACAACAAATTTGTTTCTGTTTATTTTTCATTATCTTAATTTATATCTTAATTCTGTAAAAGAAACTGCAAGTTTGATACTTCTAATAATGGGTCAATGTGAGAACAAAAATATTTGTTTAAATGCATATAACAGGTATAACTGAAATTAAATATGTCGCTTTGCTTATAATATTGTTTAAATGTCACTCGTGAAAACCAATTTATCAAAAGACATAACAGACTTCTAAAAAAAAAAGAAAGAGAAAAGAAAATATTATGCATCTGATTAGCAAAATGCAATTATATAGAGCTTATTTAATGCATTTTTAAGCACTAGCATTTTTTAATGTACATATCTTAATAATTCAATGTTCAAAATCAGTAACCAAAAGATCACCAATGACCAAAACCTGTAATCTACAGATCAAAGATGTCGAAAATTTGTAACCTACAGATCTGACAATTAAACGTTTTAATTAGTAATTTTCCAGAACATTTGCTGTCTTTTTTATGTTTGTAATCTCTATTCTAGGCTTATATACTTTAATGTTAAAAAAAAAAAAAGAAAAAAAGAAAATTAGAGTAAAATTCCAAAATTTGAAAAATGGATTATTGTTAACGTTCGGTGACCCGCCCTTTTACTTTTCAATGTTGTTTTTTGAAAGGTTTTTACTACCCTTTTGCATATAGTAATATATGTTCCAAAAGTTTCGTGGGGGGTGGGGGCGGCCTTGGTTGCAAATGGCAGCATACGTAGCGACAGTTTGGTGAAAGAAGTTCAGATACTTCCGATGACAGTGTTTTGTTGACGTATAATAAAAAAGTTTGAATTTTTTAATGTTTTCTATAAAAGGTTGAAAAGAATTTACGATTTCTGTTTGTTTGTCTGTCCGTCCCTCTGTGCTCTAACTGCCATAAATATGCTTCGATTACTGCGAACCCGGTTCCAAGATCGGAACGCTGACCACCATACAGTCTGGGGTAGCATTCAAAGTTTTGTAAATTAGAAAGTTAGGTTTGAATTAATTTAATTTCAAATTTTCAAGAAACATTTCAATTAAATCGAACGAATTGGCCGTAACTTAAGTTTTCAGTTTTCGTTTAGGCTGTTGAATTTAAGTTAAATTTTATGCATGTACTATACTCTTCAACGAAATATAATCAAAAGAAAAAAAAATCTTTAAAAAAAGCAGAAATTGAATTTGAAGAAGGTTTTTTTGCTCGAAAAAAAAAATCATCATGAACAAAACTGTGTGGGGGGAAGGAAGGTGAAAAATGTTATTCATTTTCGGCACATTAAGGAATTGTCCTGGAAACTTCGATTTTGTTTTTCATATAAACTTATTGTCTCCACTGAAATTTTCCACGCACTACCCATTAACAAAAACAAACAAAAAAAAATTAGAAATTTTGTTAAAATGCATTAAAAAAAGAATTTTGCTAAAATTTCTAAGTGTTTTCTGTTGAGATAAATTTATATGAAATTATTTCTTTTCAATTTTCACCGGATGAATGCGGAAGGATATTTAAACATTTTGTATGACACGCTTTAAATTAAATAGATTCACCCTTCAAATATGCATAAATTTATCAGTTAAAGCTGCAAATGAAAGAAAGAAGACTCTAAATGAACTACAATCTTTAAGATCTATTTTATATGAATGAGATTTTACAAAATCTGATTGTAATTAGTAGCTCAAAAGTTAACGCAAACGAAACTTTTTTGAGAAAAAACTATTGAAACCACCTAACTTCAATCCGGAGCTCAACATCTTATCTTAATGTAGGAAACTGCATAAGCTTGTACACAAATCAAGTTATTTTTATTTTTCTCTCAAATTTGTATAACTCTCATTCCCGACTGGTTTACGGCAGGTGTCTTTCCGAAATTCTTCCCAGGGATCCTCCGAGCTTTAACTGTGCCCTTTGAAAAAACTTTCGTTTTTGTATGATCGCTCGTTCCTTTTACTCGTTCTCTATTTAAAGGGATGATAAATAAAGTATGGCTTAGCAAATCTCCATACCGTATAAGTTCCTGTTTCTCTCTTAAGAATTCGTAAATAATGTTATTGTAAAAATAATAGCAGTTTAGATAGTAGCTGAATGTTATTAAAAATAAAAAGAGTTTCAAAGGTGCTTAAAATGCACAAGGAAGTCATCCAATAAGTTTTGTTTTTTTTATCCCCATCAAGCTTTTTCAATTCGTCAAATTTTAATTCTTTTATGAATAGAATGAATATAATTAATGAATATATTAATGAACATTAATTATGAATATAATTAATGAATAGAATTTTTTAAATAGTTTTATTCAACGGCGAATTAAACAAAAGTAGCTTTACTTTCATTAGTTTTAATATGAGCATGGAGAGCCAAGGATTCTGGACGCCCGTGCGGCTGTAGATCTACAGTATGGATTTTCGGACTGTTTCCTCCAGATGTAACGTCAGATCCACTCAAAAAGTCGTCTTCCCAAGACAACCCCACCTTAGGCAGATATCCCCAGTGAAGCTTTGCCTTAAACAAAAAACAAACCATACTTGAGCATTGAACTGATCGAAACACTGTAACATTGTGTTCTGTAAACACTATCTTTGCGAGCTTTTTGAATAACATGTCAAAACAATGAAAAAAATTAAAAAAAAATTAATTAACATTATACATAAACTAGAGATAAATATAGTGAAATAATGATTGATTAATTTTAACTGGTTAAAAAATGATATACTATTTAATTTACAACAAAAAACAAATCGGTTAAATAATAGAAAGAGGCTAGCATAGCAATCTGAGCTCGTTTCAAAATTTACCAAGTATAGCATTTTACACCAGAGACTCTCAGCCTGAAGAATTATAAACAATTTTGTGTTCTATCTTGATTTTTGTTTTTGATAAAACGTTATTAAATCTTTAATCCCGCTTAAACCTTTGATCCTTCCTTAAGTCTTTGATCCCTCATTTTTTTCTTTTTCCTTTTTGGTCTATGTAAAGGGACGATTGGAAAATAATACCGTAGAAAAGTCCAGCCTAAATAAATCTAATTCATCAATTTTAATAATCCAACCTAAAAAAAAAAATGTACCTCTGTTCATTTGGGCATGCAACTATTTCCTTTCTGCACATGATATACCTCATTATAGTGAAAATAGAGATAAACAATGACAGAAAGTCATTGATCATTCAAAAACTTTCCCACGGGTCTGGGATTTGTTGATCCTTTTTGTATCTCGGACTGTATTAAAAATTAATGAACTAAAAATAGTATTATTGTGAAAAAAATGTGGGGCGCTTTGTGCTATATTTTTTGTATCATTTTTGTACTAATCGTACCGAACGAATATTCTCAAGAACTGATATATGGAGCACCCCACGCTTTTTTCACAATAATACTATTTTTCGTTCATTAATTTATTTCTATATTAAGAATTATTTTTCACTTTTTAGTTAGTTCAATTTATCAATAAAGCGTGTTTTTTAGTTTTTTTAAACTATATTTAATTTTCACTTTTTAGTTCGATTTGCTATAAAAGCGTGTTTTTTAGTTTTTTTAAACTGTATTTATTTAAAATTTATTTTTAATTTTCGATATCTCTCTTAAGACACTAAGGAACACTAAGTTGGAAAGTACAAACAGTGAGATAATTTATTTTCACAGCGCACCAGTGGCGCATTGTAAGCTAAGTAGAGGGTCCCATTTCGGGGGGGGCAGCAGCCACCTCAGCCCCCTCTGGCTACGCCCCTGCTGGGCACCAAAGTATTAATTAACCTTCAGTTAAATGCTACCTTCCTCACTAAAAATAAGAAAAGCCTCCCATTTAGGGGGGCAGCAGCCCCCTCAGCCCCCTCTGGCTACGCCCCTGCTGTGTACCAAAGTATTAATTAATCTGCAGTTAAATCCTACTTTCCTCACTAAAAAAGGAAAAATAGGTCTCTAATCAACAAAAAAGTTTCATAACGACTACAACAAGCACAAACATCCATGTAACAATATTGAGGAAAAATTTTTAGATTTGCCACCTGGATTTCAAAAACGTAACTACCCAAACATACCATTGAATACAGTTACTAATAGCGAGAGAGGTTCTACTCCATTGTGCTGAGATGAGTGTCGAAATGGTAAGCATGCGTAGACCGCGCGCTTGCTCCATCTCTCTCGCTCTTTTGTATTTAGACAGTTCAGTCAACACGCAAACTGCTGCATAAGGGCTACTGAAAAGTGACGAAGCTCCGCGGAATTCTTACAAATGTGGCAGTTAGATGTGGTGTCTGCAGCATCCATTCGGAGGCCATTTTGTGTTTCGAGGAGCTAGCAAGCACGAGCATTCCGTCATTCCGCAGCTTCAGCATCGTAATTGTCTTTTAATGACTGTCTTCATACAGGATGGTGCCCTACAGTATTTGACCTCATGTATCAAGAACAGCTACTGAAGAAGCATTTTACTGATGATAGTCATCAGCCGCCATCTCCCTACCATTTGGGCAGTATGATTTTCAGATCTGAATCCGTGTGATTTCTGGCTATGTGTCTAGCAGTGGCGGCTCGTGAGTTATTTAAATGGAGGTTCTCAAAATAATTACTAGATACGGCGCAACTTACACGTTGAAATAGATTTGCGTTTTCAGCAGTTAAAGGAAAACAATGCATGCAACTTTAAAAAAAAAAAAAAAAAACACTTCTAGTCTTACATTTGCCATCTGGTGTTGGCTTGAGTAATTTTATTTCAATTTTTCTTTCCAAAGACAATGTTGAAAAATGCAATAGCTTTAGCTCCGAAACACTTATTTTACTGACATCTTAATTATTTATACGAGTTCGTAAAAAATATTGTACTGGGAATGATAAAAATAAAGAAAATAATAAGAAAAGTGGGGGGGGGATGGAATAGCAAACCGAACATAACATACCAAAGGCGAATTTGGAAGAGATAACCGCAAAAAGTGGTCCGTGCGTACACTGAAAATGTGCGAACGGAATGATATCAGCAGGGAGGGGGGGGGTACCATTAAGGGGCATAATTACATTCACCATTATGTTTATCTTCATTGTCTTACGTTCGTTATTGACAACATTGATTACACTATCTCGTTCGAGCACTAGAAGATATTGTCACTCACAATCATTTTATCCAAATTGTGGATCTATCTACAGGGTACTTATTTGATCAGAGGGGATCTTTAAAACTATTTTCATTATCACTCTACTTCCGATTACAAAATGTTTTCTAATGACATGCAGTTACCTTTCTATTATTTAAAAATATTGTATAGTGACCCTGTAAATTCAAATTTAATGAGCGAAGTCCTGCATTTTGAAAACAGTTTTCGAAAAATGCATATGTATAAATATATGGGGAACCAGAAAGTAATGTCGTTTTTCGTATATCAATATTTCGCATCTGACAAAACTACTGCAGGTAGTAATGCGAAATTGTGCATGTATGCGAGTTTCTTCCACATAGGTGCTAGATTAGAGAGAATTTTCCAAAATGCGTTACCTAATGGTGTTTAGGGGGGCAAAAACGTTCTTCTAGCATATCCCCCTATATATAAAAAAAAAGATATCCAAGAAATTCCAGCTGTAAAATACAACACTCACGAATACCTAAAAATCAATTTCAGAACATTTTGAAATTCGTCTTACAAGGAGAGTAGACATGAAAAAAGGGGGAGGGTGACCATCTTAATTGAAAGAAAAAGAAAATTATCTATATAATTCTTGCTTTAAAATGTAACAAACATGAATTCTTGATTTAGGCTCTGCCTGTTTATACTTAAAAACTTATTGAAAATTTATTCGCTTGAACTTAATGTCAAAAAATGACAAATACTTTCTTGTCTCCCTAATAACATACACTGAATTAATTGACATTAAACGTTACAGCAATTATGGTCTATGACTAAAGGGTAATTCTTAAATTACAAAATTATAAATTCAGTGTAAAGTTAAATCAAAATATTTTCAGCCGATTTCCTCTGTCAGTTGTCTTTTTTTCATTAATGCATCTTACGCACCAAGTTGATTTCGAGCAGCTGTGACGCCGCTCTACTTTTTACTGATGTGTTAGATATTCAGATTAGAACCGATGAAAAATAGCTTGAAATCATTTTGTGAATAAGTCGTCCATTAGAGGGTTTTAATCAAATTCTTAGGCACCGATAAAAGTAATAATTTGCCAAAAAATTATTCCATTTGTGAGTCTTTAATACCTTTTTAAATATTATGTAAAAAAAATTTTTGCTAATGACTTTGCAAAGATAGGACTTCATTTTAGTAATTTGAATTTCTTGCATACATGGTCATCATTAATTTTTTTTTTTCTATTTTGTGAAATAAAGGACTCTTTATAAAAATATATGGTATAAAAAATAACTGAACGTCAGTAAAAAATGTTTCATATTTGGAAGCATTCTGCTAATGTAAATAGTTTATGTTGAAACAGCGTATGTATGTATGAAGCAGCGGTTCTCAACTGATGGAGAGCTGACCGTTTGCAAGAGTGGGGTGAGGAGGAGAAGTGAAAAACAGGATAAAAATCTGTACGAATGATGAGGAATGTTATGAGGTATGATGTACGTAAAATTGTGCGTATGATGAAGAGGGCCATCGTAAGTTATTCTTTTTTGGGAGATACAATGATAAATGGCCGGAAACTGCTGGTTTAAAAGATGCTTTTCTGATCAAATAAATTGAAATTCCCGGCAAATGGTATGTTCGCAAGAAAAAATATGTTTTTGGAAGAATCATGAAGCGTGGTTTTTTAAATGACTGATTCAGTTATGAATGCTATTTGCTGTGTAAGTATGGACAATAGTTGTCTCCTTAACAGTAACGTATAAAATTATATATACGTTATAATATTTTCCCCCTTAACACATAGCAGCCATAATGGCATGAATTGAAATTACAATTAAATTTCTTTCTTCGGTTTGAAAAATATTTATTCAACCTTTCTGCAAAATCAAATAGTACAAACGGAATCTGACGAATCTCGTATCGTTTTACAATTTTTTAGATAAAAAACACGTTATTTGTTAAACCATATTTGGAAAATTGATTGAAATTTATATTATTGGGAACACGTCTGCTTTCTAATCATCGCACTCTCCAGATTACACGAGGACAGGCTTGCATTGGCATTAATATAGCAGCTGTTAGTAATTAAATAGGAAGGATGTAACATTCATGTTTCAGAACAAAATTTTGAAGGAAAAAATCTGGCAATCATTAAGACTTTAAGAATGTTTTCAGACATGTTGATTTTCCCGAAAGGATTGAAGTACGCCATCATGTGATTGATTCTTAACCTTAAAAGCTACTATTATTCTATATGCTATGTAACTGCCCGGCTTACTGAGACATTAAAGATTCAAATTTTGGAGAGAGGAAATCTATAGCAGTCTCTATTTCAGTGCTTAAATGCTGTGAAAGTTTACAAATAACAATGGAGATTTCCGCTTGTACGAAAGATAGTTTAAAAAAAAAAAAAAGCGAAATCTCTGGACAGGACAACGACCCACCTACGATTTCCTTATGAGTCAGGAGTTTTTTTTTTTCTACTACGCGCTTTTGTAGTTTTAGCGAAAATATATACTGTTCTTAGTCATCCGGGTGACATCATAGGTACTTCAAACTGGCATTAAATTAAAATTTTGTCGTCCTTTGGAAAAACAAATCTAAAAATAATTATTTGTTGAAATCTTGTTAGACAAACAAAGAGACTGAAATGGTATACTGTCATCAAGTTTCAGGAAGTAGAGGAACATTAAGAAGATCTTGTTTGTATACTTGACATTAACTGGTGCGTTTTTTCACCTGAATATATCCTTAAAAAAGGAAATTTACGTAAAAAGAATTGGTGAAGAATAGATTGATTTCTTTGTTATCATGCAAAATGGCAGTTAAGCGCTTCTTACGTAACGGATAAATGATTCATGTCTTTGCCCGATAAATAAAAAAAAAAAAAAAAACGAATCTGGTATTACAGCCCGCGTATGTTAGATGAAGACTCAGTGGCACATTGAGGACTAAAGTGCTTCTTTTTACATTTTTTGGTTATATTTTCCTGTTGTCAAACTTTTACGAATTCAATTCGTTATGACTATAATGTCACAGTAACTTCTGTATCAGGGAAGTTTTATTTTCGTATAAACTTCCGTAAACGCATTTGTTTCAAGAAAACTTTAATTCAAATGACGCTTTTAAGTAAAGTGCACGTCTGAATATAATTTATATTTCTATTTAAAGGAAGGGTCTAACGGATATAGTATTTATTTATGGGAATTCAGAAAAGTTGATAATACCTGATTTAATGTAAAATAATACAAACTTTATATATAACGCACATAAATGATCATATTATAGCTAAGCATAATTGTGTGTTTTACTATAGAAATTTGTTATTTGACTTTTTTTTTTTTTTTGTTATTTGACAATAGTTTTTGTTGAGATGTTTTTTTTCCATTAGCTGATTTAATGAACATTTCCGTTAAACGCAAACTTCTACAGTATGAACACTAGAATACTTGTATTTCACGGAAACATTTTGTAAGAGATGCTTATGTTCTGGGAAAACTATTTTTTTTTATGAATACTACCAATTAAGGAAATCCTTTGTAGAAAAAACTCTTTTGTTAATATTCTTTGCTATTTAAAGAAAAGATTTCTTTAAGCTATACTTCTGTTTACCTTTATCGAATGGAGAATCTGATTTTAAGATTCTGTTCCATTTCAAGGACATCTCTTTATAAGGGACACTTACTCAGTATAAATCCCAATACAGAGTAAATCCGTTAGAGATGGTCGTATTTTTTTTTTAAAGTGAAACAAAATCAAAAATACTTGCTATATAATTGAAACTTTATTCTTTTTATAATAATCCATAATCAGTGTCCTGAAAATGAGCATCAGATATGCGAGAAAAAAGAAATGCATTAAAAAATAAAAACACAATTGGCCATCTCATCCGCACATCACTGTAAGATGGCCATATTAGTACGGGACAGATGGCCAGTGATAAAGTTACCTTTTCTCTTCCCTTTTCCCATCATTACTATTTGCCTTAAAGTTTTTTTTTTTTAACTATATATGCATACAACTGCATATTGAATACGTAAATTGGTTTAGATATTAAATCATTTTCATAAAAGTTTTCTCCTAAGTATTTTAAGTAAGCGTTTATTTCGAGCCTTCATTCCCTTGAAACCGAGACAATGACACTCTTTTAGACTTTCTTGAAACAACAGTGGCGGCCCGTGGTCAAAAATGTTAGTGCAGCCGGAAGCATATGAGCCCCCCCCCCTTTCCTCCGGAGAGGATTGGAAAATCTTTGTTACTGAATTCGAAAGCTGGCGGATTAAGCCCTCACCGAGGAAAAAAAAAAAAAGAAATTACATAAAAAATGTCAGAGATCCTATTTTACTTCCATAAAATGGACATAAATTTCAACCAGCCCCTCTTATCCTCAAAATTGCATTAATCCGTGTCTGATTCGAAGTTTCCTTAGAATTTTCTTTTGTAACGAGAACTTGAGAAGAAAAAAGAAAACTTACTTATTTTTTATAAGTCAAATCAATCCTCCTTTCTTTTAAACATGCGAATCGGTCAGTGATGTCCCCGTAAAAAGGCGTTGTTTTAATTCAGATATCAATAATTTTAAAAGCTCTTTAAAATTTCCCATGTTTAAAGAATTTTCTCGCTCGCCATGTCCTCTAAATGCCAGTTCTTTCTTACTTAAAAACAATACTGCTTTGATGGGTAATTGTCCATTCATAAGCGTCTATTCGGGCTTACCTTCTTGATAAATTCGGCAATATAAAGTCCAGAGTTTTCCAAACATATATTCTCCTTACCCCCTCCCTCACTTCTCGTCCGAGCGAATCAGTTAGTCGAGTTCTCAAGTTCAGCCGCCGTTAGAAAATCTTCCATCGGCTGTATCAGCTGCATACTCCCTATGCCGGAGAGGCTGCTGACGTAGTCGTTGTCATGGCAACGGTGCTGCCAATTTTCTTTTCAGCGCTCTGGGCTGAACCAAAGATTTTCCCAATTGAATTGCGGGAAGATTAAAGTGCTTTTTTTCTGAATGAGCGATCCGGCCACAATACGTTTTTTTTTGTTTGGTTTTTTTCGGAGATTTTTTTAATTTATTGTAGGAATTCCACAATTCTAATTTGAATTTAGGAAAATTAGTAGAATAAATTATTTTAAAGTATGTGCTGATAATTTCGAGTGCAGCCCGGCTGTACTTGCTGTATCCCACGAGCCGCCACTGGATATCAGGGGGTTTATTGGGGGAAACAATTATATATCAACCAAGCATAATCTGCATTTTTCTTGGTTCTATTACTTTTGTGTTTTATCTTTGACTGTTCTGCGCAAACTTAAAAGAAATCATCCATATACCTTTTTATTCCATCGTTTTAATGGCTGGAATGCTTTTTCTTACTTTCATTTTCATCCTCAAGCATTGATGTTGAAACCATTGATCCTTTCTTATCATTATCATTCTTGTACCTTCTGTTAAGCGTTTCTCGAGGAAAGTGATACATCACTGGTGGTTATGACTATCTACACAGACGTGTCTCCATTTTTTATAAAACGTGTGGCAGGTTTCGAACAATCTTCAGTGCAATTGCCATGCAGCTTTTCTGTAGTATTTGCTTGATATGTGTAACAAGAATAAAAGTATTGATTACATAAAAGACAACATAAACTAATATTGTTATCTTAACCTGACTTCATATGGCCATCTTTATTATTTGATGATATGAGACAGGCATATTTGAACTTAAATTAATAAAAAGTAAATCAACCGGCATGCTGAATAAAGTGAGAATCATGCAATGAATTCACAAAAACACAACTAAATAATATTAAATATAGGGTTTTCGAATGATATATGACCCTACTATAAAATTTTAGCAGTACTATATAAAAGCCTATTTGCTTAATTTTTATAAAATTTTCATTCAGGATAAATGTTATAGGATTTTGAAAATCAAAAATATAGTTATTTGGAAATTTAGTCAAGTGCTGAATTCTTGAAACCACCTTCTCAGTTTATAAATAAATTTATAAACTGAGAAATTGTTATTCACTCAGATATAGGACACAAACTTTGCCGACACCTCTACGCAAAGGGCACTTTCACTTAAAAAAAAAACAAACTTTAAGAGTTAGTTTTAACCTTTAACAGTCCAATGTTCCCAATTAGAAACATAAAATTAAAAATTTATTCAAAAATGAACTCTTATCAATATTGACGTTGAAAAATTAGCAGATAGAGTTAAAAGATGACATTTAAAAAAAATAGAAATTGCATTTCTATCATTAGTATGAAGTTGGACAAAAAAAAAAACATGAAAATAGCCATTATCATGCATTTTTACAGAGCTATCTTGATACATTCAAACTTAATTCATATCTTTACTTAAATATAAAAATAAATCTTTTTTAAATTCTTAATATTTCAGTTATTATTTAAACTACCTATCATTATATTCCGTTTTAGAAACCAATGTCAAGGTATAGTCAGAAATGACCCATGCTCCCAATTGAGAACAGGGTGAAAATTGTATACAATATTTTTTCCCCACTTAAGTGACTAATATCCTTTAACTAACGCTTTAGAAGACAAAATTTGAGAAAAAGAAATTAAATTATGCCTGGATCTCTATTCGACCTGTAAAAGGTTAACTTGAGTAAGTCTTTATACGCAAAACACTTTTATTTGAAGAAAACCTCTAGATAATATAATAATCTCAATACAAGAGACACACTTCTATCAAGAGGGAATCCTTTCTTTAACGCTTATTCATAGATGAATATATTTTTTTAAATTTTATATTTTGTCACTTATTGAATTTTTGAAACTGGGTCACAAATCTATGAAAAAAAAAATTAGTCTGGGAGGGAGACTTGCTCAAGAGACAAAATTTACGGACAATTCCGTGCAAAGTACATTTTTACTTTAAGGAAACCTTTGCACAAGAGACAGTTTTAATTTAAGGAAACCTCTTATAAAGAGACACTTGAAGAAATCCTCGATAAAAAGGCAGTTTGGACTGAAGGAAACCTCTATAAAAGGGGAATATTTTATGTAATAGAACCTTTATAGAAAAAAACACTTTTAGTTAATATGAAACTCTATTCAAAGGGGACACTTTTGATTGAAAGTTTCACCTTAATTAAAAAAGCAATTTTACATAACATACATTGTTGCTTATCGCTTTATTCAGTGAACCCTGTACGAATCGAATTCCTCAACCAGGGTTACAAATTTATGAAGAGAATTAGCAGGGACGCTACTCATACAGGCTCAGAGCCACAATATTCACAGACACCTCAACACAAGAAAACATTTAATTAAAGGAAAGTTCTGCATAAGAGACATTTTTAGTTTATGGAAGCCTCATTACAAGAGACACTTTTACTTAGTCAAAGCTTCTATAAAAAACATACTTTCAGTTAATGGAAACCTCTGTACGAGTGATATTTAGTTAATAGAAATCATTAATCACTAAAATAATGTTCTGGAGACTCCATTTCTGAATTTATTCCTTTTTAGGGAGCCAACAAAAGTATTTGATCAACTTAAAAGTTTTTAAAATTAATGTATTTTATATGTTAATATAAAGGTTTTAAAACGCACTGTTTTTTGAAAAGAAATCCCAAAGAAAATACTAACTGTGTGAATTGCCACCTGAATTGACTCTATTCTTGAATATTAAAATTGTGACTTTTGTTAGGGGTAATTTTCGTTTTTATGAGCATAAAAGGCCTCCAGAGTTGAGTTTTGGAGTCTGCCATTACAAATAAATACAAGATGAGAGGGAACACATATCTTCAGAAGGTATGCTAGACGAGACGAGACAGCCCAAGTTTTCGTTGTAACTTGTAATATCTCGGGTAGAATGTACAAAAGGGTATTTATTTACACAATTTTATTATTGGAGCTTAAAAAGGCAGCTGAGAATTTGTAGCACGAATGACTAAAAACTGCAGTAACTGGATATAAGCAGTACTGGATTTAATACCCTACTAATAAAAGATAACTTGCATAAATGCAGCGAAAATGCTCACTAAATCTGTGTGATGAAAGCCTAGGTGGTGGATGACCGTTTTCGTGATTTTTCATTGTTCAAGAATACCCTCCCTTTCTTGCGAGCGTAAGAAAAATTGCGACGAAGGCTCCTACATTACTAACAGCACAAGCGTAATAAATTTAAAATTATTTATTTAATATTAATTTCTTTAATATGTTCTGCTGCTATGATTTTAAAGTGTCTGGTCATTCAAGCTAAAAGGCAATGTTTCGTTGTTTCTGAATTTTAAATACTGAAAGTAATATCTTGAGCTTATAATTTCACTGCAGCTAGAATTCTTCTTAGTTTTTTTCTTTGCTTTTCTGTTTTTGTAGGGTTAAAACTCCGTGTAGTAAACCAGTAGAACGGCTGTACAGTGAAAACAACTTTACTTGTCTGTTCGGTTATCTACATTGCGTTAGAAAATCTCGTTAAGTTGAATACATTAGTAGTACAAGATAATAAACGCCTGTTATTGAGATGTCTTAACTGTTTCACCATGAATTTAACAGTGGTTTGTTTATTCTAAGTGCTACTATGGGGTTAGCATTATAATAAGCTTCTGAACTTTTCATTAGGTTAAGTCTTAGGCTCGTGAATGGCGTTGACAATGTATAATAATTGTGTTTACATCTACATATAATAAATGCTATCTTGCATGGATATGAGATTCTGTTAAGAATTACTTTAATTTTAAACAGATAAAATTATGTTGATGTAAGTGTTAAATTTAAACGGTACAAAATCGAAACTTAAATATTTTAAGTCATTGACTATTTCACTTCAAAATAAGTTAAGAATATGTACGTTTTAAAATGTATTCTCCCTACATTTTTTTTTTAAGGTGAATGTATGAAGATACATAAGCAGAACATTTACTAAAACTATTAACACTCTATAATCGTTTCCTTTTTCTGACAGAAATATCAAAAATATAAACAGGAAATAATGAAGTTTAACGAATGAATTTGTAAAGGGGAAATCATTGTTGACATTCACTTTGTCTTATTTTAGTTAGTTTTTATTTTTATGTGCGAATTCGATGGAAAGTGTTCATAACAGCCCACGCTATTTATTAAAATAATTTTAAAAAATCAATTTTTGAATGCGCATCATATCAATATTTGAAATATAAATTAATATTAAAAATAATTTTAGTTAAAATGTTTATTTTACAAATTCTTGTGATTTCTTAAATTTAATTTTATCTAAATTTTGAAAGTTTTTATTTTATTTATTTATTTATTTTTATTGACGTAGAGGATGTGAAGACCATTTCTAATCAATGCCTAGTTTGTATAATAAATTTTGTAGTTCCTTGTATATTGTAACTGAATAATAATTTTCAAACGGCACTTTTAAAACTTCAAAACCGTTCTAATTTTGCGAAATAATAACTGTTGGATAGCCAACGTCTTTAAGATTTAGTTAGTAGCAAATTTTACTGCTTCATTTTTGCTCTGCATGGTTTAAAGTAGTAGAGCACCTTTATTAAAGTGTGTAGATAGTGTATCTGTCGATAATTATCTTTATCAGGAACGACTCTAGTTTTGTATAAGCATGTATCTGATCGAAGTCTTACGAGTAAAAAAATAATTATAAATATAATTTTTCTTTTAAATTAACTTCTTGCAGTAATTTCGACTTTCTATCTCTTCAAATAAGAATAGTAAACGATTTGTTTACGGAATAACTTTTCTTAAAATTTACCCTCAAGTAATCTATTTGAAATTGTAATAGTGAAATTGCTTTGAGTGGGTTCAAATGCTCTGAAATCTGGATATTCCGACATCACGATTTCCAATTAAACTTATTCGGTTGAATTCGTGAATTTGTTATGTAATATTTTTTCTTTTAATTGTATTTTCAATATTAAAATACAAATATGTTCAAAATAAAACAAATTTATTAGTTTGATTACGCTCAAAAATATTTTCAAGTAAAGGAAACTAAGCCTGTTTACTGAGTAAATTCAACTCTTTGTGGAGATTTTTTTTTAAGTGCATTTACCAAAAATTGACAAATAGAATTTATCGATTTAATGACGAATAATAAGAAGAGATAATATTGTACTTATTAAAAAGTTTGGATTGGATGTTTTTTACTTTAACATTGAATTTTATGATTATAAGCTTATAAATATGTCATAAAAACATAGAACTTCTATAAAAATCGACATTAAGTGATGAGATTTTTGCTGAAATGAATCGGTTGACAAGTACAGCAAACTATTGATTGATTGTGGGCAGATTAAATGCTTTTGTGGATTATCTACGACTGCAGTTCCCAACCGCTGGGGCGCGAGAAAAACCGGCAAAGAGCAAGTGGTAATGCATGTTTTATAATCAATCATCTTAAATCATCATCAGTTTAAATCATCTTATTTATTCTTATTTTTACTCCAAAACGTATCTATTTTCACTTAAAATTAAGGATGGATGCGAGACGAGACAGAGTCTAACACCTTTTCTGCGAGACGAGACAAAGTTTTTTGGCTGTTTTGCGAGACACTTGCTTTCGTCTCGCATCCATCCCTAATTAAAATGTTTATTCAAATTTTACCAAAAATATCATTTTGCGGAGAAAGCGACTAAATGTTCATTGTTGAAGAATAAAGAACTGAATGTGAGGGGGGGGCGCCATTGTAAGTTATTCTTTGTTGTGAGTAGGGATGGACGCGATACCATGCGAGACGAGAAATACCCCATGTTTCGTATCGTTTCGCACTTTCACATCGAAGTATTGTCTCGCGGTCTCGTCTGGCACCCTAAGGTATTGTCTCACGGTCTCATCTCGGGCGAGACTGGTCTCGCATATTTCCTGATGCCCAAAATGCCGTTATTTTTACTTTCTTACATGAAGTAAGTAATGAAGAGTCGTCTCACGTTTATCGCAGTTTCTCATATTGTCTTCATATCAACGGCGGATCTAGTTTATTTATTTTATTTTATTTATTTTTTTGGGGGTGGGTGGGAGTGGGGGTGGCTCAAAACTTGAATACCATCAGAATTGCATGAAATATGCCATTGTCAGGTAAGAAAGTCATTTTATCTAGTGCATTTTATCTAGTGCTCTCTCTCGTAGGGGACGCACGACCCCTGCGCGCTCCCCTTGAATGAGCCCTTGCTTCATATTTACTTCCGGGTATGGAGTATCAAAATGTAATTGCATGCAGTGGAATCTCCTTGCAAATTACTTTTAACATGTACAGGATGTACTTGAGAACAGGGCCGGACTGGGGCATCGGGCGGTCGGGTGAACGACCGATGGGCCGATGGTTTGGTTGGCCGCAAGGGCTGTCCTCGGGAAGCTCTAGATTCGACATCGACCAGCAAGATCGCGACGCAAAATGTGCAGGGAGACATATCTTTGAACAATGATTCCCACATATAGCCTATCTTTGTTCTAATATATAAATAGTTATATGTTATATATAATTATTCTTATTAAGTTTCTTAGTTTGTCCGGTTTAAAATTCTACACTGCTGGAACGATGGGCTTGAAATTTTGCTCAGGTACGTAAAATAAATAGTACAGAAAAAGCCCTGCCCTCGGCTACTTTAAAATTTTATAAATAACTCGTTCCCCAATTTTCAGTAATTTTCAGCTCTGAAAAGCTTCCCACTAAATTAATGAGAAGTGATGTATCGACAACTCCATTATTTTGTTCGGTTCTCGTCGTACATGAAGGAAGATGGGGATCGGTCTGATCGAATCGCCGGGGCCGTTTCAGCTGTCTAGTTCAGCCCTGTTTGAGAACCAAAGTTTACGTCTTATAATTATAAGTGTTTTGGCTAAATGTTATTGCAAAAAGGACCCAGAAAATTCAGCATAGGGCACCAATAGTTAAACATTTGAGTCTAGCCGATAAGAACCACAATTTTAAGAAGCCAGCGAGACCCTTGTGTAAAACACAAATACAGTAAAACCTCTACTAACGGTCCCCTTCGAAGACCGATCAACTCTAATAAAAGCCATGTTACGACTAGACAGAATTCAGTTCATTGAATTAGCAGCCCCGCGAACCTCCGAAGAGTGGTTCTACCAAAGACCTGTTAAGAATGAAATTGTACAAGCTCAACGGTGGACATCAGCGGGAATATTCAAAGACCCAAGCTTGGAAGCAACAAGGATCACAAAAAGGGGGGGGTCTTCTCCGTTGTGCTCTACATTCATTAATATAAAGATATCTAGCTACTAACAAAGCCGTGAATTATCTCTCTGAAAGATCCGAATTCTATCATTTACTTGGCGCCCATGCTCTCCTTCATTTTATGTAATACGGCCGCATTGGCTACTAGCTTGTTGCCAACCGAAATTTGTATTATTGTTGATTAACACAATTTTCTGCAGAGAAGCGCTTGTTATTGTTGCGACTATTGGATATTCTTGTCCGATCATCTGTAGATTTCAAAATCAGACGGAACATATTTGGTGCAGATGAAAACTTCTAGAGTCCCCTGTAAAAAAATATTCAATGGTTTTCCTTTGAGGGAAAGGTTATACAGATTATTACTATTGCTGGCCCACGAACAGTGGTTTCCGCCCTAGAAAAGCTTTTGGGATGAAAACTTTGCAAAAATTTTCGGTTTTAATTAGTATCTCCACTCTTAAGTAACACTCTGATTTGAAACATAAGTAGAGACTTATAAGGGTCATTTTCAAATTTATGTGCCATTTGGTAATTTAAGAAGCAAAAATACAATTTCAAAAAATAAGTAGTTTTTTTCCGTAATATAAAACATAACTTGCTTCTGAACATTATTTGAGTATTATTCATGCATTTTTTTTCTTTAATTTAATTTTTTCAGATTTTTCCATTATCAGACTTTATGAAATTTGTCATGTCTGCTACCGGGTATTTTCTTTTAAATTTGTACTTATATTTAGCACAAAATAATGCAAAGTGAAATATTACATGAGTATAGATTTCTTTTGTCCATCTAATGTAATACTTCCCATTTTAAAATATTTTTCAGTTTTTTTTGTAAGTGTTTGTTTGCCATTACTTATTAAAGTAACTGACATGACCTGTAACAGACATGGCATTTCAAAGAACAAAAATTCGTGAGTTTAAATAATTCCATAAGACCATGAAAAGAGAGATTAGTTTAGACTAAAAAACTAATGATCTAAATTAATCAATTTAATTAACTAATAAATACATATATTTTATTCAACTAATTAAGGTAAAAGATACGGCATGCAATAAAAATACTCATCACAAATACGCTTTGCTTTTTCAGTCAAATGCCAAAAATTCAAGAAGTCTGTTTATATTTTTTTGACTATGCTCTAATGATAAACGGGTGTTGCTACTCTCAAATTTCAATTTTGTTATTAAAAAAATTGAAAAGAATGTATGGTAACAGACATGACATCAATGTCTGGACAGCTGTATTTAGTTATCAAAAGTCTTATAGTTTCCTTAAAACCTTAAAAAAAAACCTTTTCATAATTTAATTTAAACTCTATTTCACAAAGCATGTCAGGGATGAAATTTTAGTTTTGGGGCAATAATTCTGCATTACACGTTTTATGCTCTATGATCCGACAGCTATATTTCAGTATCTTCTATACTATTTCCTTTAAAAAATATGTATTGAATAATATGTTTTTTATCACATTGTTTCAGTACTGGAAACTGTCTGATAAAAAACATGATCGAAAGAAAAATCATTTAAATTTTCTTATACCTTGTAAAAATAAAATTACACCCCGACAGCAAATGGCATTTTGTTTTGGAAATTTTGAAAATCACCCATAAACGGTATTGGTCTGGACTTCTAACTGGGATTTAGGAGGATAAAGCGTCATATTAATTTATTCGGAGACGCACACAGAGGGTATACATTTCCTATTATTAAGAGAAGTAAGTTTATTTCTCCCTAAACGATGAATCAAAATCTGTCTTATGAATTAAAATATGTTTACAAGGAGTATATTCAATAAATGAGAGATTTCTCAGGAGCTCAATCATAACAGTAAATTACAGCCTTTTCGGGTTCAGACTTGGGCTGAGACTGTCTCACCATTATTGGCCACACCGGCAATAATAGTTCTATGTATAAAATCAAAGCTTAAGTGTTTCATGCAGAATTTTTTTTTTTTAAATTTGCAATGAAAGACACTACATCAAGTTAGAACTGAGTTGAAAAATGAACTTATAAAATATAATTGCGTTTTGAGAAGTTTTATTAGTGAATTTTTATTTGAATGCATTGAAGTTTGAAAATTAATCACTTAATTTTTGAATATAAAACAAATTTATGTAATTTTACCTATAAATAAAGAATGCTGTTACCTGTCAATGTTTACTCATCACCTCTAGTCAACATAAGACTAGCGACATTACGAAAATTTTATTTCGTTATCTGTTTAAGATAATCTGCTCTTTCACGCTGGCTGAAAAGAAAAAAAAAGGATAGACCAAAAAAAGATTCCCATCTAAAAAAGTAAACAGTGCGACCTGAGTACCATTTAAAATACATCATAAGGCAGCGAAATAACTTCCAGAGCTATGACTGACATCATAAAAATTTTATAACTTTTCTTGTAGATTAACTCATTTCAGTCATGGAGGATAACCGCTTTATAGCGTGAATTTGCGTAAGACCTGCTCCGGCAAAAAGAGAACTCCCAGGAGCTTATTCAAAACAATTTTACGACTGTGAATTCACCCTTGATTTTGTTCATGACTTATAAAAAATGTTATTACAAGCTGACCATTTATTTTGACAAATCTATTAATTCTCGTTATCTGAAATTAGAATAAGATGTGTACCAAATGTTACGGATCATTAAAATTGATGCAATGTTCTGATTATTAATGCTCTGATGCTAACTTTGTCTTCCAGATCTGCCACTGTTTTGCAACGCCGCTTTCACTAAAATTCATGTGTATACAGTGTATCTGAAATATGAACTCACGGTCACGGTTAGTTTAGATTAGTGGTCAAGGCAAAACTAGATGAGGACTATCTGCCAAAGGGGAGAATGCCTCGGGTGGAGGGCTTCTTAAGAAGTTCTAAAGAATATTCACTTCACATCTGGAGAAAACCGCCCCAAATTTCCGCCCGTTAGATCGACATCCACGCGGGAGGTTAGAACCCTGAACCTTCACATTTCAGCCATCTCCCAATGTTCCGTGTCTTATCCACTTGCTTATTGGTCGTCTGAACTCATGGTCAAAACTTCTAAGATGTGTACTCGGATTATATAGAAATCCACGGTTCCCAACGAAGTCTTCAAACACAAATTAATAATCACCTAAAAAAATCTCGCTAAGTTTTATTTGTATTTCCAGATATAGTTTGTTTAAAATTGATTAATTTTTCACAAAATACATTTAACTATAGTAAAGGAGTATGGATCGCATGTGATTTTGAATTATGTAGTTTTAGGAGACTAAATCTACTGTTAATCAGGGTGCTAAAAAAAAAAAATCTAATTTCCTTAATCTCAGCCAGTAATTTTTTTACACTGTACATTAATATGATGTATGCAAATTTCATTTCTGTCTAATAATATATAGAGGTCGCGCAACACAATCAAATTCTATTGAAAAGTGGCAAAATGGAAAGATGAAAAATAGTGTATAATGCCATTACCCGAAATAATAATAAATAAAAGGTATAATTTCAAATTTTTGACGACTGCAAGGCAAACAGTTTCTGATCAGTTAAGATGTAAGCTTTTTCCATTTATACTGGGTATTTTACAACAGTGTGTCGTGAGCACAGTCATACCCACAGTGAGGTGGCGCCCGTCAGCACACAGAATAGAGCAAAAAGGAACACCAGTACAAACAGGTAGTTCCCTAGTAGCACAAATAGTTCAAAAAACGTTGAAAACACGTTTTTTGACGTTAAAAAACGTGTTTTAAACGTCTTTTGGACTAATTGTGCTACTAGGGTTATTACACCAAAACTAGCTTCCGCCCTACATTGGACCAATATAGGGTAATTCCGGGAGAGTCCCCGCATCCGGGACAGATGCCTCACCCTATGTATTTCTTGTAATTGTTGATAGATAACGGTCGCGCAGTGTAGGTGTGCAGTGAGATTTCATTAACTAGTGCATAGCAGGAATCCCTTTCAATGCTTTAGCTGTAACTATACAATCTTTATTTTGAGATATGTGCATGATTTCACTATCCAAACTTTAAACGGGCTACGCTTTAAGATATGTTTTTTACTCTGATTACTGAATCCATGCATGATTTCGAAGTGGAAACAAAGTGTAGCACCTGTATAGAGTACTGTTTATATGGTTGCGCCACTTTCCGTTGGGAAGACAGGCTACTGTGATGTGTTATGTCTGTGCCGTACAAAATGGGATACATGCCCACTGCTATTCCGGTATACATCCCGCAGTTTCTTTTGTACCGATGTCGCTTTAGTAAAATTTTAAGTTATCTCTCCGTGTTCTATTTTTTATATTACTGAATTTATGCTACTGGAGTATATTTGCTGGCTTTAATTAAATGTAATTAATATTTTTTCCCCTTTCATTTTGCACAGACTCGCCAAAGTTGGGCATGTTATTAGTTCTTAATTGTAATTATAATAATTTTGCATTTTAACGTTCTGAAATATTGTTCTTAAAAACCACACCGAGGTTGCAAGAAAAATACAACTGAAAATTTAATTTCAGACTTAATGCGAGAATTGTTATACATTTTTTGTATTTGTTTTGTATTTCAAATTTTTCTCTATTTGATTTATTTTTCATATATTTTTTATTGGATACTTTCTTTTTTCATAGATATAAAAAATATATAATGTAACTTTATTATTAATTACGCATCCATGCGCATTTCTGTCAATATTACGAAATTTGAATTCGTTTGCTCGACCTCTAAATATAAATATATTTTACCAAAATTTTACACAAATTGTCGTTGTATATAGTGGCACGAAATTAGAGGCTGAGATCAACAAAAATACAAAGTTTTTTTTTTCCATAGGTTTCTGAAGCACCATACTGTTCATAAAATGTAGTTATGAAATTTGACTAATCAACGCACTTTAAATGACTTTTTTTCTGTTACACGAAGACTGCAAGCTTGAATTTCAATTGGATTACAAGACGTCTTGTTGCATCTTATACTGACAAGAAATTTTATCCGTAAGTTATGTTAAACGCTGTATACGCAGTTAAAACTAATTAATAACAACACATTTCACTTAAAAAAATTGGAAAAACTATGACATCATTAGTTTATGCGAGCAAAAAATATGAACTCTTTTAGACAGCTGATTTACTAATGATCCTAATCTATTTTGTCATACATCAAATGTTACAATGTGCGCCGTAAAAAAAAAAAAAAAAAAAAACATATATTTTTCTCTTTTCAATTTATTGCCGTGACTTTAAAAACTGCTCGGTTCTTTTTATTTCAAGAATAAAATGCTTCGGAAACTTTGGACATTTTAGAAAAAATGACTTTATTATTACACGAAGAATTGACGCAGAATAACGGTATTGAAAAATAAAGCAAATGTCAATATGATTAACTTTTCAAACTTCTAATTCAATAGTAAATTCTTTTTCAATACAATTATTCCTGTTATCTTGAAATTTGTATGAATAAAAACCCATGTTTTAAAAGCAAATACTATATTTATATCGATAACCTTATTAACTTCAACAGAACTTGGCAAACAAATTGACTAAGAATCCTAGTTTAATGTATTTATTTTAATAACTTTTAGAACGAAATAAACATGCGGCAGTTTTTGCTTTTTTAAAAGCAGTAATTTTGCTTTGAATTATATCGCGATTTCGAATAAAAGATTTATAGTCAGACCATCTCTTTCATCAACTTTGAAGAAAGTTGATAGTTTTCGATTAATTTATAATTTTACAATTTATTTGTTAGGATTATTTTATATTAAAATGTTTTTACTGCTATTGAATATTTGTTCTCTTCTATTCATCTTTTAATTTAAAATTATTCTATTCAACGAGTTAATTGAACGTAGCCGATTTGTTACGCTTCCAAACTAGCAACGAGTTTATTTTTCTTTTGTTTATTATGATCAATTTATCGTTCTACTGAAGAAAAAAAAACAGTAATAAAGGTAATATATGAATAATAAGAACTCCTATCCTACATGTAATCTAGTAATTCCTACGTTCATTGAATACAAATGAACGCCAAGACTTTTTTAATGTATGATTCTCTGTCACTTAATGCATCAAACTCGTGAGAGAAAACTCAGCTGAAATAGGTGATTATCTGAAAAAGCCGGTAGATTAATCTGCTACTACTGAAGCTAAACAGGTATTATTGAACAGGTATTGTGCAGTCAGTTGTCATTTGAAACAAAAGAGTCATTGAAAGCTGAACAAGTTGTGTGAAAGAATTAGTTTATTTAGTAAAATTCTTCTAACTCAGAAGTCAAATGAATTAAAGAAGCTTTTACTGTTAAAAAACTGTCAGTATTGCAAATGATGGTGAAAAGTTTAATTAACTGGTTTAATTTAAGTAAAAACAAATACCACTATAGCTGTTTTCAATATTGCATTTGTTTGGAAGAATATGGAATAACTGAATGCATTTCCTATATCCTATAAAGTTTGCTTGCGCTTTTCAAAGTTGCGTTTGAATACATATGCTAATTTGTTAAAAATTATATTGTTCAAAATACTGTAAAATGTTAATTTGTATAAAACAGTAAAGCCTTCGCTTTGCTTCGATTGTTGAAAATAAATACAAATTAAAGGATCTTTATATAAAATGCGTCATTTTTTGGGACGAAAAAGAGCCTTTCAGAATTTTCATATATACATTTTATATTTGCATATTTAATAAGAAATACAGAAACTCGATTTATAAGTAAAACTCGATTTATAAGTAAATGGTATGGTTGAATATACAGGGTGGCCATAATTAAACTGCAAGTGTTAAAGGGGTGTTGGAGAGAAAACTACCAGGAATATTCCAGTGAAACTTGGTATCTACACGTTTCAGAACATGCGCAAGTCAAATATGCAATTAAAAAAATCGCCATTTTCACCCGATAGATGGCGCTATATCATGTTTCAATGCTTATGGACGTCATATATGCAAATTTTAAGCCCATCGAACAGTGTAAAAACAAGACCACATTGAGTAATGGTCAATCATGACTCTGAATAAGAAGGCATGTGCACTGTTAGTGAAGATATTCTATCAGAATAGAATATCTTCACATAACAGTGAAGATATTCTCAGTAGCAATAATCAGTAGCAATTATTCAGCTACTCTGAAAGAATACCGGCGCATAAAACGATTAAGAAGAGGTCCAATGAGTGTCAATGAGAATAAATAATGATTTAATTGTTTTCCAAAGCGTTTTTATGATTGTTTAATCTGTGATCTTAATTTATGTTAATTTTTGATTACTTGTTACTGTAAAAATTTAATTACTGAAGCGAATTGTATGGAATTTTGATAAATTGTAAATGATGTTTTATATTGTTTATATGCTTCTTAGAATGTCACTATGCTCTGTCTATCGGTTTTGGACTTTGTATATGCCACCGGTGAGCTTTAAAATACGGTACAGCGCCATCTATCGGGTGAAAATGTTGATTTTTTTTTTGCATATTTGACTTGCGCATGTTCTGAAACGTGTAGATACCAAACTTCACTGGAATATTCTCGGTAGTTTTCTCTCCAGCACCCCTTGAACACTTGCAGTTTAATTATGGCCACCCTGTATTTTACTTCTCATAATTAGATATGTCTTTAAAATCTTTTAAATTGCACACGAAAATAGAAGATAATGCGTATTTCTTTAATACTGGGGTTACTTGAAACAATAGCACTATCATATCTCTCTGATCTATTTAAATCCGCACGTCATCCGCACGAAATCCACACGTCACACTTGTACCAGAAGTGTTGCTCCTCAATGATTTGAGCTGAAATCGCTCATGATTATTTGATTGGTCTGTATCATCTATCAGTTGATACTGTCGACTGGACTGCAGAACAGACCTCTTATTTTTACAGGAGGTATTGTCTCAGTTATACTTCAGCATGTTTTTGCCAACATTAAATATGTATGTGGTTCCAACACAGCAGAGCACCACGGCACTTCAGTTTGTATGTGCGACAGAGATTCAAGTGACCAGAGTCTGCATTTTGAGGTCAGTGGCTATCTTTTAAAGGTAAAACAGAAATAAAATTATCGCTGTCCAATATTCTATTTTAAAACTATTTTACGGAGATATAGTTGTTTTGTTTCCTTTCCAACAAAATTTAACAGCCACAGTGTGCTTAAAGTTTAAACATTTTCTTTTCAATATTTGAGGCATACCCAGATATTTTGGACATTTGGCAGCCATATCTTAGATGCTACATTCCCAGGGCAATGATTTTGTCGGGCTGGTCCCATTGCTAGGCCGGCAAGATCGCCTGATCTTTTCTATTTCGACATTTTATTATGGGGCATGTAAGATAAATTTAATCTCTCTTCGACTCCGACTCCGACCTCTTTGTTTGGATTGCTTCTTCTGCCTCGTTAGCTAAGATATGCCGGTTGCTTTTGTCAGTGCGTACCACTCTCAACATCTCAGTCTGCATTACTGCTGGCCACAGTTTTGAGCAGTTTCTATAATGCTGTTCATGCATTCTGCAATTTATATCAGTAAAACACCATTCTGGACCCGGGGAATACAATCCCGTACTGTTTTTCCCTTCGCGGGATTTCGGGATTGGGATTTAGTGATCCCGCGGGAACCAGCAATACCGCGGAATTGACATTTCATTCAGCTTAGAATTCATTCAAAAACTGCGATCAGAGAAAAGTATTAGAAATTAAGAGATTTTAAGCACTGAGAAGTTTAAACTTAAAAAGAATATTAAATCTTAATTGATAACTAAGACAATAACTTATAGAAGTATGAAAATTTTGGTTATAATGTTCATAATAATATACTTATGGTTCTTTCTTTGTTGCGGAAAAAGAAGAACGTAAAAAAGACAAGAACTCTTTGAATCGTCTCCTAGTTTTGATCTAATTTTGGTAGTGAAATAAAAAGTATTGGATGGAAAATTTCTTTCCGATTTTACCATTGTCGGTTCTATGATCTATAGGAAACCATACACAACTTCAAGTATGCTACCTCGTGTGTTACAATTTATTTTAAAATGCTCGTTTCTTTATTAATAATACAGTTTTATTTCTATTCATTCTTTTCCTTTTTTGTAAGAATTCCTAAAGCAGCCATACATTTTTATATGGCTAAGTGAGGTTCACTTTTTAAAGACATCACTGGTTTTTGTTCTCCATCCTCAATCTCTTCCTTTTTTATTTCGACATCTTCGCCCACGTTGACGATCAGGGATTGCAATTCCTCACTGCTTTTGGCTTTGCGGAATTTCGGGATTTAGATTTATTGACATGGCCGTAATACCGGATACCACGCCATAATGACCATCAGTTTTTAGAAAAGAATGCTGAAGCAGTTCTTTTAGTAGACAGTCAGTTGATGCGTTCTTAAAGCTACCTCAGATTCCCACCAAATAAGCATGTGTTTTAATCGAAACTATATCCCCTGTATCATTAGAAGGTGGGAACGATCTGCAACTATTATATATTTTTTTTCTGTAAGCAATGTTTATTTGTATATTTGTAAAAATGAGAGTAATTCACTAAAATGTAAACGTATCTTTAAAAATTGCGAATGTTCCCATTTATTTTTTGTTCCGACGATTTATACAAGTTTTAATGAACATTACTGGAAAATTATCAACTTTCATAAAAAATATTATACTAAAAATAATAATTGTTTAAAGCGCAAACAAGGCAAATTAGTTTCTATTATAAATTTGCAAAAAACTTAATGAATAAAATGTAAGGAAACTTTGAAAATCAAGTTGGATGAAGTGAAAATTTAGAAAGATATCCAAGATGCAGTGAATTGCTTATCTCTGTTATTTCTTGTAAGAAAGCTTTCAATAAAAAATTTCCTATAAAGTATCTTAATCGGAGATTCTTGAAAACCCCTCTTTTGAAATTATGATAATCTAATTTTTGTAAATAATCATCAGAATAATCCGTTTGCACCTTTAAGTAGTAGATTTTACCACTGACATAAAAAAAAAATCACAATCCACTTTAATAATTTTAAAATTTATGATTCATACCGACATTTGTGGAAATTTTTATAATTTAGCTGCTGTTTAAGCGTACAGTAAAATCTCGTTACAAGGCACTTTACATTTGTTTCAGTTTAACGAGTAAAATATTTCTATCATAAATAAAGTCTTAGTACTAATTCTAGTTCAGTAATTATGAAATTTCAATACAACGACCTATTCGGAATTACAAATTTGAACTTCGCTCCTTTAAAATTTGTTTCTTTATGTAATATAAACAAATATTTGTAATACGTAACGAAAATGATGATAAACCATAGTGATATCTTTCAGAGATTTCTTTATATTCAAACGAAACTCATAACATAACATTTGTTAAATCACTTCCCTGCCCCCACCCGTAACTATATTTTCGTGTAGCGATCCTGTCTTGGCTGAAGTCCCATAAATTTACTTGCATTTTAGTGGATTTTTCTTATTAGTGAACATTCTCCTGATACGTTTATGATTAAAATCACAGACGCTTCATGCAGTGACAAGCATATCATACGACTAAGTTCATTTTCCGAAAATCTAACCCATTGGCAAAATGCATAATCGCAAGTCATTTTGTGGAGTAGTAAAGATGAAACAAGCTCTGTAATTTACTATCGTGTTAGGGCCCGGGATCGGGCTCATGAAAAATATCTCGTGTGTTAAATAAGTTCCTTGTACACAGATTAAAAATATGTGATTTTAATAATTTGGTATAAGTAAATATACTTATTACATAAAGAAGGAAGCAAGGATACCTAGTAGGATCATGAAACTCTTCGGATATTTCAGAGCGGTAGTTTACTGCTTAGTTAATCATGAGATCGGACATCTGTTTATATTAGTTTGTGTGATTACGCCAACGATACGCTAGGGGTATCTGCCAAGGATGGGGGGGGGTGCCTTGGTACGAGGACTTTCTAAGGAGTTCTAACGCGTATTCACGTTACATCCGGAGAAAACCTACCAAAACTCCCGACCGTTAGATCGACAGCCGCGCGATGGGACCCGAAACCGGGACCTGTCACAGCTGGTCACTGTGTGTGTGTGTGGGGGGGTAGTGTGCTGTTTGTCCAAATATTGTGTTGTAAAATTGTACTTTGAAATAAACGATGATAATGTACTTAGGAACAACTGAGATGAAAGCCTAATAAGTACCTAGGGATGGACGCGAAACGACTTTTTGCGAGACGAGACAGAGATTTACAGCTTTTTTGCGAGACGAGACACACATTTTTAACATTACGATATAGGGATTTTTGCGAGACGAGACAAGCTTTTAGGCTATTTTGCGAGACGCGAGACGCTTACTTTTCGTCTCGCGTCCATCCCTAAAAGTACCTCAGATCTCGATAAACTCTCTATCCACAGATCCATAAAGGAGAATGAACAAATGACAGAAATGTGCTATTTGGAAATTATATCATGTCGTCTAAAACGAGAAGCTCGTATGTTAATTACATATATACGCTTTCTAATTTACACTTAAATGCTAAAATAAATAAATAAATATACTGTTATCAGAAATAGCGATTTGATCACTTGTAGAACATCATCTAAAATTGTTAACTAACTAGCCATCAATAATTTATAAATTAAGAGAAAGAACAAAGAAAAAGTGTATTGTTGTGTCTTTAGGATCTCATCTCACGTGTTCCGATACTCTTAGAGCATTTTCAATAGGATTTTCTTTTGACAGCGAGTGCTGTTCAGTTACAATGTCACGGATGAACCGGCCGGAAAATTCCCTGAAGCTAAGCTTGCCCAAGTGCCCCAGATTGGCAAATTTTCATTGCTTCGCTAAGCACTTGAGAGTGCCTATCAGTGATAATTTGAGTTTATGCGTATCAAATAATTAGCTTCTCCTTAATGTTGATCATTATATTTTCTGACAGTACTGCAAATGCCTTCTGTTACTTTTGCTACGAAGTTAAAAACAGTTATTATTTTATTAGTAGCATCATAGAATAGCTCTCCGATTAACGTAGTATCACTTTTCAGTGGAAAGTTTTCCAGAGCTTAATGATCATTAATAACGTGATACTAACACCCTGAGATCGTTTCACGTGATGTGTCCTTTTTAACACACGACCGCTCGATAATGAATCTTAGAGAACTTGCGCTTTTTGCATATTTTTTTTTTTTGTCGCGTGTCAACTAGGTATTTGCACAAGAAAAGATATCTAATTATATTACTCCAAAAGAAAATATACACACGGGAGCAAAATATTAGGCATTAAAAATTAAGAGTAAAATTAATATAATAAATTATATATATTATCACTGACTATAAGAAATACAACTTATTTTAAAAGTTAAAAATGTGTGTTGTTTATTTTAATAAATCACCAAATAGAGGTATTTTATGTTGTTTTGTTAAGACAAATATCACTCTAAGTTTGTCTGCTAAAATGAAGAGGGGGGGGGAGGACATTTTTAAGCATAATAAAGTTCCAAAGCGTATTCCAATTACATTTGGAGAAAAACACCCAAACTTTCGGACGATTAAATTGATAGCTGTTTGGTAGAACAGAGCCACGAGCCTATACACTTCAACCATTTACCAAACTGTTTATCACTTTTTTTTCTTCTTCTAGATAATTAAAAACTAGCAACGTACTTACAAATTGCTATATTTAAGATTGCTTACATGAGTTTTTATCTCATTTCACATATGCAATTTTTCATTCTAATTACTAAATTTTGCACTGAGAGCAGTTCCCATGACACTCGCTCAATAATAGCTTCAAGCTTCTTGCATCAAAAACTATTGGCGTCTCTTTTCACATACCAGCCCATGACTTTGATATTATTCAGTAGAATCCCATTTTTATCACATTGGACGTCTAATCGCTACTTCATCTTAGAGCTAAATATACATAATGAGGCTTTTCCAAGAAATTTAATACTGGAAATGAATTATGATGTAATGTTTGTTGATTGTTCGTAGAGGTCAGTGAAAAGCCAACGTGTGGTTGTTAACTGCAAACCAACCGCATTTATTGCAAATCCTCCCCTTGTTTCTTACTAAAAAAAAAAAAAAAAAAAAGCTTTTTATTTGTGCGTGCATGAAAAAAGGTGCAAAATACCCGCGATAAAAGACTTGAGCTGAAAGTGAATTCAAGATAAATTTCCTTAGAAGTTTACGATAAATACAGAACTTCCTTAAAAAATTCCCTGAAATCATTAACTAAAAAACTGCATCGTGGTGGTCGCTTTTTAAGCGAACCATTTTCATTTTATACAAATCACGGGAAACAGAGTAGCACGCCTGATTTGACTTAGAATATTTTGTTTTAGGTTGCCCGCCGTCGGCCAGCAGAGGAAATATTTTTTTCTTTTCTATTTTTTAATGAAAATGAAATCATTTCATTTTTTACTTCATAGAAATGCAAAGCTAACTTATCTTTGAAGTCTCCCGGATGTGAAATTTAAATTATTTTCGTGAAAAAGGAATTTTTCTATTACTAAAAACTTTTCTATATTAAAAATTTATACTTCGTCGGTGGTCTTTTTTTTTCTTTCGGGGGGGGGGGCTTTTTCCTCTTTTCCGACTGTTGTAGCGTCTGACCTTTAGAAACTCTGAAATGGTCTGATCGTCTTTCTTCATGAAATTTGCTCTTAGGCAGTGACGGATTCTCCTACTGGGCCATGGGCGTCGGTAGCATAGGGCAAGGGGGGGGACTTGCCTCCTCTGGATTTTAATAGGTCGTTTTATCCATGATTTTTTTTTTGTTTTGCCAACATGTCAGCCATATGTTGAAGTAATTTTTGCCCCCCTACCCCTGGAAAATTTTCTATGGACGCCCATGCATCAAAGTTCATGTATTCATAGAAGGGAAATGCTTTTTAAAAAGAAAATTCTTAAATGAAAAAGATGTAATCAACTTTAAAAACAAAATAAAATGAAAATCATTTAAAAAGTATTAAAATATAATTGGAAATTAGAATTAGAATTAGTTGAACTTCCGTGCAATTAATATAAACTGACAATTCTTTTTTATATCTAAATTTATATTTATATATAAGAAATCCTCTTTTTCAATATAGGATTTATTCTATACATATTGGTGCCCAAAATTAACACTACAAATACAAAACCTGTGATCCAAAGAAATATTCGGTTTATTGTAACAAAATTTGGCACAGAGATATATTATCATAGGTAACAGGACAGAGAAATATAACAATATCAAAAAGAGCTGAATTGTTCAGTAATATGCAAGTTGCATCAAAAACGGTCAAATCATAATCCACCGAATCTCGGGAAATAGAGCATATTTTAACATACAAAGTAGGTTGGCACTAGAGATGAGTTCGGGCTCATTTTTTGAAGCCCGAGCCCGCCCGAGCCCGAAGACTTTTAATCAGAGCCCGCCCGAGCCCGAGCAATATTATTAAAGTTGGAGTCCGAGCCCGAAATTTCAGCTAAAGACAAATAAAATTAACTACTTCATTAAGAGGATACATAAATTTTGGAGCTTCACACACCTTCTAGTCCCCCGTGCCGCTATTTTTTAAAATAAGTACGTTTATTTATCCCATGAATCATTTTTTAAAATCTGTTTCAAGGAGTATGTTCAACAAAGAAGAAATTTTTCACGAGCCCGAGCCCGCCCGAGCCCGAACGCAATCGTGAATTACAGAGCCCGAGCCCGAGTCGGGCCCGGGCTCGGGCTCGGGCTTTCGGGCTCGGGCTGAGCCCGTCTCATCTCTAGTTGGCACTAGTGCCACCCAGTAAAAAGATATTGCCACGTAGTGCTAATAATTGCCACCTACTGCCACCTGGTCTCAGTCATTGCTCCCACACAGCGGGAACCAAGCACAACTCGGTTTTATCCGCTCTTATATTAAACGAGGAATGTTTGTGTGTGTGTATGTCCGAACGATCTCGAAAACTGCTCTAAGGATTCGTTTTAAATTTCGTACCTGGGGGTTTTTTGGGCCCCTGAAACGATTGAGCTGGGTCAATTGATTGAAAAAACTCTAAAACGCTCAAAATTTAAAATTTAAAATTTTTGGACGGTAGCGCCATCTATTGAGCGTTTGAAAAACACACTTGATGCAATCTTCCTAAAAGGGACGCTCAAATAAGTTTGGGGCGGATTAAAAGATACACGCCATCGATATGTAATAGTAAAAATTAATTTCGCAAAGAAATAAAATAAATGGAACTTGATATTCAGTACACAGACAAATAAATATTTTAGTAACTAGATATATTACACCATTCAGCTACATAAATTTGTTTAGAATTAAAAAGTTATTTTTATTTCAAAATATCGTCCTGGCAACCAGCGAAAGAAAAAGAGAAATGAGTCTTCGTTGCCATCCCCGCAAGCACCTTGATGTAATAACATAAATAATTTAATTATTCTTAATTCATAGTTTTTAATACAAAACTATTCGTAAATCTTATGTGAAAAATTGCCTGCATTTATTACAATTATCCTTTTGTAACTAACGTAAAGCTAAATGTATTTTCGCGTATATACTAAAACAATAAATATTTTTCATGTATTTTATTGATCCATATGATGCGAATTTCAAAAGTGCATAAAAGTTTCAGCTTAGCCGAATAATTTAAATGAAAATGACACCCTTTTCAGTCATTCACAGTAAGAAAAAAGATCCTGTGACGTAACATGAAAATTCCATTTTTTTTTTTTTTAATAGCGGCACTAGGTTGAATTCTATTTTAACTGCCTTATTCCGCCAAATTGACGATAAATATTTAAATGTAGTTACCCTGACGATTTTTTTTTTTTTTTTTTTTTTATGGGCAACCGTTTATAATGAAATGATGTTCGAAACTCCGATGAAAAAAATGATACGTTCGATTCCTAAATTGGGCTCGCAGCCGATATTCAAATTAATTTTTCAGATGATCAGACATCAGTTTAGTTTTCATTCACTGCAGTTGATGATTTCAACTCATTTATTTTATCATCGTATGGACAACCTTTTAAAAGTTGCGGGCAGAAATTTACGATAGTGACCTCCTGGGCCTGGGCCTGACTTCAGGATGTTAGCGAAATCGCGGGCCGTATAATTCGGATTTATATGGAAGTTTGAATGTTTTATATAGGTTTTATACAGGGTTTTGACTTCAGGGTTTTGATCGGAGGGCTGGTCCAAAAGCCATGGCGGGCCCCATCCGGCCGCAGGCTGGGAGTTTTCCATATGTGGAAGCAGTAAATTGGGAGGCTGAAATCTGGTTACTAAGATTTTTTCTAATAAATTTTCAATTCTTATTTAGACGTGGATTAGACTGTGTTGTTTTGTGTTGTATACTATCATTAAACTAAAGGATAAAGCCCTTTGTGGAGACAATTACAGCGGGCGATAGAATGTCTACACTCAGAATATTTAATATTTACCCACTTAAAATCAAATAACTTCATTTTCAATTTTTATTATACATCGAAATTCGAATTGTATAATCTGCAGAAACATTTCGTATTCGAAACATTTCGTTTGGTATCAACAACCTCTCCTATATCCATGCTTAATGCATAGAAAACCGTTTTATTTTTGAAAAAAAAGTTAAACTGAGTAATTTAGGAAAGCTATCTTAAGCGAATTGGAATTGAAATTTTTCCTCCAAAGCCTGATAACCGTGACTTCAATGTAACGTCAATGTCACTTGCAATAGATTATTCTGACACTCAAATGATTAGCTTTTTTTATTCTCTTAAATGAAATAGAGCTAAAAATACAAAAAAAACCGCTTAAAAATCGGGGAACGGGTGGATTATCAGATTTTTTCTTTCTTTCTTTCTTTTTTTTTTTTTACATAATTATGATAATTTTCAGGCTGATCGCACCAACGAACCGTGTAAATTTTAAGTTATTAGACAATACATTTTTAATCTGTTTGGATGGTAAAAGTTTTATTTTGAGTGGTTGAACTGGAATTGTGATAGAGTCAGGGATCAGCGTAACTATATAGGAGCGATGTATTTTTGATTTATTCGAGGTTAGAAGTCCATTTTCTTCAGTCCATCCGTTTGTTCTATTATTGTCAACGTTTAAGTAGTTGTTAGGGTTATTATAAAATAATATTTTTGATCTATTCTGTTTTTGATTTCATGATTTCGAAGTGTCCTTTTGTACTAATAATTTAAATTGCGTTACACTTTTTATTTTCTTAAGCGTGAGTTTATAAAATTAAATTATGCTTCAAGCATATTTATGTAAGATTATACTTTTATGGCATCTATATTTATGTATCTATAAGATTGAATTTACGTTTGTAGAATTTGTTTATGCATGATGTATTTTCTTTGAATTAGAAAAAAATAAGCATTTTATGTTTGAATTGAAGCACTATAGAGAAATTTAAAATTTCAATCGTAAAGAATTATCATCATAGATGTATTATAAAGACGTAAATACATGAAAGTGTAGCTCAAAAACGAGCTGTGGAAACGTATGATCACCGACAGCAGCACTTAGCCCAAATGTGTGAACGTGCAGTTCAAACACAAGCAGATGAAACAGATGATTAGTATTTGGAAGGAGAACGACATGGAACAGCTAGACGTCGACAAATACTTCGGGTAAACAGTCTAAGTATCTACAAAGCTGCCACAAATGTGGGTACTTATTATCAAAGTTTAAAACTTTTTAACAGGGATTGCATTCACCCTGGAGCTTTGCAGTTTTCTGAAGAGTAAAAACAAAAATTAACCGAAACCATTTTGGGCACTGTAAGATTGATGTAGGACATTCCGAATTTCCGAATGAATTGGTGTGGTTGTTTCTTCGATGTCACCCACATTTCAAAGAATTCGAAATTTGAAAGCATACTTTACAATGGCTTTGTTCACAGTGTATGACGAGTGAAACTATTAACGATTTTGGTGTGTACTGCTACGTTGCGAACAGTGTATAACAGACTTGATGAATTTTTTTTATAAACTTATTCATCTGACAGTTCAACCAACTCAAATTCTTGATTTTGAATTTGAACGTCCTCAATATGGACAGATATATTTCTGAAGTAATGAAGACGCTGTTAGTGAATGCATCGCCCGAGATCTTCGCTGATACCCTCGCTGATCTGCTACCGAAGGAAAGGAGGCACCTTACGTTAAACTACTTTTTGCTCAACTCTGATGGCACCGACCATCGAATATTTAGCATCCCTCTTCAAAACAAAGTATATGCCATTGTAACATTGAATGCCGACCAAAGCTTACCTGATAATGTATGGGTGATCCGACAGCGATGAAAATCTTTGGCAACCATGAAGATTATTGATACGTGCCAAGGCATTTACGTATTCATTATTTTACACTTAAGGAGCCTTTAGATTCTGAGCATGGCTCGGTAACCTGGTACTTAGTATTTAAGTGGCATTAATAATGAAAATTTTCTTTTTATCTTTATCTTCTTATCTTATCTTAGTAACTTTTTAATCTTAATTCTATAATGAATAAAACTGAGAAATTAAAGAAAAATGTCTTCCTCAAAAGTCTGAATGTCGTTGGAAATTTTCAATATTTTAGTATGGCAGCATAGGACAAAATTTAGCATACTAAATTCTCGTTTTTAAGAATACTTTTAAGGAATCAATGCGAAACTTAACACTTTTGTTCATAATAGCAATAATAATTCAACATAAATTTTTTATACATGTAGGGGAAAACTTTTTCTCCTGAAAGGAAAATATTCCCCCGGGGGCGTAAATTTTCCAATTGGTTATTTTTGAGTTAGAACTTATTAATACCAGAAAAATAAAAATTTTGATTCCCAAAGACCTCATTCCCATAGCGCTGTGTGGTGACACAGTCCAAATAAAAGCCGTGCAGTGGTGTACGACTGCTTTACAGGATGCCGCCCTAAACAAGGACTCCATTGCCACCAAATTGGACAATTTCTCTCGTGTTGGAGGAATGATACAGAGCTCCTCGTTCTTTGCGCATGCAAACTTGCCGAGAATCACTCTGAGTGCTGAATCTTGACACACCAGTAAAAAGAGCATTTTTGGTGTGTCCAAAAAAAGCCTGTTCGGCTTCACGACAAAAGAGCTCTTGTGTATCTTTGCTCTCAAAGGGAGACACACCACTGGACGCCGGGGCTAGAGGGCTTTTCTGCAAGACGTCTGTACTCTTTGCCTGAAAATCCCTTTTCCAGACGCAGCAGCTAGATCACTAGAAAGCTTTGCAGCCGTAGTCTTCCTACGTCGTCGTGCACTTAACGCCAATTAGCGAGTCTTTACAGTTGTCGTCACTTTTGGAAAGCTTTGCTGGATTTTTGATGATAGAATCACTTATTTTGAATTGATTCCACAGCCTGGATACCACTTTCGGAGACACTTGTAACTATCATGCCACCTTCCCTTGTTAGTACATAACTTCAAACCTATTAACGGTTCTTGATCTCGCTGAATCATCTAAACGAATATGCGAATTCATTCTCATTACAAACAGTCAAACTTGTAGGTTTAAATGCAATATTCACAACAATGCAGGCAAAAATACCAGATGCTTAAACAGTTATACTCAGCGTTGTGCTGCAAAACTAACGTTAACACCCTTTATTCTAAATTGGAGGCTATCATTGTGATATCTGTTACTCAAAATATATGAAATACAGATTTTATCAATTTTACAACGTGCTTGTAACCTTAATTTTGGACACTCATGTAGTTTTATCACCCTCCCTCCCCGCCCCACTTTTCTTTTTGTAAAAATTCTATGAATGAGTTATTATATGGGAAATAAAATGTATTCATCAAATTCGTGACGAATAACTTCTCATAGATCGTCCCTGTTTACAGACAGTAAATACCAGTCATGCCTTAATTTTTTCTTTTCTTTTAGCATACAATGGCCTCTTCCCGTAATAGTAACGTTGAATTGTAAGCAGCAAAAAAACAGTCACGCACTCCCCCCTCCCCCACTTCCCCTGTTTTATGTATATAGCCTTGACCCATTTCTTCGATGGGCGGGTTATTGAACCGCTAGAACATTCTTACGCTTGTCATCCGTTGAAGATTTAGCTAACGATGATCACAACATTACTAAGGTACTTAAGTACTAATTGGATGGTCACTAGTTTTCTGCGTTTTTTTTTTTAATATTGTGAAATATGAAATAAACCTATTAATAAAGCTTAAAAAAAGGGTTCTATGCGATTTAAGATCATAAGAGCAGATTTAAAAGTTTTGAAGTTTCTTTAGTTCACAAAGCTTTATGAGTGTACAAATAAAATCTGCACAATAGTTCTGTAAAATAATTTCAAGTTGGAGTCTTGTTGTTAGAAGTATGTTGATTGTTGATGCAATGATTTCACATAAAATATTATTAACTATATAGTAAACTGATAGTTTAAGTATACAGGCTTACTAGTAACTTGACGTATTCCTGGTAAGACGTGATAAGGGAGCCGAAATGCTATAGTTTTAACCCAGAGTACCAGTTTTAACCCAGAGATGTATGACCGGAAATCAATAGTTTGTGAGAAACTTAAACAAGGGACTCTGATCTAAGGTCTGAGGACTGATTTAAGATCATAACAGCAGATTTAAAAGTTTTGAAGTTTCTTTAGTTCACAAAGCCTTATGAGTGCAAAAGTAAAATCGGTAAAATAATTCTGTATAAAGTAATTTCAAGTTGGAGTCTTGTTGTTAGAAGTATGTTGATGCAATGATTTCAAATTAAAAATTATTTAAGTATATAGTAAACTGATAGTTTAAGGATACAGGGCTACTAGTAACTTGACATATTCCTGGTAAGATAGATAAGAGAGCCAAAATGCTACAATTTTAATCCCCATATTCATGACCGAAAATCAATAGTTTGTGAGAAAATTAAATTTTAAAGCATTTTCTTGAATAACCCAGAATTTGACATTTAAGAGCAAAATTTAAGAAATATGCTCATTAAATAGGTTTCATTTTAACTTATTTTCATAGCTGAAATTCTAACTAAGCTAACATAATCGTAAAAAGTGCACAACTACTTTAAAATTTAAATTCACGAGACATTACCTATGCATTTCTTAATTTTTAATTCGATCTTTCCTTTCAAAGTACATTATCTATTTCAAAAAATACGATGGCAGTAAGCCTACAAATTATAGATAAAATTTCTCCCATTAATCAGCTATCCAAAAACGTATTAATATCTATCTAAAGACATGTAATTAGTAAAAATGGATGAATTTTACTTAGTGCAAGTAAAAAACTCCAAAGGATGCACCCTTCTTTCATTCTTTAGGATCGTCGTTAAACCGATCAAGTTATTACCTTTTACTTATTTATTTTCATAGATGACACTCTAACTAAGCTAACGTAACCGTGAAAAGGTACAAAAATACTTCAAAATTTTAATTCACGCGCTTTCTAGGGATGGACGCGAGACGAAAAATAAGCGTCTCGCGTCTCGCAAAATAGCCTAAAAGCTTTGTCTCGTCTCGCAAAAATCCCTATATCGTAATGTTAAAAACGTCTCGCAAAAAAGCTGTAAATCTCTGTCTCGTCTCGCAAAAAGTCGTCTCGCGTCCATCCCTAGCGCTTTCCATGTATTTTTTTTCATGTATTTCTCCATTTTCCTTTAAAAAAATTTATTTAAAAAAATACTATTGCAATAGGCGTACAAATTACAAATAAAATTTGTCCTATTAATCAGCTATCCAAAAAACGTATTAATGTTCATCTAAAGACATGTAATTCATAGAGAAAGGCGCAATTTATTTAGAGCAGGTAAAAACGCCAAAGGAGCACCAACGTTCATTGTTTAGGATCGTTGGTCAACAGGGGCGGAATTTCACCTTTTCATTTTGGGGTGCGAAACTTAATGTGTGAATCCACAATATAAAAAAAATCTGGAGTAACTCCACTTGACTTTCCGAACACTTGATATTTCCCAAGCGTTTAAACAAATTTCATTCAACTCAATCGGATCTACTGTTCAGGATCTAGTGTACTTAAAAATGATTTGAGTGTATAGGCCACAATGTATAAGAATACTTTTTTGTAGTCGTGTAAAAAACTGTACTGCGTACACTCGCTAAAACTTATGCAGTATGTAAGACAGTGACTGATAATATGCGTACCTAACTTGATGTCAATCGAATGCACCATTTAAACACTAGCTCACATTAAATCATTTGCGTCCTTAGGCCGCAATATACAACAATTACTTTTTGCAAGCCTGTGAACAAACTATCAGCCCTACACACACCAAAAACTATGCAAGTCATGAGACCGTGACCTATAATATAAATACCCAATTTGAGCTCAATCAAATGCCCCCTGTAGACACTAGCTCACCCGGCAGGGCCGGTCTTCTGTTTGACGGGGCCCAGTTGCAAATATTTTTGGGGGGTTCATAAAAATTCATGAACGAATAGACACGCGCTTATAGAAAGACTAAGAGAGGATTTACTGAAATACCACTAATGCCACTTTACTGATCTTAGTAATCTAAGGTTCAAGGCTAAATCGCACTGAATATCTGTTGGAATATTTCAAAATTTTCACTTTGTTAGATAATAAAAAGTATGAAGGGACATTTCATTAAAGGGCCCCTCTAAAGCCTGGCCTGGACATTCACACATCCCTCCGAGGAGATTTACACTCGATAAAATGGGCCGGGAATACACATACATACATATACCTCGTAAAAATAGAATGAATGAATTCTAAGACCTCAAACGTGTGAATAGACCAATATCTCAAAGTCGGATTTTTTCATGATTACAATACTATCCTTACATGGTACATGTTCGGAAAGTAATAAATGAAATTTTTGTTAACGGGAAGAGAGGGGGGGGTGGGATCAATAAAATTGAATTGATACTGAGAAAAATAACTATTGTTAATATACGTTTTTCATGAGCAAAAAATTCTCCAGTTTTTCATCTGAAATGTAAGTTGGACGTGAAACGTCGGACTGTTTTTACGTGTTCAAAATCTTAGACGCATAAAATTGTGAATCTCAAACGGCTATGTGCTGTGTCGTCGTGTTAGTTTGGACTCTTGTCGCGTAAGTACGTTTTGTTGTTATCTGGCTAATCAACAAAATATGCTTACGTGAGGCAGATTCAAAACTAACACGATGACACTACATACGCCAGTTTCAGACTCATATAATATGATGTGGCTCAAGTAAGATTTTAAGCTTTAAAAGCAGTGATAACTTGGTCGACGTTGATTAGTTGTCCAACGAACCTAAACGATGAACGAAGCCTCATCCTTTCGCGTTTTTTACCTGCGCTAAGTAAAACTCCCACTTCTTTGCGAATTACATGTCTTTAGATGGACATTAATACGTTTTAGGATTAGGATAGCTGATTTAATGGCACAAATTTTATTTTTTATTTGTACGCTTACTGCAATAGTATTTTTTGAGACAAACAGCATAATTTTAAAGGAAAATGTAAATAAATAATACAATCAAAGCGCGTGAATTATAATTTTGAAGTATTTTTGTTCTTTTTCATGATTACGTTAGCTTAGATAAAGTGTCAGCTATGAAAATAAATTTTTAAAAATGGTGGTAACTTAATCAGTTATCCAGCGATCGTAAAGAATGAGCGGGGAGCATCCTTTAGCGTTTTTACCTACCCTAAGTAAAACTCACCCTTTGCGAATTACATGTCTTTAGATGGACATTAATACTTTTTTGCATAGCTGATTAATGGTAAAAATTTTATTTGCACTTTGTACGCTTACTGCGATTGTATTTTTTGAAATAAATAACATCTTTAGAAAGGAAACATGTGAATTAAAAAAAAATACATATAATGGCTCGTGAATTTAAATTTTAAAGTAGTTTTGTACTTTTTATGATTACACTAGCTTAGTTAGAGTTTTAGCTATGAAAATAAGTTAAAATAAAACCCATTTAATGAGTAGATTTTTTTTTATTTACACTTGAATACCAAATTTTGTGTTATTCAAGAAAATTTAAAATTCAATTTTCTCGAAAACTATTAATTTTCGGCCATGCATAATGCGGTTAAAACTGTAGCATTTTGACTCCCCTATCACGTCTTACCAGGAGTAAGTCGAGTTTCCAGTAACCCTGTATAATATAGTTTCTATAGGACTAGGGTGTCTATGGGTCAGAAAAGTCTGGAAAATGTCAGGAAAGTTTAGAAAAAGACTAAATGAAAATGCAAAATTGGTGAGAATTTTTTTTTTTTTTCCTTCGAATAAAAATTTCTTGGAAGGTTTTTGTTTTTTGTCAGATTCCAGAGAGTGAAAAATGCTGGTAAAGTTGTTTTATGTTTAGGTAGAATGAATGAGTAAGAATGTTTGTGGGGTATGCTATGCACACACCGGTTTCACATTCTGTGGTGCGGCGTTTCTTGTGACTGGAGGGTCAAAAAGCCATCTGTCTATGACCAGTAATAAAATATATCACTTTTATTCTTTTCACTCTGTATTCCTCCAGATTTGAAGTGCAGTAGACCAAAAGATAACAGTTTGTGTTTAAAATTTGGCAACTGCATTTAATCTTACCCTCTAGCTTATATCACGCATGTGTCCCTGTATTACTAGCAGTATTGGCCAATATTGGTTAAATCTGATTTAATAATATTCTTCTTGAAATTCATTGTAATATTTTTCTATCTGACATGAGTGCATCAAAAATTATATTAGTTAAAAATTTATTTCAAGTAAGTTGTAGCAAAGATAACTTAGAAGTAGAAAAGTAGGGGGTTGTTCAGATCTACCTTGAATCAAACTTACAATGCTTACATATTGCCTGTTCTGACTTACCGCTGTAAGCCGCCTGTTAGTGCTTCTAAAAAATAATTGGTTCTCTCAAAAAATTTCAAAATCAAGGCTTGCGCCTCATTAATGGAGAAGTGAAATCCACCCCTTTGATTACTTATTGTTATGCACAAATAACAGGCCTCTGAGTCTAGTTATCAAGGAACGTAGGGGAGAAAATTGTTAGAACTCCCGGTCTGACCATGTGGGATCATATCTCTACTGATCGTAATCAAAAGACTTACGGGGGCTTTGTTCAGGGGGTAATCGATCTCATCTCTCAACTTGACATCGATTTTGGAATAATAAAAGTTTTGTTAACCCGCTGCCCTATCAAAGCTGAAACAATTCATAATTCGTTCAAGCAGGATAATTCGTAAACATTGTAGTAACTGTCTCCATTCGCCACTCAAATTTATTCAAATTTTATTAAACTCAATTCATATTTTTGAACAGCGCAATTATATATCTTCATGTAAAGTGAATCCAATGTTAACAATTTTTGAAGGCCCCCAGGCACCCCTCCCCCCCGGTATATTTTTTGAAAGCATCACCCTTTTCAAGAAAAATTTAACACAGTAATAAAAAAATATATCTTTTCATAATATGGAACTACTATGTTAAAACTACAACTCCATGCCAATAGTTCTCATGTGCAAAGTCAGAGCCAGCTGTACCTATGCTTCGAAATTGTATAAATTACCGCTAAGGACCATGTTTGGGGCCTCATATCAAGGGGCCCGGGAATTTTTATTTTTTCTGTATCACGTCAGAGCTAAGATTTAAAACATTCTTTAAAACTGTATTATTTATGAAATTGGGGATATTTGGAGGAGGGGGGCTTATTTGGGGGCTCTGCCTATTTTCAAATGAATTTCCAATGTTAGATGTTAATATTCAAGGTACATTATCAGATTAAAAAAATAATTCTTTGAAGCATCTCAGAGCAAATCACAGTCGAGAGAGTAAAATGGCAAAAATGGCCCTAAATTCGTCACTCCTTTGGGGTACTTTGACCCCCCATAACTCCAAAACTAAAAGAGCTAAATCAAAAATATTTCAGATGTGTTCTTTCCTCGGGTAAGGCAACACAAGAAAAAAAAAGCATGAGATTCTGAGATGGTGATTGAAATTTTCTTTCTTTTTTTACCTGATATGCTCTTGCGATGTATCTTAAAATGACTGGAAGGTAGAGGCCGCAAAGGGGGGGGGGTTTCAAAAATATTTAACATTGGATTCACTTTATATGAAGATTTTTAACTGCACTGTTCAAAAATTTGAATGGAGTTTAATAAAATTTGAATAAATTTCAGTGGCGAATGGAGACAGTTACGACAATTTTTGCGAATTATTTTGAATGTTCCTGTAAATTATGCTGCATGCATGAATTTTAGCCTATGTTATTCAGGAATAGTGTACCTTTCCGTGAAAAGATCTTTAGAAGCGATTCAGTAATTACAGAGATGTCCATATAGCGTCATGTGCTAGAGTTTTTGAGCGTCCCTGTAAAAGAACTAGTTATGCTCAATGCTGAAAGGTAGCCTATATTACTCAGGAATAGTGTAGCTTTCTATCAGTGAAAAAAAATTTCGATTCGGTTCAGTAGTTACAGAGATCCCCATACAGCGTAATGAAATTCTTATGAGTGCCCCTCTAAAATAACTATTTGTGATATATGGAGGATATATTTGAGATATATGAAGAATAAGTTAATTTTCAATATTGCCAATGTCTATTTAACTTCTAAAACTAACGCCGAAATGCCCCCATGCGTGCCAGTGGAATGTCCCAAATAGGGAGGTACTTTTTGGATTTTTCTTGGAAACAGTTGTACCTTCAAGAAATGTTTTTTCATAATATCAAACTACTATGTTGATACTACATCTCCACGTCAATAGTTCTTCTGTGGGAAGTCGGCTTCAGCTGTACCAATGCTTCGAAATTGCGTAAATTAGCGCTAAGGACCATGTTTAGGGCCTCTTACCTGGGGGCCCTGGGGACCTTCAAAACATTTTTAACATAGGATTCACTTTATATGAAGATATGTAACCGCACTGTGCAAAACGTTTTTCTGTATCACGTCAGATCCAAGATTTAAAGCATTCTTAAAACTGTATTTTTTATGAAATTGGGGGTATTTTGGGGGGAGCTAATTTGGGGCTCTGACAATTTTCGAATGAATTTTCAAACTGAGATGTTAATATACAAGGTATATTATAGGATAAAATGAAAAAAAATCTCTGAAGCACCTCTGAGCCAGTCACAGTCGAGACAATAAAGTGGCAAAAATGGCCCTGAATTAATTCGACGTTGCTCCTCTGGGGTACTTTGACCCACATAACTCCAAAACTAAAAGAGGTAAATCAAAAATATCAGATTTGTTCTTTCCTTGGGTAAGGCAACACAATAAAAGAAAATCATGTAATTCTGAAATGGTGATGGGAACGCCCTGCCCGATTTGCCTCTGCAATGCCTCTTAATGGAATATATGATAATCTTAATAATATCTAATTATACAATATTATGAAATTGACAATAATATGACAATTATGACATATTAATATTAAAATGAATACAAAGTAATTATAATTAATAAGGTCAATCTAATTTTTTCCGTATAATATGATCACAAACTGTAACATATGCTAATAATTGAAGTAGGAGGGCAGTAACATATTGTGCAAAGAAATACCGTAACACAAGATATTAAACTGAAGTATGAGGACAGTAATATATCATGCAAAGAAGTGCTAAAATTGTGCTTTAGTAATACAAATATTTTGATGCTAGTTGACTTTAATTTCACAGATTATAGCTTTTTAAATCTCAATACAGTGGAATCTATTTAAAATGCTTCAAAATACAGCATTTAAAAAGGGAAGACACATATAAATAATGCTTGTTAAAGTGTTAATAAATGTGACTATAACAGCAAAACATAACACAAAAAATGTTCAGTAAGTAAACATTTATTTTCAAAAATTAATATAAAATAGCTGTTTCTTTTTTAATTGATTTCCTTCTATCTTTAACCATTTAACACAAATTTTATGTTTGCACAAGCTAAAATGAAACATCAACAGTAGCCATTGATAAAAGACACTAACATTTTCTTTTTAACAGTTTGCTATCACTGGATTAAATGATTAATTAATTTTTGAAGTAAAACTTCTTTAGTGGCGACTAGGGAGTAACTCAGATTTTTTTTCTAACGGAAGAAACGCTCAGTAAAAGAAGTGGCGTATATCTCATACTCCACGCCAAGCGCGCTCCGAAAAAGAAGAACCACTGAAAAACCTACCTTTACGACCTGCTTTCGCCGTTCCCCGAATTCATCGTGTAAAAATACGCGGAACCTGTTAGGAAAAGAAACGGCGAGAAAAACAGTCAAGAGCCGTATCTTTGAGACATCAGTCTTTATTCAGAGCCGGATTATGACCAACAGGGACCCAGGGCATTGATGAATATGGGGCCCCCCATGAATGAATTTTTTTTTCATAAAATTTTGATTACAAAAGAATATTTCAGAACAAAGTGGGGGCCCTTTCGAGCCTGGGGCCTTCTGCAAAGTCCCGATTTGCCCATGCAGTAATAAGGCTCTGTCTTTATTTATAGATCAATAAGCGTTTTGAAGGTACATCCAACATAATATTTTACATGTAATCCCAACCTCACAGGAGGTTCTCGATAATCCTTATTTTTAGATGAATAATATACAATACATGGTTTTGGAAAATCGCAAAGAAATGGAACCTGCCTGCAATCAAACCGGAACAGTAGATGGAAACGTCAGTTTAAGAACATTTTTCCTGGATTCTAACCCAAGTTCCAGACAGAACAAGGGGATGGAACACCACAATTAAAGGGACAGTGGCTGCAAACGAACCTAAAGAGCAGAGGGAAATTTTTGTTTAAGAACACTGTTGGAGGATCATACTTCGATCCCACGACGGAAAAAATTATAGGAGGGGACACTTCGCTTAGAAAGTTGGATAACGCCATTGTTGCAAACAGATGGCGCTACGCACACTGGGTAACTGCGCATCTTCTGCTTCTGCGCATCTCAGGTTGCTTATATTTCCATCAAGGCGAAGTAAATGGAGATCGTTGTATTAGCAGAAATTCAAAAAGTTAAATACATAGACTTATGAACGTGATATATAGTAATTACTGGCTTCAGATATGCTTTAATTACATAATTGTCTTAGCATACTATAATTATTTGCCAAATGCCAGTTACATTGGCCGTTATGCCGTTAAACTCCTAAATATTATGTATGTCATGTCTGTTATTATTTTGCCCAAAAGCTGTATTTTAAGAAATGTTAGTAAATTTAGAAGAATGTAGTTTGTGTGAACGCAATATTTATAATGATATATACAGTGTAATGATATATATATATTTATATATAGTAATGATGTATACTATATTTATAATGATATATATACAACGGTTTAAGAATACGGGTATGTAACACCACAAAGAAACAAACACTGGCTGCAAACGATTTAAGAACAAAATAAAAGAATAACAAATGGACACTCCGTGGATACTAACCCAACCTCCAGACGGAGCAAGCAACGGTTTAACACGGGGATGGAACGCCACAAAGAAACGGACCCTGGCTGAAATCAATCCCAAACAATAGACAGAACCTGCAGTTTAAAAACACGGATACAGAATAATAATTCGAAACCTACCAGCAGACGAAATCAACGCTTAAGAATACTGTGATAGAAAAACACACAAAAAAACTTACACTACCTGCATTCGAACCCAACAAACAGAGGAAACCATCAGTTAAAGTATAATACTAGACTATGGACATTCCCTCCATTCAAACCCAACCTCCAGACGGAACAATGGTATAAGAAAACAGTTAAAGAATAATTCTACAACATGGACACTTCCTGGATTCTAAGTAATTATCATGAATTACCGATGATTCTTACTGGAGATTTTAATGTTAATTTTTGCTCTCAAGAATCTCAGCCGTTAGTTGAATTTTTAAAAGAAAAATTTGATCTAACTATGAATACTTCTCGACTTCAATCAACAACGCGTTTCGGTACAACGGTAGATGCTGTATTTTCAAGAAAATTAGCAAATTTAGAGAGTAAAATTTATGTTTCACATTATAGTTACCACAAACCTCTAATTTCATACATAAAAAATTATGATGACATTCAAATACCTATTTCCAATGAATAATATGAATATAACATTTATATAATCCTTGTTAAGTACATGAATAATAAATATAATTAAATTATAATATATTTATTTTAAGTTAAAGTTTAATCATTTCAGTAATATGTGTCGTAAACGTCAAAGAAGTTTTACTTCAACCGCGCGTAAAGATTACACGCACACACTTTTTTTTAATTAAGTCAATGAATGGATCACACTGACCATCTCCCTTCGTGCAACCCAATACTGTCTAGCCTTTGAAATAAAGTTATCAAGAGTTAAAACATTAAAAATTATGTTGGCCAAATCAGCATAAGTCGTCAACTTTTCAAAATTCCTAGAGTCTACAGCCGCAAAACTTTGAGTAGGTCCATAGGTCACAGAGCAGGTCCTCCCAGGCCTTACCCTTGGTATCAATCTCCTGAACTCTGCGTATATGTCTCCCAGTTGAGCTCAGAAAAGCAGTATAACTCTGGCCAATAGGCAAATCAAGAAGAGGCTGTAAGAGGAAGCATCTAAGTTTGGCCAAAGAGTCTGCTTTCTCATTTCCGAAACTGTCACAGTGACTGGGATTCCCTGCCAATACAGTTGAGTTCATAGATATTTTTCTTCATCTCTTCTACTCGTGCAGAATCACAATCATGGAGAGAACAGAGTGCGGCAATCGCAGTCTTTGAATCAACAAGAACAGAATGTCTGTAGGTGGTAGTCTGATAAAGAAGAAGTCGCCTCTCTTATGGCTTCTATCTCAGCTTCAAAACTCGTAGCATTTAACCCACACCACAAGAACCCCCAAAAAGAGTCTCACAATAATAGCCGGTTCTGGCAGAACAATCTCCTTAGGCAGAACATTTTAATTAAAAAAATAGTTTAAGTGCTTTACGAAGTCTTCAGAAATTCAAATTTTTAAAGAAAGCAATTCGGTAACACTACACTTACGACTTTTTTTTTTCAGAGATCAGCTAATTACTGACAGAAATCAGTCAGGACATTTCATGTTCAAAACTAAAATCATTAAATTTATGAAACTAATGTAAATCCAAATAAGGCTTACATGCGTTATAGACGACTTTTATGATTTTGTTTGAACTTTCGTTTTTCGTTTCGTTTTCGAGAAAAACATGACCTGCTATTTAAAAAAAACCACTTTAATTTTGTTTAAATTAGGGAAGAATTCAGTTTCTCAAGTGAGTCCCTTTAGTTTCTCAAAGCTGCTGCCTCTTCTCAAAAAACATATTTCTAGTTATACTATTTTCCCCTCTTGTTTTCTTCTAAGCGATATTTCCACTTTCAGCTATTTGAAGTGTGAAAAGCAGAGCTTTTTAAAAACCCGATGAGTTTAAAAGATTTCGAATTGAAACTTATTACTGAAACCTCTATAATTGTCGGATGTGTTTTGCGCTTCACTGCCTGAAACCACAGGTTAAACCTATAGATCCCAGTCAATAAATGCAAGAGGAAAAACTTAATAAATAAATAAAAATACTTTTAAAAGGTGAATAAATACGACACTGAAGCGATAACATTATTTCATTACAAACTGTTAAGTAGGAAGAATATTTTTCGGTAGATTTGTAAGCAGCGAGAGTTTTAAACTGAAACGTTAAAAAGCCATGACTTTGCTTATCTATCGTGGAAACGGTAACAACCTGTTGAGTGTTATTTAAAAATTTTCAGCTCAGTGACTTTGAAAGTTGCTTCTTTATGCCTGGGGCCCTTGTCCATAAAAAAAAGAAGAATGAGAGAAAAAATAATGTGCGAAGAAGAAAACAAAACAACCTTTCAATATTTTTAACTGCGCTTACAGAAACATGCATATATTTTTTGTATTTTCATCTAAAGTTCTAGCGCAAAATGTACATATATATGTATAAATGAATATAATGTAGATATACATGTATGTATATACAGTGTGTCCCAAAAAGGTGGTAATGGGTTTTACTTCTTGTCTATTAGAGAAAAGTGGGCAGTATAAATTGAAAAAAAATGTTCAAAATAAGGTCGAAAATAAGACTCCGTTAAGAAAAAAAGCCTCTCGTTAATTTACAAAAAGCTACACTTTTTTAATTTCTATACTACCTCCGTACAAAAACGTTCCGAGTTACTAAAATGAGCTCAATACGCTAATGAGGGGATGTGCGAAATTTGAGCCTTTCATCATACAACGCCACGAAGATATCTTTAAAGAAAGATGATCAGCGACAGTACATGATTTTGAATGTAAACGGTTATTGCTATAGTAGAAAAAAAGATTTTCTTTCGTAATTTCGGTACGACCCCCGAAATCCGATCATTCAACGCGATTTTTTCCCTTCGAGAAACATTGAAAAGTGGTTTAAGTCAGCGTTATATTTATCTTCATATCTCTAACTCTTTTTAAGGTATAGTTCTCAAATTTTGTATGTCACCTCAATAATGTATGGGGCACATTTTACTAATTGGGAATTGTTTTGTACGGGGAAGGCGTGTAAAAATTCAAAAACTTTAACTTTTTGAAAATTAACGAGAGGAATTCTTTCTTAACGGTGGCTTTTGTCCGTCCTTATTTTGAAATTTTGTTCAATTTACACTGCCCATTTATCTCTAATAGATAAAGAATTAAAGCCCGTTACCCCTTTTTTAGGACACACTGTATATGTACATGCTTCCAAAACATAATTTTGATACGTTTGCTTTTATTTTTCGCAAATTGTGAGCTTTCGAATTTTTAATATTATTTCATTTTAATCAAATGATTTAAAAATAGTAAATAGCGTTGTTTAAAAAGTTAATTTGGTGCACAATTGATTTTATTTTAAAGTTCACTCTTATCTAAATAGAAAATTAAATTATTCCACATTCATTTTTTTCCTTATATATCGGAATGTGCTTATACCAGTTCAAGTTTTTTTAATAAGTTTTATTATAAACAATTAGGTTGTCAATCTTAAATGAGAAAATTTGAAGCCCATATACCTACAAACATAATTTATAATCAAACCATAAAACACTATATTAAAAGCTACGATAAGTATTTGTCTTTGAACATAAAAACACGAGTTTCAGTTTACCCAGTTTGTACTTGACATTTCAGTTAATATTCTGCAATTATTAATACACAGTCCCCATTATTTAAAATGAAAATATATGTGTTTTTATTAAAAAAAATTAATTAAGCCAGTTGATTAATTATCAAAAAGGAAGTAATATGTTATTTAAATGCAGATTTAAACAAAAAATAAATAGATGTATAAAGAATTTATATTTTAAAAGAGGAAGTCATTCGGAGTTTTTACCTTCTATTTCGTTCTGTTATATTTTATCAAACTATTTATTGATCTATGATTATTAGTTACTCGCAAATATATTTTCTTTAATGTTCAAAAATGTTTATCAATAAAAAATGGTTTTACACAAAATAAGTTTGTTTGTAATATGGAAGAAGTCACCAATAGAAAATGATATTGTTATATATGACTGAATTTACAGTACAAAATTATTAATTATTTTTTTATTCAAAATAAGCTAATAGATGCTAACAATAATGATATCTCATGCTCACTTACACACTAATCTATTTATTCTCGTCTAACGCACATACTCATATACATATATAGGTAGATTCTTATACAGATAATGTCTACTTTTCCATAAAATTTTTGCCTGTCAAAAAGTCTCGTGTACATTCTAGACTTAAATTAATAAAATATGTCATGTCCGTACACTGATTGTAGTGTTAAATTTCTGGATAAAGAAAATATCTATTTCGTGACTACTACTCTATGAACTTTCATAATTTAATACAGGATTCTAGAAAACAGTCATGCCTGTTTTCTCTCTCCGAAGGTTTAAATCCAAGTTGTTCATCAAATCAGTTCTAAAAGCTGCGGACAGAAACTACACAACTTTTTTTTTTTCGATGGCTGAGTACTTTTCCCCTAAAAGTATGCAAATGGTGCAATCACCACTTACCAAATAGACCATAATTACAGCCCGGTAACGAATAACACATGAGAGTTCATTTTTCTCTGCTCACTGCTATTGTTAAAAGATTCTATTAGCTCAGGAGTACGATGATGACCTGAAGTTGCGTTTATGAACTTGCTATGACTGACCCACATTTTCTCTTCTCTTTTACAGCCAACTTAGAGTCACGAGAGGAGAGGGATGATGGAGCGTCTCAGACAACCACTTCCGCAGGGAGCAGCGCTTCTTTTTATCTGGACTATTACCCTGATCCAGTGTCAAGGTCTGTATATGTTGTCTTTTTATTTTTATATTTTGATTTATTCTTTTTTTTTACCGATTTCATTACACCTGACAGGGAAAAAAAAAGATCGTTTTTATGGAACTGGCAAGAATCAAACTGTCAGGAATCACGCGACGTTCCTTCCTTTTATACTGGGGAGTAATTTTCTGCCAGTCCTTTCACCGTTGCATTGATAAAGATTTCTTTAGAAAATAACAGTGATTAATAAATGTACTCGAATGTAAGACGAATTTCCTGTATTGGTCTAGCGTCTAAATAAAACGATACCCAATATTATTTTCTTAAAGCGTGCGTTTCTTCGAGATCGCTGATTATTTGCTCAAGAAACGAGATATGGAATACATGTGTGCAAAACTGTTGCACATGAAAAACTTTTGAAAAAAATAAATACTATACATATCATAAGTAACTGTATTTAATGCTTGCTGTTTACCAGTTTACAGCATGTATGTGGGTGTAAACTATGACTGAAAATGATAAAAAATACCAACATATAGAGCTGTTTCATGTGAAACAATCAGACTTTAGGTTATTGGATAAATATATCTATAATTGATGTTAAAAATCATGTAACTGTTTAGAAATAAATTTACAAAATATTACAATGCCTGGACAGCTATATTTAATAATCAAAAATCTTGTATTTTTCTTATAACCTTATAAAAACATTTTCATAATTTAAGTTAAACTCTGTTTGACAATGCTAAAGCATGTGAGGGCTGAAAGTTTAGTTTTGGGGCAGTAATTCTGCATAACATGTTTTATGTTCTATGATTCAGACGACTATATTTCTGTATCTTTTGTACTCATTTCTTTAAAAAAAGTAGTATTTTTTTTTAATCTATTGTTTCCATACTGGAAATTGTTTGATAAAAGCCATGATAAAAAGGAAAATCATTTAAATTTCCTTATACCTTTAAAAAAAATATTTTACACACGGACAGCAAATGGCACCGAATTTTAAAAATGACCATTATATGTTGGTGAGTGATGTGGGATTAAGGCCAATTATCTGCACGAGGGATCTAGGTCTATAGGTGGAGTGCCCTCCGGGGAGGTCTTTTTAAGGGGTCCTAACCCGTATTTACGCTAAGTTTCCGAGAAAACCACGGAAAACTCCGAACGGTTAGGTCGACGGACGCGCGATGGGACCCGAACCCTTATATGATGAACGCAGATATCGTTGTTCTTGGGGAATACAAAAGTGAATTTTGTTTTCATTCGTGGAAGGCAAACACCTCATGAACATCATTTCAAATCTCATCAGTATCAGGTACTATCTTCTGTATTCTTCCTAAGATGTATTTTATAGAAATTTGCCTAAAAGTTTAACTAGGCTATGATAATCGATCTCAAGGTCAATGATATTGGGATTTTTTCTGCTCAACAAATTTTTGTCTATTTAGATGTCGCTTCATGTTTCCAATTCGACATATTCCATGTCAGATGATACACTTCTTGAAGAATCGTGAACAATTTTGATGTTTTTTTTATTTGTTAAAGTGATGGGACTAGGTTGTATCTTTTTTTTACGTTTCTTTTTCTTGTAAATTCATTGCATGCTTCTTAATTAAGGCAATGACATTTTTCTCAGGAATATCCGTGTACACGATCTTCCTGACTTTTGATCAGGTTCCGAAGGATCTCTTGGATATGCTTAGGCAAATGGTCTACTATCTTGATGAGTAATTACTTTTTTGCACTTGGGCCTGCTTCATTAATTGCTTCGGGGTGGAACTCGTATTGAAGATGTTTCAATAGTCTCCGGAAAATCCAGACTTCTGTGGTCCTGACAATTAGTTTGAAGATTGTCATGTAGGCTTACGTTTACAGGGTCAGGTAGGCCTTGCAGCTTGAGAGAACGATCTTGCACGGATGAAGGAGAAAGACAGCATTTGAAAATTCATCTCGGCTAAATGGATGAATGCCTGTGCATTTAAATCCTGGCTTGGGTGTTTTCTTTGCTTATGGCTTTGAGGAATACGTAGGGCACCACTGAGGCCAATATATGTATTATTGTCGCAGCTGCGCAGCATTTTTCGGATTTCGCATCCATCTGTCCATTGCTTGGTTAAAAGTAATTTAACTCTGGTGAACTATTAGTAAATTAATGGGTAGTCATCTTACGGTTAACGCATTCAAGGATTTAAATAAATGAAGAGACTGCATTCAATATCAATGATCCTGTCAATTCAGTGCATGATCGTGTATTTTTTTTACACAAAACAGAAGATGCGATATACTGAATGCAATGAATATATATAAATTATCTGATATATAAATTTAAATTGTGTATTTTTTCACTACATTTTTCCGCTTCAAACTTTTAATTTATCTACTCTGCACTTAATTTTGACCATTTTTATAATCGGATGCATGCATATTGGACTAACTGCTGCAAAAATATAGATCAATTAACTGAAAAACATAAACGCATTGTATAGTGGTTGGGAATAAACTATTTCATTACAACTTAGAATATAATATTAAATGATTAATATTGAAGTAAGCGGCATCGATTACAAACAAATCTGTAAAGCACAAGTTTACTCTGCAAATGAAAACGATTTTACAGATTCGAATACTAGTAGAATGAATGATTAACTGTCCGTTTCGAGAAAATATGAAATTCGTACAGAAAAAAAGCATACAAATTTGCGCGCCGACAATGACATAGCCAATTACAGCTGCATTACTATCTTACAAGAAAATCGGGAAGGAAGAAATTGACAACTTCCTCTCTAACAACTGTACAGTCAAATTCGCGTAATTCTAGAAGCATTTTGCATGCATTGTCTACCTTGCTTCCAGCCAGGTATATAATCGATGTGGAGCCAGTAATTTTATGCAACTCAATTCATCATCGCATGTCAAACTGCTTATGAGCACCAGAACAAGAAAACATGCTATGACGGATTTAAGCTGGTCTTTCGTTTCGAATAATGAAAAAATGTAAATATTTCTTCAGACAAAATTCATGCCAAGTTTTGGAGAAGGGAACGCATGATCATTCATTCAAAATTACGCACCTGTCAAGCGTTCTTTTTGACAAAATAAAGTTGTACAAATTTGCATACAGTCAGTTCTGGTAACTTCAATAATGTTGTTTTGAATGTATTAAGTTTGTCTGCTTAGCATTGAAGACCCGCTTATAAGCCTTCGGCGTTACTGTTAATCTTTCGAACGAAGTTTCATTTATGTTATGGTTTGTTATTTCAAACCATTGATGAGAAATTTAAAAAAAATCAAGTTTTTACAAGGCGTTTGGTAGATTTTTTTGTTAAAAATAATTTTTGCTATTAATTTTTGCTTTTTTTCAAATTCTAAACACGTACTTCTTTTATATGCAAATAAGTATCTTTCAAAACTAAACATATTTTGTATATTTGTTTTCAGGAAAATCATCCAAATGGCAATAAGCTCAGTTGAAGATATTTTTGTCAGTTTACATGCTAATATGTGAATAACAAAATACATGTACCTTTCATAATTTTCACGCCTAGTTGGATATAACAAGCTTAAGTCTCTTATACGTTGCTCGTACAGTGTACCCTTTACTTCGTACTCGTACAGTGTACCTTTAACTTCAGAATGGAAAAAGCTATAGACATAAAAATGAGGTTTAGTTATAGTAAAGTAGCTATGCGCTACACGACGAAGTCGGTCATAAATAAGGAAAATCAGCTGTTTAGAGTTAGCGTTCTTATCTCAAAAACTGTACGAGATAGGGAAAGAAGTCAGCTACAAAGTTGTTCAGCATCATTGATTTAATCAGAAAATATACCATGCGCACAATAATGCTCCAAATGTTGGGCATAAAACGCACATTTGATTGGTGGCGTTTTCCAAAATTACTTACCTGACATTAGCCTCATTTATCCTTGGTGTTCACAGGGTTTTCTGTTAGCAACAATACACATCTGAAGTGAGGTCTAAAATTTCTACTGCACATTGTACAATATGGCAAGTTAACGCTGACACAAACATCAGTCATGCAATTTTAAGCCTTTTATTTTTATTTTAATGTACGAAAGGGGTGACTTCTCATACTAAATCGATGATTCTGAACAACTTGGAAATTGAGATTTTTGACTTTGTAATATGACCGTTTTTGAGATAAGAACGCTAACCCCACATTTAATCACCAGGCGACGCTGTAAATGGTGTCATAGTATAGCGCTAGTTACTTTATTATACCCAAACCCCACTTTTATGACTAAAAATCTCTCGCCCTTCTGAAGTTAATGCGGTGACAATGGATTTTTTTGTGCTAAGTAACTACATTGAAATCCTGTTATTTTGTTTTTATTTTGGTAGTAAGTATTGGGTTTGTGGGGCCTGAAGTGTATAGCCTACTCACTGTTTTATTCCTTACAATTCCATTTAATTTTTCAATTTTACCTCTGTTTGGATTTTCTATTTATTGGATATATCATCTTATACCTTCTTTGGATACGATTGTATTATCATTGAATATATTGGAATACCATAACTTCTGTTGAATGATTCCTTGATTCGTAAGTTTAGCCATTTTACTACACACACACACACACACACACATATATATATACATACATATATATATATATACATATATATATATATACATACATATATATATATATATACATATATATATATATACATACATATATATATATATATATATATATATATATATATATATATATACATACATATATATATATATATATATATATATATATATATATATATATATATATATATATATATATATATATATATATATATATATATATATATATATTAATGACTATGTCATTTTATATCTCACCCCCTTTATTGGAAATTTACCGAAAAATGTGTCTCAAAAATGCGACATAAAAGTATGCGACATAATTTTGCATATATTTAAATACTACTAGTTTACAAGTGCTTTAATCTATTGTTACAATATTTCGTAAGCTGTAGAATATGTATCATATGTATTTTTCAGTACATAGGTTATAATAAAAAAATTTCAACATAGGGTTACCAGGCGAAATACAAGAAAGATGAAAGATAAAATGACATATTCAACTAATATCGATTTAATATGGCAATAATGTTATATATATATATATATATATATATATATATATATGAGACGTCAGATATTTCCAGTAAAGTTCCAGAGTTAAGGCAGGTAAAACGGTTTATTAAACATTATCTTTAAGTTACAACATAGTGTGAGAAGAGGAGAGGGGAGACGGGTACAAAAATCAGCGTGGACTAATTAAGCAGTTCCAGTGGCAGAAGTCTCTCGATTTTTGATGTGCGGGTGTATTTACGCTCACCACACCACGTGGTTTGCGAAGACATAACTCCGCCTCTCTCTTATCTCTGATCGAACCACACACATTTATGAACATGACCTGCATCCGGGGCTACAAAAGGCGTGGGGACACGTGTACACTCTAAAGAACTCAGAATCGACGGTTTGATGTCTGACAAATAACAAAATAAATAAAACATAGCTCCAGAGCACGCGTGGCAAGTATGACAGGAAAACAAAACTTACAGTGAAAGTACCCGCTTGAACAATACCCAAACTAGTAAAACCCAAATTACCTTTTTATACATTACAATATCCCCCCCAGCAAAAGAAGTCTGACGAGCAATATCATTGAGGTGGCCAGTCTCTCACTTGCGAGTCAGACGTCCTTGCAACCTAATCTTAAAACTGCGAACTAATCTAATTTTCAAATTTAGACACCTTAATTTTTCTTACTAGAATTCTGGAGTTATGTTGTACAACACTTGAGGGGCAGGATGCAGTTTCTAAAATTTGACAAAACATAATGGTGCAATAGTACGAAAATCTTACAATAAACAATAAAAAAATGAGTGCGCACAATTTTTTTTCAAAATATCACAAGTAAAATATTTACAACCTAGGTGGGATACAATAATACTGTACAACAATATAGTAATATAATTAAACAAAATGGATAAACATGGCTGACATTTATTTTCTTTGGCAAATACTTATGGCTTTGGCTTGCATGGCATAAAGTGAATGGAATGAAAATAACTTGGCAAAATGGTTGGCAAAGTGGAGTAAATTTATTTAGTGTATAGGCAATGTAAAAAAAAAAATGTAAAAATGTGCGTAGTGTGTAGAAAATTTCGAAAACCATAGCTGTGAAACAGCAGTACCGTCACACAGGTATGGGGTATAGTAAATACCACTTGTAGGCATTTTAAGTTTGCCCAAATTTTAAACTCTCCATAGTATGACAACAAAAATGGGTTCACATGATGCCGAAAGAGGAAGACAATTGTCAACTACGAAAGAGAAAACTTGGCCATTGCCTCATAGCTTCCAAAAAAGGGGAAGAAATGACTCAATAGACAGTTGAGAGAAAATGGGGGATTATTGAGAGGAAATCCCAGCCTAGTCTAAGTCTAGCTTCATTTATTGTTTGCATAATATCTATAAAATATACAAAGAAAAAAGGTGCAGTTTTACTTACACCGCACACACTCGGACTTGGGGACTTCTTCAATGACTAAGAGAAGCGGGTGACAGAGAAAGGTTGGTAGAAGCATAAAAGAAAAAGGGATAGACGATAGACTTTATGTCGAGTATTCAGGGTTCCAAACTCAACACTTAGAAATTTTAAATAAAATTTTTTTTTTCTTTTTCTATTTTTTTTAAATCAATTATTGTTAATTAAATTTAATCACCTTCGTGGGCTAGCTTTAATTTGTCAGGAGGGAAATAAGGTCTTAATTTAGAAGAGTGAACTATTTCCATAGGTTCCTTAGTATGGTAATTAGGTTTATCAATTTCGAATGTAACTGAAGAACATTTGTTTACAATTGAATAAGGACCTGAAAAAGTAGGAGATAATTTACGTGTATTTGGGTAGTTAAATTCTTCATAAATTACAAGATCTCCTGGTTCGAAATTAGCTTCTATGAATTTATTGTCATATCTAATTTTATTTTTATTATGAAATTCTATTGTCCTTTCTTTTGCTAATTTTCGAGCTTCATCAACTGGAGGATAGGTATTTTCCGAAATAGGTGAGTCATATGGCAATTTTCCAAACATTAAATACATAGGTGTAAACTTCGTTACTGAATGAGGTGTGTTATTATATTCACTAATAACCTGCTCTAGTAACTTAGTCCAAGGAATTTTAGAAGGTGAAGAGTTAACTTTACATTTTAATCTAGTAACTATGGAAGATTTACCCTCTCTACTTTTCCATTTGTCTGTGGATGATGAGCTGAAGTTAATAGTTGTTTAGTATTGTAGTTCTTGAGGAATTTTTTAAAACGCGAAGCAGTAAAAGCTGAATTTCTATCACTAAGTATCTTTTGAGGAACTTGAATGTTGAATATTTGTTTTAGACAGTTTACATAGGTTTCAGTAGTGACACTTTTCGAAGGAAAGGCCCAAACATATCTTGTAGCATTGTCAATTATTAGATGTAGATATTTTGTTGAATTGTAATAGTTGAAACCTCCTACAGTATCAATAGAAAGACATTCAAAGGGTTTATCAGTAGCAGGTACAGCCTGTAACAAACGAAATTTCTTCTGTTTAGGTTTTTTGTTAAATTGGCAAGTCGAACAATGTTTAACATAATTGGAAATATCTTGAGTCATATGAGGCCAATAATAGGAAGGTGAAATTATACTTAACATTTTTTTGAACACCAGGATGGCCAAAATTTTCATGTGCATTTTTCATTAAAGTTTTTCTTAAGCTCATAGGCACCACTATTTTTTTGAATCCTTTCTTATTTATGGTGATTAAATCATTAATGATTTTATATTTAGGACCATGCATATTTTCTGCTAATTGTTGATTTTTAATTTCTTCAGCATCTAACAATAAAACCAAAGGTTGAATTAGTTGGAGATGTTGAGAAGGAGGAATCCTTGATAACATATCAGCTTCGACATTTGTTGAGCCCTTAAGGTACTTTATTTCATAGTCAAACATACTTAATTTAAGGGACTAGCGGAATAATCTTCCTCTTAAATTTTTGACATTTTTTAACCAAACCAATGTCACGTGGTCAGTATGAATGACAAATTTTTGAACGTGAAGGTAATCATAAAATTTATCAAGGGCATCAACGATAGCCAAACATTCTAATTCAGTTATAGTGTAATTCTTTTCATATGATCGAAGCGATCTCGAATGATATGCAATCGGGTGCAAGATACCTGAGGCATCCGGCTGCTTCAACACAGCTCCAACTGAACAATTTGATGCATCAATAAATACATGGATAGGTAATTTAACGTCGTATAATTGTAACACAGGTTTAGATATCAAAATATTTTTTAAGGTTTCAAAACTTTTCTGACAGTTTGTTGACCAATTCCATTTAGCGTTTTTCTTTAACAAATCATTTAAAGGACGTCTTAATTTTGCATACCGGTCAATAAATCTGTTATAAACATTTACAGAACCAAGAAACCTCTGTAGTTCCTTTATATTAGTAGGTGGCTTCAAATTTTTGATAATTTGAATATTAGCATTATCTGGAGTAATTTGACCTTGTTTAACCTCATACCCCAAAAATTTTATAGTGTCCTCAGCAAAGTTACATTTAGATAATTTCAATTTAATATTTTCCTGCAAACAAATTTGGAAGATAGTTTCTAAATGCTGCATATGTTCTTCCATAGAAGAAGAAAAAAGCATTATGGTCATCAAAATAATTATAAGCAAATTTAATTTTATATTTATTTAATATTCTTCTCACGACTCTGTTAAATATAGCAGGCCCTGCCTTAATGCCAAATGGCAAGACCTGGAACGTATAGAGACCTGTATTAGTTACAAAGGCTAGTTTTTCAGTATCTTGAGGGTGGATTGGCACATGCCAAAATCCAGACGCCAAATCAAGAGTTGAGAATATTTTCGCCCCACTTAATTTGTCTAATAAGCTGTCAATACGTGGCAAAGGCTCGGCATCATTTTTTACTATATTATTTAATTTACGATAATCCACACACAGTCTAGTTTTGGTACCCTCGTCGCGTTTATACGCTAAAGTGACGGGTGCAGCATAGGGGCTATTGCTTTCCTTAATTAAACCAACTTTTAATAATTGTTCAATCTGAGAATTAATTTCGTCTTCCTCTTTAGGAGAGGTTCGATAAGGCCTGAGAGAAACAGGTAGGTCAGCAGTTAAATTTATACGCTGAGGTTCTTCATTAATACGACCAATATCATATTTATTTTTTGCAAAGATTTTCTCATATTTCCTCTAATTTAGGATTGATAGCTTTATAAATAGTCTGAGGGGGAACGCTTTCCTCAGAGGCTTTGCTATCGGTTGAAGAACTGGGTTGATTTAAATGTAGAGACATAGGTAAGGCATCATAATTGTATAAAGGTAATATAACATTATTTTGAAAAAGACATAAATTCACCCAGTCAATACATAAACAAAACTTTTTACACTCTGGTAAACCCAATATGACATATGGTAGGTTTGAATATACTATAAAAAATTTTACACACTCAGTAATGTTTCCAATTTCTAAATTAACATAACACACTGTATCAAGTATCAGCAGTCCATCTGCCTGAGTAACATTTAAAGGTGAGACTCTCTGTACTTCTAAATTAAATCGTCCAACAAAACTTTGCGGCAAGACAGAGAGTGTAGAGCCAGTGTCTATGACACAGGGAACACTTAAAAATTCAAAATTGTCAATTTTGGGTTGAGTTCATTTTTTCCTTAGGTACCCGGGTACAGTAAATAGTCATAAGTTCTCTTCTCGCGAGGTCTCAGTACCATTATTTTGTGAATTTAAAATAGTGGTGTTCGAAGTCATATTCGGGTGAGTCATATTTGGTGTCGCGTATGGGTTTGTTGCAATTTGGTTGTTACTTTTAAAAGGACAAGTATGCGTCCAATGGAAAGCATTACTTATCCCTAGCGCCTCACATGTTCTACATGGAGTTCTAGGTAGTGTGCTTTCTTGGTAACTGACATTATTGTGGTGGTGTAAACTTTGAGGACTTTGAGATAGGGGTCGAAAACGGGGCCAATTATTTATTTGGGTTCGCCCTTCGGTTGAATTATGAATTGGTTGACGCCAATTTGGTCGGTTATAAACAGGAGCATAGTAGGGTCTAAAATTCCGAAGCTTGGGTGTGAAGTAACTAGGATTTTGTGCATTATTGGGCGAGGAGGTAAAGCTTGCCTTTTGGGGCGGTTCATGAATTTTAATTAATTTTGGCGCTACCTTAAGCCACTCGGTGGCACTACTGGGTGGTTGCAGGGTTAAAAGAGCTCTCACATTACTAAGAAGACCATTGGTCAATCCTTCTAATATTATATTATTAGGTAGACCCATTTTTCTACCTATTTCTAATTTTTCATGAAAATAAGTTATAAGATTCGAAGTTTTTTCTAGTTTTAAATTTGTAAAATCCATGAAAGTAAAGACGGTACATGAAATATATTTTTCTCTCAGTATTTCAATCAATTCTTTCCAATTATTACAATTTGCTATGTTATTTATGTATGTTGTTAAGGCAGACCCCTTAAGAAATTTTCCTGTATTTTGAAATTTCCAGTCTTCGTCTTTATTTTGTTGTAAGCAACACCGTTCGTAATATGCTATCCAACTTTCAAAACTCATATTATCTTCAAAATTAAAGGGGGCAATAAACTCATCACTTTTTTGTAGGGACATAGTGGCAATAGTTTGTGTATTTTCTTTACCATCTAACGACATGCTGAAATTTTTTTTCTAAATTTTTACCTGAACGGAGAAGCATTTAATAATTGCATTCAGAATTTTTATTTAGCAACATTTATAATAATACTGCAATAAATTTACAAAATCTTACCTTAATGAAAATACTATACTAATGGGGAAAAAAATGTAAATATATAACTTTTTTTTTTCATCAACACTAAAATAGCACTTTAAAATAATACACACACAATTAATAACCATTTAAATACAATACTCACTTCAACTCTAAAATACAATGTTCACTTCAACTCTAAAATAAAAATCGCTTACTTTTACGAAAGAAATCAATATCCGCAAGTTGAAATCGTCATTCTTCAACAATAAACAAAACAAACAAAAAAAATCTTCTCTCGCAAGTTTAAGGCAGGCAGGAGAAAGAGGTTCGGTCAACGTAAGCTGTACACGTGCAACACACAAAAACAATATATTCAGCATGATGACGAACGGCTTCAAAACACTTTTCTCCCCCTAATTACTGCAAGAAAGAGGTGAGTTATATCGCAGCTGTGATGAGGCCAGACGTTCCTCGGGGTGCCCCTTGGATTGCAATGAAGGCAGTGAAACTCCGTCGATTTCCATACAGCGGACGTGCCGGAAAAGAAAAAAAAAATGAAAAACGAGGCGCAGATTTCTGGTTGATGAGAGCTGAAGAAATTCGGCATAGGCTGTTCATCAATGCAGACATTCTATTTTGGCATTCCCAGCGTAGAACTTGCAGGACGTTCTACGAAGAGCTTTAGAGGATCCTGACGTGTTGAAAACTCCCAGAGCGGGGCTCGACGACGTGTTGGCTGGCGGCCGAGAGCGGTCTCCATTCGCGGAGCTGGCCATCGGCTGGTCGGCGAAGAGGCGCGCTGCATCTCCTGCGAACTGTGGGCGATGAACCCGTCTCCCGGACTATTGAGCGTTAATTTTTTACAATTTAAAATTTTTAATTGGCACACAGGCAGTCATCCTGTTGACTATTTGAGACGTCAGATATTTCCAGTAAAGTTCCAGAGTTAAGGCAGGTAAAACGGTTTATTAAACATTATCTTTAAGTTACAACATAGTGTAAGAAGAGGAGAGGGGAGACGGGTACAAAAATCAGCGTGGACTAATTAAGCAGTTCCAGTGGCAGAAGTCTCTCGATTTTTGATGTGCGGGTGTATTTACGCTCACCACACCACGTGGTTTGCGAAGACATAACTCCGCCTCTCTCTTATTTCTGATCGAACCACACACATTTATGAACATGACCTGCATCCGGGGCTACAAAAGGCGTGGGGACACGTGTACACTCTAAAGAACTCAGAATCGACGGTTTGATGTCTGACAAATAACAAAATAAATAAAACATAGCTCCAGAGCACGCGTGGCAAGTATGACAGGAAAACAAAACTTACAGTGAAAGTACCCGCTTGAACAATACCCAAACTAGTAAAACCCAAATTACCTTTTTATACATTACAATATCCCCCCCAGCAAAAGAAGTCTGACGAGCAATATCATTGAGGTGGCCAGTCTCTCACTTGCGAGTCAGACGTCCTTGCAACCTAATAAGAGTCGGAAATAAGAGTCCGATCAGAAAAAATTCCTTTCTTTAATTTTCCAAAAGTTAAATTTTTAAAATTTTTATACGAACCCCGTATTCCCTGTTAGCAAAACTTGCCCCATACACTAATCAGGGGATGTACCAAATTTGAGTCTTTCATCATACGAAGTTGCAGAGATATCTTTAAAGAAAGAGGATCGGAGACTATACATGATTTTGCATGTAAACGTTTATTCCTAGAGCAGAAAAAAAATATTTTCCTTCGTAATTTCTGTACGACCTCTGAAATGCGATCATTCGACGTGATTTTTTTCTTAGAGACTCATTGAAAAGTGGTTTAAGTCAGCGTTATATTTATCTTCATATCTCTGACACTCTTTAAGGTATGCGGTTCTCAAATTTTTTATGTCACCTCTTTAGTGTATGGGAACATTTTACTAATTGTTTCGTATGACGTATTTGTCGTATTACGTTATATCGTTTGCATAATTACATTAGAACATTAAAAAGGATTCAATGGATACACTGGTTAAGGAAATCTCATTGCATATCTATACTGTGAGTTAAACTGCTATCGATCGACAATTACAAGAAATACAAGGGGGTGCGGCATCTGTACCGAAAGCGGCGACTCTACTGGAGTTACCCTATATATGTATAGATATATACATTGTTCTACTACAAAAGCAATAACTATACTTTTAAGTTCTAAATGCGGTTATTTTCTTCCATGAACCTGGTAGTGTAGCTCGAATCCAGTTCGGGTAGCTGAAACGCTGTTTGTTAAAGTGCTTAAACATTAATTTTTAAGTTGCCTGAGTTCAGATGTTACTGCTAATTGAAAGTTCGCGAGTTCGATTCCTGACTACCACAAAGACTACCTTGTACGTTCTATTATGTGCACGCTAAACCCGTGGTTTCAAAAATTCGCCAGCAGTTATTGAGGGTGCATATATTCAGAATCCCCCTGTAGTCATGTTTTTCGTAGCGAAGGTATACATTTCTTTTACTGCCGCAAATAGAAAACGAAAGTAAAAAAAAATAATAATAATAACTCCTTTCAATTAAGCAGGCAGAGAATAGTTTCAATCCACAGCTCTAAATGATTTGTTTATTAAAATAGGTAGTACACTTCTTAAGCGAAATAAAAAAAAAATCTTAGAGAACGGTTATCGACCTTTAGCCGCACATGCTGCTGGGGAGAAACGACATTTTTTCATGCAGAATTGAATGCCGTCATGGTTAGACAATTTAAATTAAATTAAATTAATATTATGATTATGAAATGAAAAATTTCTTTATTAAAATTTTATATTTTACTAAAGAACAATTTCCTAACCTTTGTATTCATGCACAGAACATAATTAAACAGAAAAATATATCCATATTTGATGCAATTTTTTAAAATACATTTCACAGTTTAAGAGTTTTATATCGTCACATATAAAAAGCAGACAAATTTGTTGTTTTGATCTATAGAAAAAAATTAAACAAAAAATCCATATTTGATGCACTTTTATAAAATACATTTTACAGTTACAGAGTTCAATACCGTCACAAGTAAAAAGTAGACAATACGATAAAATTATTTTTTCGATTGAAAACAAGCTGCATTCACACTTAAATTTTCAACCGTGCGAAAAACTGTTTTGATTTGAATTTTAATAAAACCAATTCCGTTATTGCATTTAAAGAAATAATTTTCAGAATAAAATTTTAGAAAACAATTTGGTTACATTTGTGTGGTTTCTGCGTCTATTGGAAATAATGCTCTCCACGTGAAGTCAGTGGCGGCTCGTGGGTTATTTAAATGGAGGTTCACAAAATTAATTTCGAAAATTAAATATGCAGATACGACGCACCCAGGGGCGTAGCCAGAAATTTTTCATGGGGGGGGGGTTACAACTACTACAAGTCATATATATGTATACGTGTGTGTGATAATGTAGTGAAGAATATACATTTTGTATTGCAAAAAATTTCTCATGGGGGTTATGACCCCCCTAACCCCCCCTTTGACTACGCCCCTGGACGCACCTTACAAGTTAAAATAGATTTGCATTTCCAGCAGTTAAAGAAAAACAATGCACGCAACTGAAAGAAAACGAGTCAACTTGGGTCTTACTTTTCGTCACCAAGATAAGTTTTAGCAAAAATATTATCTTGATTTTTATTTCAAAATTTTTTTTTCAAAGGATAATATTGAAAAATGTCATTGCTACTGCTCCGAAACACTTATTTGACTCCCATCTTAATCATATACACTATTTCGATAAAAATACTGTAGTGAAAAATAATAAAAATAAAGAAAATAATAAGAAAATAAAAAAATGGATTAAGTAACCGAACACAACAAGCCAAGAGACAATCCGGTGGAAATAACGGCAAAAAAATCTGCTGTGAGCACAATAAATTTGTGCGAACGGAGTGCCAACGGAAGCGCCTCGCTTCTGCCGCTATCTCTCCGCGTCTTTCCTCAGAGACCGGTTGAGAAGGCCAGTCGGTCGATCGCCCGTGCGAGCGGCGAAAGACCTACGGTACAGTGCGTTAGCTATAATAAACGCGTTTAATGATAGTGGGGGGGGGGGAGAGTAAAACTCATCTTTTAAATTCACAAAAATCTAAAAGTGTACTTATTATATTTTTTAAAATTTAATTTGTGAATGTGTTTATTCTTTAGTTTTTCCTCTGGGGGTTCACGTGCTCATGTGCTCAAATGGAGGAGCCGCTACTGCGTGAAGTGCTCACTTCTTTACCGAATAATAATAGTTCGTTTTTCATCACATCCTTATTCGTGCTAATCTATTGTACTATATTAAAAAAAGTGATGTTGGTTTGGACAATGGTTAACAGAACTGGCTGTCCGGATACTATTTAATAGTAGTTAGAAAACATTCAATGCATCAACAAAATCATATTTTCTGGCTTGTGTTGTATGGGAAGTAAGGGAAGTATGATATATTTATTTCGCAATTTATGGAAGTCAAAAAAGCATTATTTGAAAATTAGTTTCATGTTTTCTTATGAAGCAAACTAGGTTTTTTATAAATATATATGGTATTGAAAAAAAAATCATTCAAAGTTTATTCCAATTACTTTAAATAACTATTCTTGTTTCAAGTGCCACCATTATTGATACTCTTACAAAAGAGGTTTGATACCCTGCTTACTGAATAGAAAAGAATACAATCAATTTAATTTGTTCGCAGTAAAACCTTTAATAATATCAACACATGACACATTTAAGTTAAAAAAAATATACTAAATTATTTTATAAATCATTGAATCTGAAATAAAAATTTTATTTTTTTCATTTAAAAATTAAATATCCAGCTTATAGTTCAGTACGTAATTAGTTTAAAGTAGTTTTTAGAAGAATGAAAGTACATTCAATTATTATAATTTTTGAAATAAAATTCTGCATTATATAACTATATAGGACGAGCATTATATAACTAGCAAACTAGCCTAACTTCAAAAGCATTATATAACTATATAGGACGATTGAAAATTTGAAACTAAATGAAAAGTAAATGTTACAAGGTATTGAAACGGGCTTAATTTTTGCAGATTAAATATACACAATTAAAACTTAAGATCTAATGAACTAAATAGTGATTGGAAACGAAAAATTAAAATAAAAAAAAATTAAACTATCAGTATGCCGTTCTCTGCAAAAATAATGTGTAAATAGTTTGCAATTCAAAAAATAATCAATTTTCAAAGCTATACACAGCTGAGTCATTTCTCTCCGATACTAATGTTTAATTTCTATATATACTGTTTCATTCGATGTTCACTTACTTTTTTCAACTGCCATTGCAAAATGGTAAACCACTTTTATTAAAATAACCTCAACAATCTTTTCATTATAAATCAGGAAAAGTGTAAGATTCTATTATCACAATAATGAAAGTTATGAAAATAAAACCACAGCTGTATGTAGCTTGATATTTCAATAGTCTTTAAAATTAAATAAAAAGAAAAACTGTAATTTCGCCAATCTAGCTAATAATGGCTTCTGCTAATTAAACCAGCTTTTGTTGCAAAAGTACACGCATTTTACGTGTTGTCGGTGGCATCCGTGTAAAAACATACTGAGTGTACCAATCTTCCCTATGTATCAAACCTCCCGTCTCCCCTGTTTAATTTTTCTCCTTATAAATTTTTTAATTAGTGAAAGATTTTTTTTCTTTTAAAAATACTATAAATAGCTAATAAAAGTATTGTAACTCTCAAAATTTTAACTCTCCCTGTCTCTCTTTAGGGATAAAAATAAATGCTTAGACACTAACTCATCATAAACATTCAAATTTCGATTCAATTATTAATATCGTTAATATTTTAATTCTGTATAAAATAACTAAAAAGCAAGCCTTTACTGATTTCAACGCAATTGAAAAGCGGTTCTACTAATTTTAGACGCAAAGGAGACAGACTATTTAGGAAGTCGCTATTTCACCCAAAAATTTTCTTCATCGTCAGCAAAATAATAATAAAAACTTTTTTCTTTTATTGTCACTGCTCTCATCGAAGTGGTTTTTTTTTTTTTGGTTGCCTGCCTGAAGGTAGAGAAACATATTTCCTTACAGAACGCCTGCCTCACCATGGCACAGTGGTTATAGCACTGGAAATGGAAGACGGGCGAAGTGTGAAGGTCCCGGGTTCGGGTCCCATCGCGCGTCCGTCGACCTAACCGTTCGGAGTTTTCCGTGGTTTTCTCCGAAACTTAGCGTAAATACGGGTTAGGACCCCTTAGAAAGACCCCCACGGAGGGGACCCCACCCTTCGGCCTAGAGCCCACGCGTAGCTAATCGGCCGTAATCCCACAAACAAACTTACAGAACGCCAAAACAACATTTTACTAATACAAATATACATTTCCAATAATTAGAAAAGTAGAATGCAAAATGCCTTTAAAAATTAAATGTAATCATATAGGCTCATAAAACATGCTTGTGCAGGCGTAACAGAAAATTCCATTAATATTTCGGCTTTCAAAGTTCACCATAATCGTAAAAATAGGAAATTTATAAGGCATTTTTTAAACACCAATCAAATCATTGAGAAAAATATATAAATAAATACTTAGTAAACGTCAGTAAAGTTCGTTCATATAAGAAATACCTTGAAGTGCAGAAATTGTGAAACACAAGGAAGCGTATATGCAAAATAAACATTTTATTAACATTTGATATGCTAAGTACAACATTGTAACGGCATTTGAGTTAGTTTGAACCAAAACATATACTGGCTATGATAAGCATTACAAGTGTATTTCTCTGTGGAACTAAAGTCAAAAATGTTTGTTCAGTTAGATTACCAAGAGGCTACGTCACTTTTACTGGCGGATAATTGCAGCAAGGCATTTATGCATAGGCGAAATTAAACGGTTTAATGTGTCTGTAGAAATTTTTCCCCATTCCTGCCGTAGATAATTTTTTAACAGTTGTACATTGTGGGGACAGTGTTGAATCGTCTTCCTTTAAAGTATTCTCTAAATATTCTCGATAGGAAAAGATCTGGACTTGCTGCTGGCCACTGCGAAACAAGGACATGTTTCGAGCACAGAAACATTTTTGTTATCTTCGCTTTATGCGGCCTTGCGATATCTTTTTGGAAAATATATCGTTTTCTGCCAAAAACAGTCTCTGCGCTAACAGACGTAGATCGTAGATTCATTTCAGGAATGCGTATATAGTCTTCTACCTTTATCGTACCCGTAAAAGAATGCAAATTACCAACTCCATTAGCTTACAAGCAGCCCCACATCAGCTTACTTTAAGAACCATGCTCTTGTAACAGAATGGATCGTTTGCTTCGCCCTTCCTAATAAACTTTCGGCCAATATTTACACCTGAAAACGAAAAAATAAATTCATCTGACCACTGTACCTTCTTCTACTGAATTGCATTTTAGCCAAGGTTAGATTTGGCCCACGAACTACGGCGGCGTTCGTTCGATGAAATGAGAATTGCTTTACATCTTACTTTGTGTAATGTGTATCCACACCTTTTTATATATCAACGCAGAGTTTCTTAGAAGATTGTCTTTTCAAAAGTCTGTCTTTCCGAAGGGACACCATCTGCGACTGCCAATTGCCTACTTTTAAAAATATGTTGACGAAATAGGCGTACTTCTCAGCCAACTGATCAGCCAACATCATTTTCGGATCAGGAGTCTGACCTGAACGGCTATTTCCAGTAAAAGTGAATCGTTTTATAAAAGTATTCACTGCAGGTCGTGTCAAGTAGAACACTCGGCTAATTTGGCGTTGCGAAACATTATTTTGGAGTTACTGTATGATTGATTTGTAGTTTGAAAAAATGTTAGCTCCACCCCTTGCTCCATGCTTCTGCTTACCGCTGATAACGATTGGGAATTACTTGCAATTATACGCTTTTTTATTCCTCTGACGCACCCTAAAACAGAATTTTACACGAAAACACTAGATTATTCTCTTTCTTGCTAATGAACGGACTTTATTGAAAAGCGTTGCGATAAAAAATGCTAATTTCATAGAAACTTTTAATTCTTTTTTTGTTTTTTAAGTTGAGACATTCGTACATAGTGTAGAATGACATATATTTATGCATTTTACAACATTTCAATTAGCCCGCACTTTTGAGATTACAAAAACCTTAGTGAACGAACTTCATTGACGTTGACTGTGTAGGAAAATTATGATTTTTAATCCTCTGGGAGAGAGCATCTTGGAAGTGGGCAAAATGTGAGGCTGTTTTTATTTGACATTTTATTTCGCAGAAACATACGCAGTGAAGGGTTGTAAAGGGATTTGAATCAGCCTCAATGTTAAGAGTATTAAAAATAATGTTTTTTGATAAAAGCAACTACATTTGAATAGATCATTTCAAAATCCGCTTAATTCAAAACTTTTCAGGAATCAACGAAACCTGCATAACGACGTGGATTTTCAAAATCTTCAAAATCTATTATACTTTTATTTTATCAACATTGACATAAGCAATACACTAAAATCTGTATTTTATTGTGTTTAGAAAAATAACGACCCATTCACGGTTTTCAGAAAATAAACTAGCTATTCAATTAGAAAATTCAGCTCTAAATATACTATTTGCAAGCTTAAAATTGAAAATAGTTTTTTTTATATAGGTAGGTGAATGCGTTTAATTTTCAAAAATGAAGAAGTATTGCAGTGAAAACTGTAATTCAGTAAACGATTTCTGTTGTTGTTTCGTGTACTCCTTTTCCAGGACCACCCAGACTAAGTCCATGACACCATGTCGCTCTAACAACGCCACAAGTGCATTATCTTCCCTTCTGCTCCGCAGCCTCACAGAGGTACAAATATAATGAAATGAGCAGGAGAAGAAGAACAGGAACAAGGGCTAAATGAATAGGTTTTTTCTTTTTCGACAAATTTCAAACTTTTGATATGGCCGCTTCGCAGCTTGGCCAATGCAGTCTAACCAGGATGCGGCCACATCAAACAATGATTTTTCATAAGTTAAACACGCACGAAAATGCTCTAAATTCAAAGTTAAATTTTTTAACTAGCAGCAAACACAAATTACAAAGCATATGACTGCTTTGTAATTTGCTGTTTTATAAAAATTGCAAACGACCATTCGTTTCCTTATAATAAAAAATTAGCTTTTCCTTACAAGTAATTAAATTCTAAAACTTTGAAAATATGCCGGATACTTTAGAATCGTCATAATTTTCCAGTTTTTATAAGTAATTTATTGACAAATTATAAATCTAATCTAGAAATATAGAACCTGAACTTTATCGATGATTTCGGATTTTCGGCGTCTTACTCTGTTTCATTTTTGTATTTAGTTTAAAAATTAGTCAGAAGGGATCACCTTGAAGATTCTGTATAAGATATCCCATTTCATTGACTAATATACTTTAACTAAAACATAAGAAAATGAAATATTGAAAAATAAATATACATACAATGTGCTTGGATCTGAATTCGGCCTGAGAAATATTAAATAGCTACAAACATCGATTAAGTTTTAATTAGTTCTGAATGCGGTTAAGTTAATGTTTTCAGAGAAGAATATGATAAGGGAACAAATTAAAACACACTTATTGAGGTATTTCTTTATCTAGTTTTAATGGTTCATTTTCCATAATTCAAACGTCTTAAAAAAAAACCTATTTCTTTGACTTTTTGATTCGCGATATTTGTAATGTTACTAATAAAAGATACTTTGTAAACTTTAATAACTGGTATACTTAGAGTAAAGTGATTAGCACGCTGTGCTTCCGTGCAACAGGTCCGGGGGTTCAACTTCTAGACTGGGCAAGGTTGACTCAGCCTTTCATCCTTTAATTGGGTCGATAAAATGAGGACTAAACTTTCTTTTGGAGACTAAATACTGGAGTCTCCGCGTCAGACTGACTATCTGGCAGAAACAAATACTTCCGCACCCCTGAAACCATGGTCGTGACGGCGTGGATGGGTAGCGTGGGCCTTGGCCCCACGTGAGCTGCTGCGTTACTGAGTTCAATTTAGTTTATACTTATTGTAAGCTTATTAACCTATAGCTTCAGGGTATATATCATTACAGGAAAAAGGTTGTAAAACTAAAAAAGGAAAATTTCAAAGACTTTGCTATTATTTTGGATTTAAGTTGGATAAGTCATACATAAAGCGTGGCTTGGATGCTGAAAAGCCTTTTAGTGCTTTAATTAGTATAATTTAAATTCCTCACTACACCAAACATGCATTCCACCGGCTGAAAAAGAATTAGTATTAACTGACCACACTTCAGAGTCCCTCAGAACTCTCTTCGTCAATAAATTCTATGTTCTTCGTCTAGACAAAAATTTCCTTGGACAGAAAGATGTTCTTTGTAATGGTGTGGACAGAATTCTTTTTCTTTTTTTTCCCGTTAAACACACAAAAACTTTTTTAGACCAGTGATACATTTTTTGAAAGATTTAAATTGATAAATCTTTCAGATAGATGAATTTTGCTGAATTGTTGACAATTTGATGTCAGTTAGATAGGATGAGGAACTTATGCCCGGAAATATCATGGGTAAGTGGGAGCAGAGGTAGACGATGGGAAGGGTAATTTGAAACATTTATTGGGCATGGTGAATGCAAATTGTGTACGACAGCTCGAATGTTATAACTGATGTTTGAAGTTTGCATCATCATACATCAAACGTCTATGACACCAAAGGAGGAGTGATTGCCCGACATGTTCGAACACACCAGAAGTTTCTTTGATTGCAGCAGCTGCGCAGGCGAGGCGAATCTTGTCGCGAGATCCATTTTAGACTCAACAGGATCATGATACATGACACTTGATGACGCCTCACAGAAAGAAATCAAGGCAGTGGCGGCTCCTTCATTTGAGCACATGAGCACGTGAACCCCCAGAGGAAAAACTAAAGAATAAACACATTAAAAAATTAAATAAAAAAAAATATATTAAGTACACTTCTAGATTTTTGTGAATTAAAAACATGAGTTTTACTCTCCCTCCCCCCCAACTATTATTAAACGCATTTATTATAGCAAACGCACTGTATCGTAGGTTATTACAGCATAATCTTTCGTAGCTCGCACTTGCGATCGCCCGAGTGGCCCTTTCAGCCGGTCTATGAGAATAGACGCCGAGAGAGTGAGAGACAGTTGCAGGGAAGCGAGGTGCTTTCGCTCGCACAAATATATTGTGCTCACAGCAGATTTTTTTTGCCGTTATCTCCTCTAGATTCTCTCTTGCCTTGTTGGTTAGTTAATCCATTTTTTTTTTCATATTCTTATTATTTTCTTAATTTTTGTGATTTTTCACTACAGTATTTTTTACGAACTAGTGTAAATAATTAAGATAGGAGTCCAATAAGTGTTTCGGAGCTACAGCAACGACATTTTTCAATGTCATCCTTTGAAAAAAAAAATTGAAAGAAAAAATACAATAGACAGACAACAACAATACAAGAGACAATATTTTTGCTAAAACTTAGCGATGAAATGTAAGATCAAAGATGACTTGTTTTCCTTTAACTGCTGGAAATGCAAATATAGTTTAACTTGTAAGGTGCGTCGTATCTGCATATTTAATTTTCGAAATTAATTTTGTGAACCTCCATTTAAATAACCCACGGGCCGCCACTGAATCAAGGCTTGATAAATCTAGTGAGTGTTAGGACTAGGGAACCGGGGATGATCTGTTCAAATAATTATGAACATCCAATCAAAAATGTGTGGGTGTCTTATCATATTGGAACAACATGTTGCGCCTCACATTTGATGAAACGTCGCCAAGCAAGCCGAGAAGAACCTTCTCCAAAAACATCAGATAATTCGCGGCATTCAATCCGGTTGGTAAAAGGTACAGCCAACTTAAGCAGTCGCCCACCAAACATGTTCACACTTTAACTCTGAAGCGTTGTTGTGCTGCTCGGTGCCGCACTCCGTAGAGGTTTTCTTGAGCTCATAAATGTTGAGTCTCGTGACTGAATACGCCTTCCCTATTAAATGTGTCCTCATTAATGATAACGATCATTAATATTCAGCTTTCCCTGCAGCAGGGTGCGAATTGACGGGGGGGATGCCGGGGATCGTCCCCGGCTGAAGAATGTAATATCCCTGGTTAGAGAAATATTAATTGATCCCTGCCAGGGATACTATTTATCCCCTGCTGAAGAAATGTTAAACTGGTGAGTGAAAATTTGGGATTGAAGTCAAGAACTCAAAATGAAGGTTGTATGTTATCGTTTGTTACTATACTCTAAGGCGACTGCCTTAAAATTTCGTCTCTTTTCTAAGCTAAAACCCCTCAAGGGTGGCTTCCAATACCGGTACATTGTATGTAGCTTGTGTATCTGTGATTCCATAGAACAAACAATCTATGATTTTAGTTTGAGTATAAGTCAGTTCCCACACGTGTCGGCGACTGCATTTGTCAAGTAATATCACGTGAGTAAAGCATTTGCACCTTCTCTCCTTTTCCTTTTCAAGTGTCCCCCCCTGGAGAATGTTTTCTTTAAAATGTCCCCCCCCCCCTGGAGAAAATATTCAGTTCGCATCCTGCCCTGCAGTGAACCCGACTTAAAATGATAAAATACTCTCTTTACAAATACATTCATATAAAGTATTTTAAAATAGATTCAGAAAAATTAACTATTGAAAATACTTCAATTTCCAGTAAAATATATGTTGGAAAATAGTTACTTATAGTTACGTAGAAAATAGTTGCTTATCTTTCGCTTTATAAGTAACATTTTATGTGTGTTTTAAAACAAAGTTTTTATTTATTTTACCGTTTAACACCAGTATTTTGAGTGTTTTTTCTGGACTCATCGGTATAGTTACGCCACTGATGACGATGTGTGCTTTGCAACTGTATAATTCGAAAATAAAATTTTACACAGTGACCCAGTATTGGGTTTTTATGTAGTACGTCAGATCTCAAGCAGTCAGTGTCCCCCCCCTTCCGGCCCATTAAAAATGTATGAATACAAGGAGACTGTGTTTTCCCAAGAGTACCGGCAAACGGAGAATTTGTGACAAAGCCGCTGGCTACAATAAAAAGAAAATTTACGCGGGAAAGGAAACCCAGGTGCATTTCGCCAGCCCCCTCACCAAAACCGATTTCGATGAAAATGGTTCAGATCGTTTGTACCTCGTTTGTACCCGTTTGTACCAGCAAACTTTTCGTTTGTACCTCATTGGCATCTTCACAATAAGCGTTTCCTTGTGGGGGGGGGGGGGCTGGCGAAATGCCTAGCCCCCCCCACAAACGAATTTTAAAAAATGAACGATGCCATTCGTTTGTACCTCGTTTGTACCCGTTTGTACCAACAAAATTTTCGTTTGTACCTCACTGGTAGTTTAACTACAGGCGTATCTTTGTGTGTGTGAGTGGGGGGGGGCAGCATTTCGCCAACCCCCATCCAACGAATTTTCAAAAATGAACTATGCCAGACGTTTGTACCTCATTCGTACCCGTTTGTACGAACGAAATTCTTGTTTGTACCTCACTGGTAGTTTAACTATACGCGTTTACGAAACGCTGCATCCCCCCTGCCCCCCGCACCAACGAATTTTCGAAAATGGACGGTGCCAATCTTTTGTACAGCTGCGGAAAAAAAAAGTCCCACTTGCTCTTTATTTCGGCATCGTTCGTCGTACAGCAAAGTTATATACACCATTCGTTTTCAAATAAGGCATACTTTAATTTACTATTAATTTAATTTGCATAAGGGGCCGTCTTCATATTTAATTCTGCATCAACTTCGTTTTTCTCAATGGCAACACTGTATTTTGACTTTATTAAATGAAAGAAAACCTTCAAATTACCCTAAATATAAATTTTCACTAATTTTCTACGATAATTTCTGGAGATATTGCGAGTTATGTTTTGCTCGTTTTTAAGGGACTTTCTACAAATTGAAAAGCGCTATTTGTAGGTTCGCCTTTCTTTCATTTCGATAGAGAGAGTTAAAAGAAATAAATGTAATTTTCAAGGAAAATATTGTTACCATCTCAAAGTTTTTGGTTCTGAGAATATCAAGGGTAGAAAGTAGAATGTTAAGTCAGAGGTCCAAATGACCCGTGAATTCATAACTTCCTTGGCTCGTACTCAAGACTTAAAGGAAAAATGCAAAACGACTGCTCACGATTCTGAAAATCTTTCTAATTTTGAAATTGTTAGTATTTCCCTTCATTGTTTTCTTAGACAGGTGAAATGTTGGCAGGAGTGAGAGGCTGTTCTCTGCTCTTCTGACTGCAAGCATGAATGTTACCCAGCTACGATCGAACTAGAAGAACGGTTTCATGATGGAAAATTTATTTGTTTGAATTTCATGTAAAAACGCAGTTATTTTTTTTCTGAGCCAGTATTATCACAGTGTTTGTTATTTCACTTTCTAGATTTAATATTATTGTCTACAATGAGCAATATTCTTATAAGACTTTTGGTGATACTTTAATTTATTGCCAGATGAAAATTTAGACAGAAAAACGTGATTTTGAATGCTTTTTGAATGTTTGCGAAAATATGGGGAAGTCCAAAGACCTAATGTTTCCAATATTAAAAAAGGTCAAATTCATGCCTGGAATGTTGAGGATGTTAGTCTTTTAGCAATAGGATGTTGTGTTAGAAGACATATACATCTACTGCATCTAATTCTATACCTGGAAAATATTTTATTTGGGGGGATATGATAGCGGACGCAACAATAGAAGCTTTATCACCATCAAACTCTAAAAACCTCTAATTTATTTGCTTCAAAATTTGCTTTTTTCAAATACCGCTGTCTTTTACTGTGTTTTTGAGCAAAAGAAATCTAATTTACGCTTATTTTAAGCAGTTTTCAAAAAATTGTCACTTAATAAATTTATATATGGTCCCTTAACTCATGAAAATAACACATTTTATTTAATATAAATTAAACTACTGAACGTTAAAATTTGAAATTTTGCACAGCCATGTAATATTACTTTCTGCATCTATTTCCATAGAAATTTAGCTAGGTCGCTATTCATAATTTTTTGAATATTAATTTAATAATTCATAATTCATATTAATATTTTATTAAGAAATCATAATAATAGTGAATTATGTTTGGGTTGTTTAGTTCTAATAGTACGAATAAAAATCAGCTTCTTATTATCAATATTATATGAGATATGATTTAAAGTATGAAAAAATATTTTAACATATGGGGAGGGGGATTTTGGGTGCTCATGACTCACCCATTTTCGGTTCAAATTTATTGAATTTGGGTATCCGGGGTTTAAATGAGCTAAATTTTTGAAATATGAAGTGAAATCTAGGGGTTGCTATAGGGGAAAAAAAAGTTGGTGTGAATTTTAATATGTAGAGGGCCCCTTATGTAATTTTTATGCATAGCAAATTAAAGTGTACGTCAATCGAAAACGATTGGTATCTGTAACTTTGCTGTACGACGATCGACGGCCAAAAAAAGTACAAGTGGGACTTTTTTTTTCCGCAGCTGTACCTGTTTGTGACAGCAAAGTTTTCGTTTTTACCTTACTGGTCCCCGTCGGCTTTAGAGTTAGGTCCCGAGAGAAATGAAGCATGTGTGAATAATACATATGTTTGCGACAAAAGAAACTGCATTTAAATATTATTTGCGTTTTACTTATTTTAAATGAAGTATAATGCATGGTAGTCCACTTCATTTAAAATAAGAGAAAATGCAGATTTACTAAATTTAGATTTTTTTTTCGGGTAAGAGAGTTCGAATAGAGACAGTTACGACAGTATTTGCGAACTGTTTTTGGTGTTCTTGTAAAAGAAATATTTATGCTATATGCATGAATTGTAGCCTGCTTTGTTAATCAGGAATAGTGTAGCTTTCTATTAGCGAAAAAGTTTTAGAATCGGTTCTATAGTTACAGAGATACCCAGAGAGCGTAATGTCTTAGAATTATTTTCAGAGTTCCTGTAAAGGAACTATTTGCGCTACATGCAGGAATTTTAGCCTATAATACTCAAGAATAGTGTAGCTTACTGTCAGTGAAAAAAGTTTTGGAATCGGTTCAGTACTTACAGAGATACACATAGAGCGTAATGTAATTCTTATGAGTATACCATGTAAAAGAACTATTTGTAATATATGCATAAAAGGTGGCCTATAACACTCAGGGTCCCACCAGTGTCTAAGAGGTTCTGCTTTCAAAACAGGAAGGCTGGAGGTGCCAGGTTCAAACCCCGGTCGCGCCTGTCGACCTAGCCGCTCGCAGTTTTTCGTGGTTTTCTCCAAAATCTCACGTAAATACGGGCTAGGATCCTTTATAAAGTTCCCCACAGAGGAATTACCCATATAGGCCTAGGACCCTAGCAGTCAATCGGTCTTAATCCACAAAGAAATAAATAGGTTCGGTTTAGTAGCTATAAAATTTCCATAGCGCAATGATTAGAATTATTTTGAGTGTTTTTGTAAAAGAAATATTTATGCTATATGTTTGAAAGGTTGCCTGCATGTTAGTCCAGGGCATGAGCTATCTTCATTACAAATTTTTCCAAATCATTTCAACCATTTGTGTGTGATTCAGTCAAAAACATCTAAACACACAAACGTACACATTTATATTATTGGTAGGATTTGGAAATTTATGAACTTTAAGAAACACATTTGGACTTTTCTTTCTAATCCTTTCTAATTTGGAGTAAAATAAACATAATATCCATACCATTTCATGTTTTTCAAATGCATGTGAATCTGCAAATAGAATTTCTGCTTTATTTCAAAAGCATAAATCATTTTGTGCGGCCGATAAAACGGTTTTTAATTAATAATTAGAAAAGTAATTAAAATTTCAAAATTCTGAGCCTCAGGTGCACTTTACCTAAGTTATGGGCTTATATGCTCAAATTTTCAAAGCTCTGCTTTCTGTAGATTTGTCTGGAGAACATTCATTTTTATTATTATGAATTGATAGATTTGGCATAAAACTGGCATAATTTCCGTGGTATTTAATATTTTCAGATGTACGCACTTCTTTATTGAAGTATTAGCATTCTTGTTAGCTCAAAACATGAATCATTTGATACGGGCGAAACTCGTCAAGCATGGCAACGTAAAAACGGTTTTTAATAATTAATTAAAAAAGTAATTAAAAATCTAAAATTCTAAGTAGTCTAAACCTTCTCCAGGGTCCCATCTATATCTAAACCAAAATTCATCCTAACCGATTCAGCGGTTTAGGCGTGAAAACGTCATAAACAAACAAACAAACTCACTTTCGCATTTATAATATTAGTTAGGATTAATTAAAAATCTGACAATAATCATTTCTTGGTAGTTGAGCTGTCCAAACAAGTAGCACACTCCGCCCTTCCCCCTCCGCACCCACGAACTTATAAAAATAACTAGTGTTAATAATTTTGTGCATACGGCATTTTTTTACGGCAAAATTTTTACCCCATTTTGGAAGTTATTTTTCTTGTATCCACGGGAGATCGGGGATCAGTTAAAAATTATCCCGTTGTATCCCTTTTTCTTTTCCCAGTTTTTAAACGAAAAAGCCCATAAAGATAAAAAAGGCAAATCCGTCTAAATATAGATCTTTCAAAGCGGCCATTTTAGTCCACAAAATCGTAGATTTAATTGACACGGGTTGGACAAAAGCACCAACATTTCCCCAGCGCGACCAAAACTCAAATTGCAAATATAAGGTACGTATACGTTTGTATCAGAATGCACCGCAAAGCGCAAACATTTTCTTTTGTACCGATACCGATATCGAGATATAACGTCCCCTTTGTGTCGGGCTGCCATATAACTTATATCATAAAATTTGAAGCGACTTAGTACCTGAACAGTGTATTCGATTGAGTTCAATTCAATTTATTTAAATTCGTGGTAAAGATCAAGTGTCCAGAAAAATAATTAAAAACCTTGTAAAAATAGAACCATAAAAGTTACTCGCACGTACATGATTTTACTTTTACAAAGTTTTTTAAGGAGCCTGTTATCACTATGTCGTCCGGCGACACCACAGTGATACTTATTAGTATACTTGTGATACTAGTATTTTCCATTTATCTGATCACTAGACCAGTTTCTACCGTTTTTCTAACAGAAGTCCAAGGCCAGAAACTTGTCTATTGCACGAAAACCTCTGCGGCCACTCATGGGCGCCGGCAGATTATTTCCCAGGGGGGGGGAGGGCGACCGCGATAGCGGTCGGGGGGCAAAGACTACTGGGGGGGAGACCAGGGGGGGGCAAAGCCTACTTCAACGTATGGGGACCATGTTGGAAAGAGCAAAAAAGCAAGGGGAAACACTGCATAGAAAAATCCAGGGGTGCATTGCCCCCCTTGGCCTATGCGGCCACTCAAACCCGGTGCCAAGCGAAGGGATTTTTACGAGACATGCGGACGGCAAAGTGTTCAAGAGACGGGCAGCTTCGACGAACACGTTGACTACCATATTAAAATCTATTTCATGTATCTTTTTCTTACCTGTAAGTCCGATTTTGATTCTGTTTCTGTGTATACGCTAAGGTGACCAAACGCCAATTTCAGAACATTTTTCAGTTTGTCCCAAAATATAAAACAACATTGAGAACAAAATTTTAACTAAAACAGTTATTTCTTCATAAATTAATACGAAATCAATCATGTTTCCTTAATTTTATGAATGTTAATAATGCTCTAGTTCAATAAATGGAAGCTATTCTGGGAAGAACATTGAATTTATAGTCAAACTAACAGTGATGTACAAACGAAAATTTTGTTGGTACAAACGGGTACAAACGAGGTACAAACGATTGACACCGTTCATTTTTGAAAATTCGTTGGTGGGGGGGCTAGCGAAATGTTAGCCGCCCTCCCCCACCCACACACGCACACAAAGATACGCCTGCAGTTAAACTACCAGTGAGATACAAACGAAAATTTTGTTGGTACAAACGGGTACAAACGAGGTACAAACGATTGGCACCGTTCAGTTTTGAAAATTCGTTGGTGGGGGGGGGGGTACCGTTTCTCCAGCCCCCCCACAAGGATACGCTTATAGTTAAACTACCAGTGAGGTACAAACGAAAATTTTGTTGGTAAAAACGGGTACAAACGAGGTACAAACGATTGGCATCGTTCATTTTTGAAAATTCGTTGGTGGGGACGGGTAGGCATTTCGCCAGCCCCCAAACAAGGAAACGCTTATAGCTAAACTACCAGTGAGGTACAAACGAAAATTTTGTTGGTAAAAACGGGTACAAACGAGGTACAAACGATCTGAACCATTTTCATCGAAATCGGTTTGGTGGGGGGAGGGGGCTGGCGAAATGCACCTAGGAAACGCTGGAGGTGAAAGACTCTCTCCCTTTCTGAAAATGTTTTCGGATCGTTCAGATGAAACTGCAGCAGGGTTCCGAAACGTGTGGAGCAGGTTTAATTGTTTTTATTGTAAATAGCGAACATCACGGTCTGTTCACAAACACCTCTTACAGGGGTGTAGCCAAGGGGGGGTTAGGGGGGTCATAATCCCCCCATGAGGAATTTTTTGCCATACAAAATGTATATTCATCACTACATTATCACACACGTATACATATATATGAGTTGCAGTAGTCGTAACACCCCCCCCATGAAAAATTTTTGGCTACGCCCCTGACCTCTTATATGTCTCTGGAACAAAAAATAAATAAATAAATAAATAAAAATAATGCAAATTCATCAAAAAATGTCAGCGCTTTGGTGTTAATTGGATAAGGCTGAAACTTCTAAGGTATAAAGGCTTGTGTCACTTTCTTCTAGTATTAATTAACTTCTCCATTCCCATTTTAATTCCATTTCTTATTTTTGAATGCTTTTAGCGGTTAGTTATTTGTTGAAAAGGCTGGCAGGAGTGGCCTTAGGGTACATGGCTCCCACCTGTAAAGTGCAAACTTAAAAAAGGCGCCCCCTGTTATGCTTTAGATCAAATTTTTCTGTTTTTGAGGTCGAAATGGCACCCCGATGCGATGATTACCTTGCTTACCGTGTCGGGCCGCCCCTGAAGATTGGAACAGACTGTGGTCCACATTGTCAACGCAGTTTTGTCCACACAATCTGACAAAGTAAAATTAAGTTTATAGTACTATTTGCTTTGATGTAACAGAATGCTGTTTCTAAAATTATACTCAAATCATATGGCACATGAGCACCCATGACTGAAATGTATGTCGTTCGTAATTTTGCAAATTTGATCACATAAGGGTTGAGGGTAAAATATAAATATCTTTACTTCAGGATTCTCAAAATCCCGCCTTGAGGTTATCGCTAATATAAAATATAATAAACAACCCATAAAATTTCTCTTGAAATATTTAGTTTTTATTTTAGCTTGATTTATTAGGTACGAAATGGGGGCCGCAAATATGACCAAGAATTCAAAATATTTTTTGAATAATTATTAACTCTAAGTTAAACAATGATTGTTTGCTCTGCATTTTTATTTCTGTTTGCATTTAAATACTTTTAATGGCTTTACCAAACTTTGTTTATATGGTCCTACCAGTGGTGTAGCCTAGGAGGAGGTTAGAGGGGATCACAACCCCCCCCCCCATGAGGAATTTTTTGCCATACAAAATGTATATTCTTTACTCCCTTCTCACACGCACATATACATATATATGAGTTACACTAGTCGTGACCCCTCCCCCATGAAAAATTTCTGGCTACGCCACTGGGTCCAACATATATTTCAACATAGAAAACGTTCCTTGCACTTATTAATTCTGAGGAAATTATCTAGTTTTATTATAAAGATATAATTTTTGTAATTTTAAAAATTTGTTAAAAAAGAAGAAAGAGAAAATAGTCATAACTTAGCTAGAGCTGTTCATAGAGGAAAAAATTGTTAAAAAATCGGGAAATGAATGAGTTTACGAACACACTAGGAATTGCGTTTTTTGAAATCTTTGATGATTTCAAACAGGGATGAGATAGATTAAATAAGAATAAAACTGATCCTAAACTGTTACATTTGAAAACAAATTTACATGACAAAAAATTTGACTGATTGTGATATTATTTTATCATTGTATTTTTTTTTTTAATAAACGTTGTAATATTATTATTTTTCTTTTGCTTAGAAATTAAATGATTAGTTAAAACCGATCAAAATTCTATCGCTAAAAGAAAAACTTAAAAAAGTTAAAAGTGAAATTAGTGTAATGCACCTCTTTCAGATCTGATTAATATAAGAGCAAAGGGAGTATGTGCCAGGAATCCTTGAATTTCGACAGAGAATCTGCGTAAGACAAGCAAATTTAAGGTGGCTGTATAGCATAAGCAGATTTTTCTAAAGGACCAAGTTTCATCAGACATCAGGGGAATTTCATCTAAAACACTTAGTTACTGTGAAAATAATCTTGATTTTAACTGGTTTGGTGTCATCGTTGCTAAGACGCAACGGTGCAGATATGTCCAGCGAAGCAACACGGATAAAAAAATGGCAATCTTCCCCGTTGCATCTTTCCAATGATGAGAGCGAACAATTTTAAGTATGTCTCAAAAGTGGGTTAAAACCCCTATCAACTTATCTAAAATTTTAAGTTTAATGTGCTCAAGGGAAGCCTCCTCAGCGCCCGACCCTTGGATCCGGTACTCAGACCGGACAAGTTTTCAAGCAAATATGCATAGGAAAAAATGGGCTTGCTTCTGCCACCTCTGTTAGAGCTGAAGCAAACCGTATGTATTCGGTACTGAGATGCGAATAATCACTCAGACTCGAAGTAACGAATTGCTACTTTTCAGTTGATATCGTTACTCGATCCGAAGCTGTTTCGGATCGAGCAGCTTCGAACTTCGAATACAGACTGCCAGGCGAGGCGAACTAGGGGTGAAACGGGTTCCAGTAATCGAGTACTAACATCTTCTGTTATTTGTTAAGGTGCGTTCAGACTACGTTCTTATTGTCGTTCGAGTTCTTATTGTTGCTATCGGTCTTAGTTGTGACGTCAGTTAGCGACGATAAAACCAGTTTTCTGGGATTTAAGTTCTTTCCAAATCCGTTCCTAATGTCTCTACGATTCCCCCTCTTCTTTTGTTGATACGTTTTCAAGGTGGGGAAAGGATGTCACCATTAATCATTCTTTCCGCATGCACCGTACTCAACGCTTTTTTGTTTCACCCAGAACCCCCCCCCCTTCCTAACCGATGCAAAACTTTAAAGTCCAAGTGTGAACGCTCTGATTTTTGGTGCTTACGATTTTTGCAACATTGGCTACGAGAAGAACGGTAAAAACGCTAGTCTGAACGCACCTTTACTGGATATCGGATCGCGGTTTCAAGGGGGAAAATGACTTTCGAGTGTGCATTTCGGATCGACCAGGTTCGAACTTCGAATATAAGACTGCCGGAGGGAGAAAATGAGTTTCGGTATTTGAGTAATAGTATGTTCCGTTCCGTTACTAGATACCGGAAGTACTTATAGATTCTCGCTGTTTGAAGGGAAAAATAAGTTTCGGTATTTGAGTAGTAGTATGTTCGGTTTGCATTTCGTTTGTGCCGCGCCGAATGGTATCGTTTTGATGAGGTTTGGAAGAATCCGCATGTTTCGTTACAGTTATGGAGATGGATATAGTATCTGCTGCTCTATTGATATGGGTCGTACAATGGGGGGATAGGATCCGGTGTATAGTATGTTCTTATGCGCAGTTGAACTTTTTTTTTGGGGGGGAAGGGGGTGTTCTTAAAATTGTAGAGGAGCAATACCTATAATAGAAGCATGTTAGTAAGGGGTGCTAATTTCGGGCTTTCTAACATTTTAGTACTAAATAGTGGTGCAATCAGAATTCTTTCTTTCAGGGTGGTTACGAAGTAGGATTGCGAATTCAACTTTTTCTTTTTTTTAAGCTAGAATCGAAATATGAGTAATAAATAACAAATTATTTAAATACACCTTTTAAAAAAATATATTTTTATAAAGTAAACGAATTCGCACATTTTTATTATATAAAATATTATTTGGAACTAAAAAAAAAAATATTTATCATGGAAACCTAAACACATTTTTTAAGTAATTGTTTAAAATATATATAAAAAATTGGGAGAGACCCGGGATTTCTATGCCCACTCTTGCGTAAGCCACTGGTATTAAAATAATTCAATAAAGTTCAGTATGTTTCTAAAATGTCGGCGTTTAGGGGGCCATCTGCCCTATTTTATGGTACATTTTATTCCATGAACTCATGAAATACGCATAGTCCGGTAAAACCATTCTTTCTCTATGAAAGGAGTGATAATTTTTATTTAAAGATTAGGTGACCATACGTCCCGTTTTTAGGTTTCTTGTCCCGTTGTCCCCAAGCACAGATTCGGGACACCGTAATGAACCTTTTCTAGAAAATGTCCCCTTCAATGTCCCGTTTTTAGAAAGAGAGCAACTTACGGTAACGATTTCTTTAAAGGCCGCTAAAAATCTAAAATCATCCAGCAGTGTCTGTAAAAAAAAAAAAAAAAAAAGAAAAACTCGATCTTCCTCCCCCCCCCCTATCAAGACGCAAAGAAAATGCCGGGGGGGTGTATTGTTTTTGTGTTTGTTCTACAAATTTTCTTTCTTCGTCAACTATTCCAATTTATTTCTTTTTTTTAAGTCATGTTCCCTTTTGCTTATTCCTCCCCTCCTCCTCCACCGATCTCCACTTTATTTTCCCTTTTCACTCTGGTTTTCTAAGAATATTTTTCCTTCCGAATGACAACTTCCTTTTTTTCTGTGTGTCCTGTTGTTCACATTTTTCACTTTTCTATCTTCCTGCCTTGTGTCGGATGGTGTTTTTGAAGTCGAAGAAGGGCCTACCCCTTGTACCATCCGAAACGTACGTCTTGTACTATTTTTTTATAGAATATGTGTGTTTCAGCAAAGTTTTTTTTCCATCTTATTTTGATATTAGCATTAACACAAGCTTATTTGCGCGTTTTCTTGACAACGAAAAGATACCCAGACTTGTAAATTCAGTTTCCCTACACTATTACCTTAAAACAGTAGATGTCGCGTTTTGAGGAAGAAAATAAATACACTATTGCCAAAAAAGTTGTAGATGTCCCGTTTTTTAGGAAAAAATAAATGGTCACGTTATTTAAAGAATGCTCTCATATGTACCCACAGAAGGGGCTAACCCCTTTCATCCCAAAAGTGCAGAAATAGAACTGGAAATATCTTAAAAATAGATAATTCTCACTGAATTGAACAATTTTAATTTAAAATATGATAATTTTTAATTTACTTCGAAAAATGGTCCAGCTAAAGAAGTTTTTGATATGAAATAAGAACTCACAAATAATAAAGATATTATGCTTGTAGAGACGCAAAGTAGTTGATATCATACTGAGATCCCCTGCCCTATGAATTTTATATATGTGGCCCAATCCCTGGATCTCAGTATTCGAGAACCCGCTTTCAGAAAAAACACGAGTCACAAGCTTTCCTTTACACTTTTTATGATAAGAATGAACAGGTTAAACCAGCGTTCAGAATTAAAAAAAGGGGGGTTGAGAAAAAAAAAGAATGGCATATGTCTTTGGAAGATTTCTATGTGCACTCTTAGTAATTCGGATAATTTAGCATTTCATAAAACCATAAATGTGTATAAAAACAATCTGTAAATCAGAGAAAATAAGCTCTAAATACAACTTTGTACAACTTCGCTAAAAAAAATTCTTTTTGGTTAGGTTTTGTTATGGGTTTATGTATGGGCGGCATATACCCATAACAACACTGTTCCGGATGTGTTGTTATGGGGCACATATAACACCCTATTACCGATTCTATTAGTAGTAACGAAAGTAACGAGTAACGAATACTTAGTAACGAATAGCGAACATCTAAGTAACAAATACATACGGATACTCATTTTGTCGTTACTTTTACAGCACTAACCTCTGTCGTTTTAAGCTTGCCGACGGGGACGGACCACCCCTTCCGCCTTCCTCCTTTCTACACCAAATGCTGCAGACATATCAAAGGGGGTGGAATTGGGTGTGATCCTGATTAGGGATGCATACGTGAAATGAAAAATCGGCTATCTGGTCCCGCAAAACAGCTGAAAATATTTGTCTCGTCTCGCAAAATCCCTATATCATTATGAAAGATGGGCCTGTCTCGTCTCGCATATAAACCACAAATCCCTATCGCATCCCGTCTCGCATAGATCTCTGGTCCATATCAAACCCGCAAATTCCCCCCCCTCACCGCTCACTGGGGGGGGGGGTGGAGTTGGCGGTTTGATAGGAGTTTTAGGGCACCCACAGAAATTTTGTAAAGTCGGCGCCTCTGCCCACACTTAACAAAATATTATCTAGTTATTTTGCTCATCCTTTTATTTTTTTGAGAGTGAAATATACAGATTAATTCCATTTCCAGAACACATTTTTTCAGTCAACAGGTATACAGTACCAATCCATATAGCCAAGACAGTTTCGCTATGTGGTCGACAGTGAAAAGCTAATTCGAAGCGGTTAGTTATAACTCATGTATTTTAGTTAGCATTCTTTCAGAAAGCGTGATATATCTCTAGATGCTGCATGCGAAGAAAACATTTTTCAGTTCTAATAAAATTACAGGCTTTGATCAGTTTGATGAATAAGTCGATTTTTGCATTGTATGTGTGGTAAGCGGAAGGGAGGTACAGTGAATGGGAAATTTTATTATTTATTTGCCTTGACAATAGATCTGCAATTTTTTCTCGCAAACTTCCTTGCATGATTATTTCACTTTATGCTAGCTGCTTATGAAATGCTGAGAAATGAAAAAAATTTAAATTACAGGCTACTCGAATTTTGAACATGGCTTGTTAAAATGCAGAAAAAATCAAACATAGTATTATCCCTACTTTTACCCTTTTCCATATTAACTTCCGGTGTTATGTTAATGAAAAAAATCGAGTTCACTACCCTCAGACTGCTATTTCTTCCTCGTGGCTTTCAAAGGTAATTTTAGCTGAGAGCTTTTTTAAGAATGAAGTGTGTTAAGACTCTGCATATACTGTTAACATAGAAAAATTGTTAAAAATAATAGACAAAACACTGATGGCTAATTCAAAAATCAAATACAGTAGTTCCGCAAGTTAAATTACACCATAGTATGATTAGTTATTCAAGAAGAACTAAAAAATAAGAATTAATCTTAGGAAGTGTCCAAGTACAATGAACAATAGTTTCTAATAACAATCTTATCACTATAAATATACGCCGACTCCTGATTATAAACTAACACCATTTTCAAATCGATGACGCAAAAAAGTTTACGAGAAATAAGACATGCTGGAGTTGGTTTTAGTTCTAATTATTTAGTACTTTTTGGCTGTTTCCTTCAATGACATGTTAAAAAACAAGTACCACTTACGCCATACATCGCTTTTAAGATTTGCTTAGTATTAAATCTTTTTGAATTGTTTTTATTTTTGACTATATATCAAAATATGATTATTCATTTCGGCTGCATTATTTCCTTGCGTTCTATCTGACCGAAATTGTGTCTTGGTTTTCTCCATTTACCATTACATACATCGTGGTCTTTTAAATATTTCTGTCACGGATCATTCCTTCTGTATAATTTTCAGAAATGAAAGATGCAAAGAAGACAAGAATATGCATGTCGGTCCGATTAGAGAAAAACGACTTGAGAGGAGCCAACGTAGTGGAGGATTTGTGATATGACAAGTCTACACGAGGCGCATCTGTCTTCGGGGGGATGGGGGTGTGACTTGGGCGGAGGACACTTTAAAGAGTTCTAAAGTGTATTTACACTACATCTGGAGAAAACCGTCCCAAACTCGAGACCGTTCGATCGACAGTCGCGCGGTAGGCCTTCACACTTCTGCCATCTACCATGTTCGGTGTCTTATCTACTCCGCAACTGTGTGGCAACGGAAAGTCGTTCACACTTCAGAGTAACGAATTTGCATTCATTTTTCTTGTTTGCAATTTGAGGTAAAAATTTGGAAAGATCATGATAACTGTCTGCTACTTATTTTGTTTTGACTAGAATGTAAAATAAAAGATATATTTGAATGTGTTTTCTAAAATTTACAGATGCCTCGAATGTAATGTAATTGCGCTTTTAGGGAAGAAATATCCATATCAAACAATCATAAAGTGGTGTAAAAAGCACGGTTATTCTATTGAAAAAATGTATTCATATAGAGTAAAAAGGTATTCATATCATATAGAGTCAGGGTAGGGTATATAATTACCTTAACTTAACACATTATATTTGAAAGTGAAAAAAAAATATTTAGCAGAAACAGGGGCGTAGCCAGAAATTTTTCATGGGGGGGGTGGGGTTGGTTACGACTACTGTAACTCACATACATGCATATATGTGTGTGATAAAGGAGTGAAGAATATACATTTTGTATGGCAAAAAATTTCTCATGGAGGGGGTTATGATTCCCCTAACCCCCCCCCCTGGCTACGCTCCTGATGCAGAAAGTTGAATAAATTACCTCAAAACTTCGCCTTAAAACCGTTTGATCGCAGGTAAATATCAAGAAATTGATTCTAAAAGAAAATCCTCCGTTTCAAAGATCCTTTGCATCAAAACTAGAAATGTTTGGCATCTAAAGTAATACGATTCATAAAGATTCGAAGTTAAAAGATAAGAAGGATCCATGGGAAAAACGATGAGAATCCCGAAAAAGCTGATCTCATCGCTTTTCCCAGAGCGCTCGGAACTTTTATCGTTTTTTCTCTGTACACTCTTTCTTTGGGTAATCTTTTCAGTTTATTCTCATCGTTCTTCTTTATGAAGCGGCCGCAGAAACATACCAAATTGACCGCAATTTGATTCATGATCGTTTTTTCCGTGGACCCTTAATATGTGTTTTATATCTAAAGTTCATCTGTTTTTGGAAAGTATGTTACTGGATGAAAAACAAGGTTTATAAAATTACATGAAAATCATCTAATTGCTGAAAATTGGAAATCTAAGATTATATTCGACTAGGCGGCATTATGAATATTACAGTAGCTCTAATAAAAATTAGCAATTTTCTGTAGCTCAACTGATGAAAACGACCACACGAAATGCCTCCATCACGGTACAAAAAAGTTCACAAAGAAATTTATGATAGTTACAAGATTTTGTGAGAGTGGTAAATTAAAAATAAAGTACATTTCGAGTAAAGCTAAAATTAACATACTCTACTATCAGCAGAATATTTTAGAGCCAATTTTGGGAGAAGGAATTCCCATCTTATATGGAAATGAAATCTGTCTGTAAAGCTGAGCTTCATATGGACTAGGGATTTCCAACCGGCGGCATGCGGCTCTCGATGTCTTTTGTTGTGGCCCACGAAGCTTTTTCGGAAAAGAATTTGCAACATCAAATTTGATGCTCTTATTTAAAGAAAAGAAGTTTCTGTGAAAATCCATGTCAGTTTCAGACACTGTTCTCTTGCGAAATATTTGATTGTCTTCGGTTTCTGCGTCATTTAGTGCTTCAACTTCAGTTCTATTTCACACTGTCCCTCGCTTTTCAAGTCCTTAGACTTGCTTAATTCAAGGATAGTACTATAGGAGCTGTCTCTCAGATTTTTCTTTACTTCATCTCCTGAGATTTTCAACAACAGAGTAGACATCTCTTCTTCAACAGTTGCAGCAGACGTTCAATTCTCACTGAACGTTTTATGTGTTTTTACGTTAATTTCCCCTTTTTCTAATTTTAAAGTTTCTATTTGAATTTTAGACATTTTGCCGTCTTATATTGTAAGGTGGTCAGCACACCACTCTCTGTAGTTATGAACTTGGGTTCGAGTCCGACTACGGTTTGTTGTTAATTCGTCCGTCCCCTGATAGATGGTAACCTTTCAAATTACCCACTTTTTCTTTGACTCGTATTTAATACTTATTTTTATTTTTATAACTTGATGGAAATTGTTCGATCCTGATCAATGTCTTAAATCTTCCGAAACCGATAGTAAGAAAAGAACCGGATTATGTTGCGGCCCGCCACTGGACAGGCGTGTTCGATTGCGGCCCTCGAACATTTGTAAGTTGGAAACCCCTGATATGGACAAAGCTTCTATTCATACGTCACTTCTGTTTATTTAGCAATGAAAGTATCAGAAACAATAATTAGGTCCTGTGCGTCCGTATAGGTACTTTAAGCGGGGAGATGGGAGGTTTATGAATTTTTGTGCGAGGGCATCTCGGGGTTTCAGGACTGAAATAATGCAAAAAGTTCAGTAAGTTATAAAGATGTTCACTGTCCCGACGACTAGGACGGGAGAGAGGAGGACTCTAGCCTTCATCTGCCTCCCAATTTGGTTGTCCATAAATATCCTCTGACGTTTTTCAGAGGGACTTTTTGTTAGTTTGAACAAGAGTATTAATACTAATTTAATTAAGACTTTTGTGATTATTTTCAAACGTGCTAAATGATATGTATAAGTACTGATATGTTTATTCTAACTCCGTTCTTTTAAAATTTAATATCTGGTAACAGAGAAGACATTTGTCCTAAATTTTTGAGTCAATGAGAATGACTCGAGTCCAGTTCATAAATTTAAATTTTTTAAACGAACTCTAAAATCGTGGTAGGAAAATTCAGCTGAAGATTAAAATTTACTCATCTTAACTACAGTTATGTACATTTTCAAGGAAAAGTGTATTGGGTAAAAACAGAGAATTTTTCAGAAATACCTCGGTTGTTCGGAAAAGATTTTTAATTGAATACATAATTTTTGACTTTTATCCCAGACAGCACATAAGCTTAAATCAATCTTGACATTTCCTTGAATTTGACGTATTAATGCAAGCTTGACAGTTCAACTCATTCTAAGCTGGCAGCAAGCTTGCAGGAGTCAAGTTGAATTGTCAAGCTTAAATACAGCTTGATTTAAGCTTGACAAGTGATACTAGCTTGATTTTAGCTTTCAAATTGCGCAGTGATGGCGCCATCTGTGAAAGAGAATGGACATTAATTGTCTAGCGTCCTCAAATTTGCTGAAAGTTCGTAAAAGATGTGTTTTATTTTATTACCAGTGCCATATTATCGGCAGGGAAAACGGGGCAACTGCCCAGGGCCTACAGATTTTAGGGCCCAAAAATCTTACATCTTACACTTTTGTAGTTTTAAAATAAAATTACAAAGGATAAAAAAAATTTCAGAAGTTAAATATTTTTTTTTTATTATAAAGTATGAACAATGAAAATAATTCAAATTTACATTTGTATAAATTAATTTAAACTTATTTTTAATTCTTCGAAATGCTCTATATCGATATAGCATACCAATATGTAGGAAAATAACTAACCACATTTGTAAAGATAATTTTTAGCGTTAAAAAATAGCAAAATATTTCAATTATTTGTTAAGAAATATTTACAAAAATGACTAAAGTGTTTGTATTCCATACATGTTAGCAATTGTGATATAGCATTTCGAAGTAACGTTTAACTATCTGTTTCTTTGATTTCAGATTACTTAACACAAAATTTGTGTTAAGTAAGTAAACCCATTCTATATTTCCAAATATGGAAATTCTTCAAAATAAAATACAATTATACTACGAAATTGATTTCAAAATCAGTCGTTTGTCTCGATTTTGGCCAGCAGTATTGCTCATGAGTGTTGCGGTACTGAAAGTTTTAAAATATGTGTTGCTCTTAAGTTTATATTATGTTTATTTCCCTATTAGTAGAGTCTCTAAATCACACATAGCATTATTTTAATTTTGATGCATCCCATGGAAAAATAAAAGAATCAAATAACACATCGTCCACTTATCAATCTGGCGAGAAAACGGCGTGATAAGTCACTTCAAACTTTAGTCATATCTGCGTGAAGCTTAGTAGCTGAACGGATAGCGAGCTCGACTCCCAACCGAAAGGTCCCGGGTTCTATTCCATCCACGAACACTCGATGGAAACAGATTAAATTAAATTGAAATTTCAGCGTAGAGGGAGGAAAATGCGAGGCAAAGTAAAATATGTGGGGCGAGTTCGGCGCCCAGTGTATTTAGAAATTTTTTTTTAGGAAAATTTATTAAGCTTGAAATGTCAAGCTTAATGCAAGCTGGGCAAGTGTAAACTAGAACACTTGAATCAAGCTTGCATTAAGCTTACACGCTTGAAATTTTCAAGCTTAATTCAAGCTTATTGACTTGATAAATCAAGCTTGCTGCAAGTTTGCTGTGCTGTCTGGGGGGAGGGGGGGGGAGCCTTTCTGACCCTAAAGATTTCAAGTACTTTTTCTAATTCTTTCCATCTTTGTTTTCTGTAATACTTAATTCATAAAATGTGTTGGAGGGTTTCATTCTTTCTTTTTCTCCATATTTGATCTAGTAAATTATATTTTAAGAAACAGTGCTTCATTTTTTTATACATATGAATAAGTTTCGTTAGTCTACTAATATTTAATTAGTCTGATATATTTATTCTTTTTAAGCCTGAAGAGCTCTCTTATTGATTTCTTTTTGTCTAGTATAGCTCAGCATTCTTTTCATAAGTTTTACTTTAGGCCAGAAGAAGGGTAATTCACCGCTTGAAAACTGTTTAGAGCTACTTTTTGCGCTCCTAGGAGGATGAGGAAAATAGTGACTTCCGGAAACATTAAGGGCAGTAACTACAGCATGCACCAGACCTGGTTTAAAATGATCAACTATAAAAACCACTCCTATTTTAAAAATGCTGCATGGAGAGCTAGTACCCAATAGGACGAATCCGTTCAAAAAATGAACGTCCATCCTATTGTTGCAATCGGGGGTACATATTTTTAAGAGTGCTGGTTACGTCAAAAACAACGTTGATAAAGTATGAATTCGACCATTGTCAATCAATAGAAAGACTTACATCATAAAAATTCTCTTCTACTAAAGCATCACTATTTTTTATCGTTTCATAAACGCTTGAAATTTTTTCTGTTGTTTTAAGTTTCCTTTGTTTCAAAAACCAGCAAACTCCTAAGTGTTTCTTACACAGAATTTTCCGTAAACTATGGGAGATACTTCCTAATGCTTAAACATTTTTTGGTGGTAGTTTAATTATTTAGCGTAATTGTATTTTCTACAATTATTGTATATACTTTGTTACTGCTGTTATTGCTGTTATTTTGTTACTGCTGTTTGCGTAATTCAAATGTTGTGACTGTAGGTCTAGATCCGATTTAAAAAATACTGATTGTTCATATTTACATTCCTAAAGGAATTACTTTCTGTTTATTAATCTTTCACTTAATTTCAACAAAACGTGTAATTTTGTTTCATATCCATTCTTCCTTTATAGTGAAAGTACTCCGTCCACCATTTCCTGTACCCAATTATTATCTATATCCAATTATTATCTCGGCATTTTTATGCTCTCAAAAATCGCCTTTTCTTTTCAAACAGTTCACCGCTCAAAATCAAAGCAACTAAACTACAAAGCAATAAAAATGTTTTGAAATCTTTTTACACACCAAACCCTATTTGTATGATTGATAACCTAAGCGCTAAAAAATAAAATAAATCGTATTTCTTGAAGGAGCGATTTCACAGTGACTGCGTTAAAAAAGATTGTATCGAGTGACGTCGTATTATTGGCTTTAAGACTGAAATTATTTCATGTTAGTACTGTCTGTTTTTCTTCCCCGATGAATTGATTGAACCGAACCGATATTAAACAGAGACATTTATGTTACTTCCTTTCTTGCTAATAACATAGAAATATTACTACAATAACAGATTTAACGTTTACATAGAAGCATTTAAACAAAGAATATTTACGTTTATAAGCAATAGACTCAATTTAAGCATTTATTGTGTACTTTTTCTTTCTGTTTTTTACAAAAACCAAACTACATTCTAAGTAGGAGAATGCAACGTCATGTGAGGGTTAAATAGCAGGTTTTCCCTGAGCCGGACTGGACCCTTGAAACGGTCCTAACGATTTCATCAGACCGGCCTTCAAATTATTGATTTAAGCAGTTCACTTCTTTAGTCGCAAACAAACAGCATCAGAGGTAGAGATGAGACGGGCTCAGCCCGAGCCCGAAAGCCCGAGCCCGGGCCCGACTCGGGCGGGCTCGGGCTCGTGAAAAATTTCTCCTTTGTTGAACATACTCCTTGAAACAGATTTTAAAAAGTGATTCATGGGATAAATAGACGTACTTATTTTAAAAAATAGCGGCACGGGGGACTAGAAGGTGTGTGAAGCTCCAAAATTTATTGTATCCTATTAATGAAGTAGTTAAATTTATTTGTCTTTAGCTGAAATTTCGGGCTCGGGCTCCAAATTTAATAATATTGCTCGGGCTCGGGCGGGCTCGGGCTTCAAAAAATGTGCCCGAACTCATCTCTAATCAGAGGTTCCTTTTTGTGCTCGTCGTTGCTTCTCCCCATAGGATACTACTTCATCGTGACCAAAAGATTGCATTAGGAAAAGGAGTCTCAGTGGCGCATTTGCGACGAAGGGAGCGACCAGGATAATTATCTCATACTTAGTAGGTGCAGCTTGATTTCATTTATCGTAGTTTGTAGTCTTCAATAATATGCATTAATTTTATACATTTTGTTGAAGACAGATTAAACTAGAAAAATGAGTTGGGACGGATTGGATTGAATTTTCCCGATTTTTTAAAGGTCACGGCATAACCGTGACTTCCTTAATTTCTCATTTAGGCTACAGGCTGGACCACGCCGTCCAATAGTTTCTCATTTTGGTTACAGGCCGATATGGGCTGAAGTGTCTACAACTCGAGTACAGTCCAAATTGGATTGGGCCTTCTTGACTTTCTAGTAGGCCTAGCCCAGGGATGGGCAAACTTTTTCGGTCGCGGGCCAAAAATCGAAAAAAAAAGTTTGGCGGGCCAAGATAAATTTTTCTAAAATTTTAAAAACAATATACAAGTATTACAATTTATATATGTTAATGAGATGAATGAAATTGCGAAATTGCGATTTCATTTTTAAAAGTTTCTTATATTGAGGTTCGAAGTGAGATGCACTGATTCTAAGGAACGAGGCTAAATGCTCATCCATCAGTCTACTTCTGAAAGAATTCTCTCTAAGGTTCGTAGTTGAAAACACTTGTTCACATATATAAGATGAAGCAAACATAGCACTGATTTTCTGGGCGTGAGATATTAAATTTGGGAAACTTTACTTTCGATAATGATTTATAAAACTCTGGCATATTTAGAAACAACTGCTTGAGATGATTGTTAGATTGCAATTCAATTCATTCAAGCTGCAAATCTGACCTCACTGATTTACAATTTTTCAATTCTATTTGAATGGCACTGAAATCTTGAAATCTGCGTTCGAACTCAAAGTGCACTTTTTTCAGACGATCTACATAATTATTAATATGTGGATTTATAATATATAAATATATATATTCTTTCAATTTCCGTCGGACCAGCAAATTCAATTCCCTCCGTGGGCCGGATTTGGTCCGCGGGCCGTAGTTTGCCCATCCCTGGCCTAGCCGATCCTGGATGTTTCTTAACTTTTGATTTACATGCCTGATCGGGCCGTCCAGTAATTTCTCATTTTAGTTAAGAGCCGGGACAGGCTGTGGTGACTACAGTCCAAGTCCAGTCGGGGCTGGAAAATCTTGGCCCGTGGAGATCTCTAACACATATCAGTAAAATAGATATAAATGTGGCGGCAATCGATACACATTCCTTCACAAAAACTTTTTAAAATGCGACTCAAAAACTTTTTTTTTGTCCGAATTTTGTGTAGAACATTAAATTTCATTAAAAGCGACTGATGTAAGTGTACAACTTTTAAAATGTCTTTCAAATAGTATGGTTTTTAAAAAATAATTACTTATTCATAAAATTATTTTAAAAAGTACCTTTTCGAGTAGGTGTACACTGATTGCTTGAGAAAAAATAATGATGCAATGCTTTTTTTTTAATGGGCGGGCACTTGAAAATCAGTTATTCGTCTCTAGAAGGCCCGAAGTACTGGTATTATGGAGGCACCTAATAGGTGGACCAGTATTGCCTCCTATGCAAGGACGGAAGAAAACACTCCCAAGCCCATGTCGAAAATCGAACCCGGACCCGCGATGTGGTAGATTTGTTTGTTTGTGGGGTTATGGCCGATTAGCTACGTGTGGGCTAAAGACCAAGGGGTGGGGTGCCCTCTGTGGGAGTCTTTCTAAGAAGTGCTAATCCGTATTTACGCCAAGTTTTGGAGGAAACCACGGAAAATTCCGAACGTTTAGGTTGGACGACCTGGTTCCGAACCAGGCACCTTGCTTCTCCCAGTTCAAAGCGCTATGCCACTAGTGGGCCGCGATGTGGTAGAATGGTTCTCTAGCCACTACACAACCTGGGCAGCATGATGCAATGCTTATTAAATAAAAAAATATGCAATTCAGTGTATTGTTTTCTAAAATATATTTTAAAACTAATTTCAATTCTATAATCACATTTATCGCAAATAATTTTTTTTTATTTTAATTTTAAAATTATTAAAATACTCGTAAGTCATGATTTGTTGTGTTTATCCGTTAATTTATTGCATATGTATTCTGAAATGTTACTATGATTTTGGAAGTTCACGAAACTATGTTATTGAATCTTTTGTCAAGCATTTAATATAGCTAGGTATATTTCTTTATACTACTTTATATAACTACTGTTAGCTGTTTATTTATTTATTTTTATTTATTTATTTATTTACCGTAAATGGACATTTCCTGTAGTGTATTTTCAGCAGGTTCATTTTAAAACCAATCTAGTCTATCCTCTTTTGAGATTTTCGAAAATTCGGAGTTTTTAATATTTATTTATCTAGGAAAATATGATTGATTGTCTGAAAGGAAATAAAAATAGAAACTTCAACTCAATTATTTTAAGACAATGCGATTAAAATTATTTTAAGATTATCGCTAGGCATTATGGGTTTTATAAACAGAGCTTTTTCTTAGAGTTCACTCTTTAATAATTTTGGTAGTAAAAAGTTAAATATAAGCACTAGTTTTGGAAATGGGATTTAATAAAATATTTATACTATGTATAACTTTATAGCATTGATTTAAATTTAAGAATATTCATAGGGAAGATAAGGTAAAATAATAAGGCCTATTAAATCAAGTTATTATTATCAACGTAAATTGCATTTATTGAAAACATACACTCTTGCTGTTTATAAAATGTAATTTTTGTGCAAAATATCCTTGACGAGAACAAAAACTTTAAACAGAACAATGAATTTGGAGCTCCAAATACAAGGCATATATTTCAATTTAACCGAGTACATCAATGACAAAGTGATATAAGTTATTGGGTCATTAGAGAAATAGGTCCTTATTCCGAAGCTTGAGCAAATTTCTCAAAATAGGCTCCAGGGCTCAGGAGTCAAACAAACCTGATAAATATCAACCTGAATCCTAACCACAACATACCGTCCGGTCGTTGACATTCTTATTAAAAAGATATCTGGAAGGTGAATATACACCTCAAGATAATGTTTAGAACATATTAATGTTTATAATCACCTAATCAGAAAGGTAGTATTGAATAATTCAAAATAGGAGGGATTTATTAAATCTATTATCCTTGATTTTAAACAACTGTTATTAATGTCAACAGCAATTTGCTGATCTAGATAAGATGGTTGGTTTTTTATGCCAGAGAATCTTGTGGTTTAATGAGTCAGTCAGCCAATTGCTGTCTATAATTTGAGTAAAAAAATTGTCTTTATAATAGGGTTATTTCTAATCTAGGTTCCTTAAGCTAATCATGTTGACAGTAGAAATTTGCTTTAAAACCACGTAACCTGTCACAGGAAAGGCATATCACTTCTAACAGACTAGTTATTTAGACATGGAATTATATTTGTTACAATGTAAATAAAATATTGAGTAAATCACTCTCAGAAGTACATACATATATCTCAATGCACAGTATTACTTCATTTGTACTTTTAAAGATACTTAAGAAAAGACTATTTTTGTTCAAAGCTGACTTGAACAGAATATAATCTTTTTAATAAAATATCTTGTGATCGATTTGAAAGAACTAAAAGAGATTGAATATAATAATCATCGTCAGAGCAAGTAAAACGCAAGCTCTCTCAAGGAAAAGTTTTGTGTTTTCTTTTCTTGAAAAAATTCTAGGAATGTTACATAAACTACACATTTTGTCCGTCTATTATTTGAGCATTTCCCAAAACCAAAATATAGCTCCTTTTTTTCGAAATGTCTTGTTAAGATCTTTCAAAAGTATCACCGCTGAATCGTTTTTATTTTTTCTAAGAAAATAACCAATAAAGGAACACAAGAACTATACTTATTGTGTCATCGAACTTCTTCAGCAATGGTAATTACGTGGAAAGTTTGGTGATAGCTTCTCGCAGTTGTCAGTTTCATCAACGCTCAAAAAATCTTTTGTGACTTTTTAAGGTTCTAGCTTATTTTTTCTCGAATCAGTTGTTATAGAAAAATTTTCAAAATTCGTGGTTCGTTGGTGATTTCTGAATTTATTTTTCATTCAGTCGCACTTGATGATTGTCACATTTTTATTTAAAGGAAGTCACGCGAATTCGGAAAACAAACTTTAAAGATCCGCACTTCTTGGAGAGATATCTGAGATCGTGCAGGGTAAATGAAAGCATCATTTATAAACGGCGCTTTTTAAATGGGCTGTCTTTTTTAAATTCAGAAATATTAATTATTAGTATAGATTATCCAAAATGCCTGTTCATTGAATTTTTGGGACTTTTTTTGCTGTTCTTTATCCGTAATTGTTTAAAAATTTTCCTGCGAGTTCACAAAGTACCTATTCCAACATATACTGCAAGATAGAAATTGTTTTGTTAATATGACAAAATTTGTTTGTCTAAGTAGCTTGGTAGCTTCGTTTTGTTTATTTAACGTGTTTTTTATTCAACCAAATCGATTAAAAAATTCCTTTTTGAATTAAAAAAACATCTTGTTGGATAAAGAACAAATCATTTAAAATCGTTCAACAGTCAATTTACCTATGCGTCAATACACAGTCCCAGGTGCTGCCGATGAAAAATTTGATTGCATGAGAAGTGTCTGTAACTAATACATTTAATCATGGGTAATATCAAATGTAAAACGTTCGTAATCGGTTGGACTTTTTCGAAGTTTAATTATTGGTACGTCTAGTTATTTTTATCTGTTCATTAAAAATAATACTTTTATTTCAGTGCTTGTATGTATCTACAGATTCAGTTTAGGCTACACAACAGCAGTTTTTTTTCTTTTTTTTCCATTCGCTTTGAAAACATAGTAAAGACATCAAAATCATATTTATGATAGTGATAAAATAAATAAAAATTAAGTAAAAGTACAATTTTTAAAAGTAGTAGCTTTTTATTGTGGAGCTCTAAAAGGCATGAAATAAAAATTTATTCTCGTAAGGATATTCTATAAATGAATGAAAGTTTCAAAACTAAGAAAACTTTTGAGAGAAATATAGATATTTCACTTTTACAAGAGAGTAAAATTTTGAAATGTTCAATATATTTTAAAAAGCACTTCAGACCAATATTCCACTTGAGCTGGCCTCATCATGGCACAGTGGTTATATCACTGAAAATGGTAGACGGCCGCTAGATAGTGACAGCGCGTTGATATTTCTGTAATTTCCTGTATATAAAGTGCTTAGTACTTTTTTTAAAGATTACTGAATTCATGCATGATTTCGAAATCAAAACTAAGTGCAGCACCCCTGTACAGAGTACTGTGTATATGGTTACCCAGCCTTCCGTTCCGAAGACAGGCAACTCTGACATGCTACGTCTGTACCGTACAAAATGGGATACATGCCGCACTGCTATTCCGGTATGCATGCCGCAGTTTCTTTTGTACGGGATGCCGCTTTTAATAAAATTTTAATTTAGCTCTCCGTGTCCTATTTTTTTATTTTACTGAATTTATGTTACTGGAGTATATTTGCTGGATTTAATTAAATGCTATAAACATTTTTTCCTTTCATTTTGCTCAGACTCACCAAGTCGGGCATGTTATTAGTCTTTAATTGTAATTGTAATACTCGTAATTTTGCATTTTAACATTCTGGCTTAAATGAAACATTGTTCTTAATAACCAGATAAATTTTAAATTTCTTTTCAGATTGTATTAGAAACGCCCACATTTTATAGAACAATAAAACAGTGTAAAAAAATTAATAAAACAATATTAAAACAAATAAAACAAAATAAACACGATTTTACTCTCTTTTTCCCCCCTCGCAGATATACATGTTATGTTGTTGATGAAATAACAATTAAAAATCAATTTTTAAAAATAAATATTTAATTTCAGTAGTGAACTAAGTCTGCAGACTATTGATTTAAATCTATTAACACACGTCTCTTTATACTCATTTAGTTTCTTTTTGTTTATTACATATTACTACAACTGTTATTACATAAGTAATTATAGTCCAGATATGAATATTTATTTTAATATTTTTTATTTGTTATTTCATTATGTTATTATAAAAGACACGGCATAACTCCCGCTCAAGAGCAACGTCTCACTCGCAACGCAATGTGTTAGAAAAAAATTAATTATTATTTCATATTTTTTGTCGCATTGAACATGTTTTATATTCTACATTAAATAGCACAGTAGATTAATTTTATTGTATCCTCACCCTGGTATTTTTTACACAAATTAAAAAAAAAAAATGCCGCATAAGTCCCGGAGTTGCCCTACACTGCTAAAAATATTTTGTTGAATCAACAAAAATTTTACTAAATCAACAAAATTATCCGGTTGAAATAGCGCCAACAAATTTTTTGTTGAATTAACAAAATAATTTTGTTAAAATAATTTGATTATTTTAACAAAACATTTTATCAATTTAACCAAAGTGTTTGGTTGAAATAAATTTAACCAAACTATTTGTTTAAATGGTTTATTTGGTTAAAATATCAATCAAAATATTTCTTTGAATTAACAAAATTTCTTTGCTAACTGGTGTTGTGCTGGCTCATTTAACAAAATTGTTTTGTTGTTTTTACTATTAAATTTTTCAACTAACAAAAAGTTAGATGGAAGTTTCAGAGATAAGACTAAATAAATTATCTATTCATCAAAATTAACAGTTTTATTTTAGTGTTTTTACATATTTATAAAGTTAAATTAAAAAAAAAATTCAATGTCAGTTTTTCCCCCTCCATACGAAAACTTAAGGTAATGAAAAATTGCTTTTGATTTCTTGATAAATAAAATAAATGTGTATATTTTCTCAAACTTCCCATTATGACAAGAAGTCTAGTTTATTTGATAATGATCAAGATTTCAGTGAAAACGAGAGTGGTGTATTAGCGTCAGCTAATTTGAAGCTGTGTTTCGAAGTGCCAAATGATCCAACACGCAATCAGTAGTCTGGTTTATTTCGTACGCAATCACTTATCTGGCAGAACTTAACCGTTTTTATAAACGCAATACAAAGCTAATAAATAATAAACGGTTTTATCGCCGGAAAATTTCATTTGGAAAATGAATGTATTTTCTCTTATAAACAATATAAAAAAAAGATAAAGTTCTATAACCATAAGTGATTTTCTTTCCTGCATGGTATGCGAATTAAACTGTTTGCGACATAAAAACGGTATGGAGTTTAAAAATATGTGTACCGCTTTAAAATTTAAACTACAGCTTAGCCTATATTCAAGATTTTTTCCATCGAGCCTATAGGGGAGACAGGTATTTGATCCCCACTTTAGTTAACCATTGTTTTCTCTGCTGTAAATTGTCAGTTTTCACAAATTTTTGACATGAACAATGGTACTTTTTTCTCTCTAACAGATTATTTATTTTTTATTTGAAAAGAAAGATACAATTTAAAAAAATAACCTTTTTCGATATTTTTATAAAAGGATTATGTATCCCCCTCCAAGGGATGCACGATTCCTTTGCAGGGTATAATTGATCCCACTCAAAAATTACATAGGCTTTTATAGGTAAGCAATTTATCTGCATATTACAGTTTTTAAATAATGTTTATGAAATAACAATATTTTTTGTGGGTATAAAATATGGACATGGAAACAACATTTTTATTTTAAATTCAACTCCGCATTTTGTAATGCAAGTTTTTTAAATGTGTTGTCATTTTTCGATCAGGTTGTTATCTTTGATATAGTTGTCCCCACGATATATTTTATGAATTAATTAAATTTTCTTTCACTTTTTATTTGGAAAAAAGTACACAGTTTTATTAATATTTATTAATATAATGAATCTAAAATTACAACAATAGTAACTAAAAAAATTATTTACTTCTTGGTAAGCAGTAACGATTATTAATTAAGAGTTATTACAATTGAATCTATGGTTGAAAGAATTTTTTTTGAGATATTTGTAGGCACCAATATACTTTAAAAATATGAAAAGAAATTCTAGCAAATGATTTCAGATCCTTAAAAGTCAAATGCAAACACGACAGTTGTTGCAGTTCTCAAAGTTCCACTCAATCAATATTTGAAAGTTTGGGTTAATATGTTCGGAAAACTGAATAAACTAAAATAATCATGTTCTCATCATGCTAATATTTTTATAGAGATACTTGATTCCTGGGATCATGTCTCCCTGAAAAGAAGTATCCCTTAGATGAGACATAAAAACATGCATTTTAATTAATAAACAGTCAAAGATTATTTTAACCAACCAAATGTTGTTAAATTCAACAAAACACTTTTTAGTGCGTGTTTAGTGAATAACTTCATTCTTTAGGATAATAAAGAAATAGAAAGAAAATCCTTGAAATTAAAACCATGCATAGCATCTTAATAAATTATTAGAAGAATTTTACTTCAAAAAATTGAGAATGTGAATTTCCTTTTAAAAAGTCTGGTTTATATAAATAAAAAATTCTCAGTAGTTTGTTGCACACATAATAACATTTATTAATGTGTCCAAATGTACTGAGGCACAGACTTGATTAACTTTTTAGTTGTACCTGAATATATTTTGTAATGTGAAAATTTCCCTCAAGCCTACGTTAATGACACTTTCCTTCAAATTATTCATAGATATAATAAAAAGATTTTAGAAAAATTAAAGTCAAAATATAGATTTAAAAAAAATACTTTGTTAACACTTTGAGGTCCAAGTCCGAATGTCACTTGGATTACCATTTTTGGTGAAGCTAACTATAATCCTCAGACTCTCTCGGCTTCAATTTTTAACTTTCTGACGTAAAAAAATACTATACGGTACTACTATATACACTGTTATAAAAAGTACCTGAAATAAACGGTCATTGACTGGAAGCAATGCTGCCGGAAAGTAACCGTTTTTTCCATTTCCGGTGTAGGAGAAAACGGTTAATTTCCGTTCACATGTTATCTTACGAAACGGTTTCTCTCCGTTATTTTCAGTCACAGAATCAGGTTTTTTCCGTTATTTTCTGGAAGGTATTTTTCTTTTTTCCTTATATCACAAAGAAGGATTTTCAGCATTATTAAAGTTATGGTATGGAATCAGGTTTTGTATCACAATTGAAAGATATTATGCCTTATTTTCTAATAAGCGACATTATTCGATAAAACCGGGTACCTACATGCTTCTAAAAAACAATTTATTTACCCTAGAGCCTAGAATATAGTTTTTATACATTAAAAAATAGTCATTTTTGAAACCAATGTTCTAATTCATTCAAATACATTGTAATGCATAGTGTGTGTGGCAAATGTGGCAATAGTATGTAGTGATAATAAATGTGTTGTTCTAAATTCTGATTAGAATAAGAGCAAGTATGATTTTAAAAAAATAAATGAAAACCGACTTCGAATTACTTCACCATAAATAAAAATTAATCGCATTCTAAATTAAAAGGCTTTGGCCAAATTTTCACGAAGTATAGCAGATATTGCCAAATTGAGTTCAGTCTTGGAGACTTACTTTTTGACGACAAACTTGGCGATAACTCGCCAAAACTGGTAATATTTCGCCATAGAAATAACATTGTGGTTTATTAAAACTCATTGTTGGCAGCTAAAAACGCCTTCTTTATTTTGACGCTTTATCGCTTATCTGTTAATCTGGAACGTGTTTTTACTGTATCCACTAATTGAGAGAACGGCTAGGTGTAAGAGAATTTTTAAAGTGTCTAAAAAAGGCCTTAGCCTGTAGATGTGTGATCAAAAGAGAAAATAGAAAAGTCGAACAAATCAAACATGGCGGAACGGCAAATGTGCAATTTTTCGCCATAGAAATAACATTGTGGTTTATTAAATACATCTGGAAATCATAAAAGCTTTCTTATTTTGGCGCTTTATCGCTTATTTCCTTAATTTTTTCTATATATTAATTTGAAACATGTTTTTCCGGTATCCACTAAATTGAAGGAACAGCTATGTGTAAAAATTTGGTTGAGAGGTCTAAAAAAAGGTCTTGGTCCGTAGATGTGTCATCTAAAGAGAAAAATTTTTAAGTCGAAGGGATCAGGCGTAGCGGAACTTCAAATGTGCAATTTTTCGCCATAGAAATAACATTGTGGTTTATTAAATACATTTTGCTGTCATAAGAAGCCTTCTTTATTTTAGCGCTTTATCGCTTATTAGCACTAGGGTGCTATTTCGTTCACGCCCAGACTTTGTCTACTCGATTCTGTCGATATGATTTGTAAAGAGGTTTTGTAGAGATGAACTGTCACGGTGGAAATCTTTTTAAATGTGTTTGCCACATAACGCGGAGGGGAGAATAAGTCTGACAAGGTTTCCGATTTTTGATAATTGATCGCCAAGTTTGCGGAAAAAAAAACCTTAAAAACCGAACCATGCCTGGCGATGGTTGTAAAATAGCTTTAGTAGGCAAATTTAATATAGATATTAATTCGAAAGATGTGTTTTATGCAACGAGAAAGACAAATATAGCACACTCATGGATTATGATGCTCATTCCGAACAGTATTTAAAATGGTGAAGTGTAGTTGGAATATGCTTGGCGAAGATTGTAAAACAGTTTTAGCAGCTATAGATTTCGATTCCAAAGAAGTGTTTTGTGGAACAAGGAAGAAAAATACGGCACAGCCATGAATAATGATACACTTTTCAATTTAATGAAACAAGGAAGAAAAATAGGGACGGCGCATGGATTATGATACGCTTTTAACATACAGCACTTTAGTGAGTATTTAAAATATGAAAGTGTTTCAGATTTTTTTCAAACTTTTCTCCATACAAATACATTGTGGTTTGTTAACGACATTGACGGCAGTTATAAACTCCTTCTTTCGTTAGCGATTTATCTTTTATTTCTTTAATTTTTCAGTTTTCTGTCTGATACTGGATCTTTACCATCGATGGTAGCTTGAGAAAAGGCAAATAAAGCAGGGAGCGCGCGATCGCCATTTGGCGGATTAGATTTTTTTGTCTCTTGCAGAATTCCGAAAATTTTCACTACTTTCGCTTCATACTTTTGGCGTTTACCTTTCTGCGCCCGTATTTTCTCATGGAATGTTGTATGTCACTCTTTCAATGGTTAGATCAAAGAATGCTGTGGCAGTCAAGATCATTTAAGAGAATTCACCTGGACGTTTCGTGGTCGATGACTTTACCCAAAATATCGTCTTCGACGAAATGCTCAATTAGAATTTGTAACTGTATTTGCTCATTCGTCATTTAATATCTACTCTTCTTTTTTTTACTTAATAAAGATAGTTAAAAACAAATTTTAAAGATTTTAATCATTTCATCGTCATTGTACAGTTGCTAAGAACTGGCGTGAAACCTTTTGTTTACTTTCTGTCACAAGTCATGTTCCGTCCGCGTCGCTCTTTGATTTCTCCTGTTAGTTTTGTTCAAGACCTTGGTGACATTCTTGATCGTTCCCATTTATTTTTGAATATTACAGTCAATAAAGTGACCGTCGAATCTGACGGGTTCCAGCTAGTATTAATGTTTAACACAAAATTTGTAAATTTTTTGTTTCGTAAAAGATACACGACACAATTTAATCAAGTATTTAGATAGTGAAATGCCTACCCTTTTATGCATAATCATAAAACTACACTTTTTTTTACTTACCTTTTATAAAATTACTTTTTTGAAAAAAAAATTATTTTTTTATTTTTATTTTTGAATTTACTGAATATGTTTTAAATTATACAATTTTAATTTTAAAATCATTATTTTTCTTTCTTTTCAGTGCACAGTCTTACTATACGCCCTACGCAATGCCATAATGATATGGGAGAAGTAGGAACCTGTATGCACGTGTGGGAATGTATTAAAACTGAAGGAAAGCAAATAGCAGTTTGTAAAGATAGTTTTTTCATTGGCACCTGCTGTACTCATCGTGATGTAACAAATGACATTATTCCAGTTCCTGAAGTTGCTACAGCAGAAAAGCAAAAAACTTCAAGTTTACCAACATCTGCATTTAACTATTCCTCAACTCCTAGATCGACATTCACGACTTCATTGACAACTCCAAGAAATCCATACATTAGACCTACTTCTAAAACGTCTACAACTTCAAAGCCTTTGTACGATCGACACACTTTTAAGCCTTCGTCTATTACTCCAAAGCCTGTATATATTCGACCTAATACTCAGCCGTCATCTACAAATCAAAAGCCTGCTTACATTAGACCGTCTTTTAAACCGTCTTCAAATCAAAAGCCTGTCAAGCCATTATCTACAACTCAAAAGCCCGCCAAGCCACAATCTACAACTCAAAATCCTGTCAAGCAATTTTCGACAACTTCAAAGACTTTTTACGATCGACATACTTTTGAGCCTTCGTCTACTACTCAAGAGTTCATATACATTCGACCTAATACTCAGCCATCATCTACAAATCAAAAGCCTGCATACATTAGACCGACTTTTAAACCGTCGTCAATTCAAATGCCTGTCAAGCCATTATATACAACTCAAAAGCCAACTTCAACATTCCGACCCATAGTTCCTATCCCAAAGCCTGTAGTAACAACTGTTACATCTTCTACATTGAATGTCATTGGACCAAATCATCCTGATGGTATTAACTACGTGATGAGAGGCAAATTATTAATAGCTGCTCCAAAGAAGCATGGTTTGTATATCATAATTATTTCTAAACTTTAGTTTAAAAATATCTAAACATGTGTAGTACCACTACAAAATATCTAAACAAGTGTAGTACGACTACTGTCCCAAAAATACTGAGCTAGGCCTTTATGCCTTAACCCTTTTAAACTCTGCGTCTACAGTTGAAGACACAAAAAATGCCTATTCTATCGCACAGGAGGGATGTCATTATTTGTGCACATACAGAAAAGTGCATTTTCCTCGAAATTTTAATAATCGGGACTTACTTTACTTTTATATATACAATTAAAAATTCAATCTATATCATCAAAAGAAAACTCGTTTAATTAAAAGAGGAATTATTAAATCCGGTCTGAAATGGTTAAATATTGATCATAGACATATACAATAAACTACTAAGTTACATTAAAAAAGGTATAGAATTTTATGGATTTGATTAAATCTAAATAAATACAAAATTTAAATTTTTTTTCGGCCCCTATACAAGAAGTAATAGTATTCCCAGTTAGTAAAATGTGGCCTATATATTAATTAGGTGATGGTTAAAATGTTGGCCTTTCATCATAAAAAGGCTGGGAGATATAAAAATAAATATTTATTGACTTAAACCTCTTTTCAATGGCTTTCAAAAAGAGAAACTACATCGAAAGATCTCGCTTCGGGGGCAGTACACAATTTACGAAGAAAACAAAACAAAACAATGACTGCATGGATACATAATACTTTTGCTATTAATGGTATTCTCCTCACCAAATTTGTTTTAACACATTTCTGACACTTTTTGTAATGAAACACTGAAATTTTTTACACAACCTAATTAATGTATAGGACTATTGGGAATTTTTCGTACGAAGCCATAAAAAATTTAAATTTTGTACTTACTTATATGTAGCCTCCTGAAAAAAAAAATTAACAGTTTTCATAAAATTCTGTACCTTTTTTTTATGCAACTTCAAAATTTATTATATATGTCTATGATCAATATTTAAGGTATAAAAGCCTGAGTCAATGTTTTTGGGACACCTTGTATATTTTCATAAAAATGTTATTAGTTATAATAAATAGCTGTAAAAGATTATTTTTAAAAAATACGGTATTGCTCTATTTTCTTATTGCCAGTATTATGTTATAAGAGTTTAACATACAGACTGAGGCAGAACTCTGGTTTCAAATTTAAGGTAATAGCAGTGGCGGCTCCTCCATTTGAGCACATGAGCATGTGAACCCCCAAAGAAAAAACCAATTAACGAATTAAATATTAAAAAAATATTATGTACACTTCTGGATTTTGTGAATTTAAAACGTATTACTCTTCCCCCACCCCCCCACTATTTTTAAATACGCTTATAGCTAACGTACTGTTTTGCAGGTTACTATAGCACAGTATTTCCTCCGCTCGCACGTGCGAGCGGAAATAATTCCCTTCTTAACCGGTCTCTGAGAACAGAAGCGGACAGTCCCGGCAGATGTAAGGCTGAATGCTCATTCCGTTCGCACATTTTGATTGTGCACACGGAGGATTTTTTTGTGGTTATCTCTTCCGGATTCTCCCTTGGTTTGTTATGTTCGGTTAGTTATATTTTTGTAGGTTCATTTTCTTATTATTTTCTTTATTTTTATCATTTTTCACTACAATATTTCTTACAAACTAGTGTAAATAATTAAGATGGGAGTAAAATAAGTATTCCGGTACTAAAGCAATGGCATTTTTCAATGTTATTCTTTGAAAAATAATTGAAATAAAATGAATCAAGACTTGGTGACGAAATGTAAGACCAAATATTACTTGTGTTCTTTCAGTTGCATGGATTGTTTTCCTTTTACTGCTAAAACGCAAATATATTTCATCGTATAAGTTGCGTCGTATCTGCATACTTAATATCTGAAATTTATCTTGTGAACCTCAATTTAAATAATCCACGAGCCGCCAACAAAGGTTAAGTCTACTGGGTAGTAGAATCCATGTGAACAAGCAATTTTTGCTGCACAAATCAGAGACATAACGCAAATACACCCATGTGCTATCGAGAAATAAGATTGTCTCTTCCTGTATACCAACTGCAAAGCTCTGCCCGATCTCCTTTTATAGCCATCCCTATGCAGGGGATATTGAAATGAAATGTTGTAGACTTCGGTTTAAATATTAAAAATTAAGTAAATCCAGAAACTTGTCTGAAATAGAAAATTAAGAATGAAGAAATCAACTAAGGATTCATATTGTCTCATTTTACTCACAGTTATGTAGATTATTATGATAGAGCACTACTCAGTAAAGACACTTATTAGGTGTACCAGAAAGTATTGTCGTTTTTTCGTATGTCAATATTTTGCCTAGGCATAACTACTGAAACTTATAATACGAAATTTGGCAGGTACGTGAGTTTTATAGCATAGGCGCTAGAGAAGAGAGCATTTTCCAAAATTCGTAACTTATGGGGGGATAGGGGACCAAAATGTTCTTTTCATATAGCTTGAGTGATCTCAAAGAAGAAAAGAGATATCCATAAAATTTTTGCTGTAAAATACAATACTCTCGAATACCTAAAAATGGATTTCAGAACATTTTGAATGGAATCCTCCAAGGAGAGTAGACGAGAATAAAGGGGGAGGGTGGCCATTTATCTTGAGATAAAAAAAAAAAAAAGTTACCTATAAAATTCTCCCTTTAAAACTTTAACAAATAAGAGTGCTCTGCTCAGGCACAGCTTTTTGTAATTCAATAATTATTGAAAATTTATTTGTTTGAATTTTGTGTAAAGCAACGACATTACTTTCCGGTACACCTGATACAATGCTCTTAGTAGAGTATCTCAATTGATCAGAGAACTTATTCATTTTCATTCATAGAAAAAAGTCTGATTTCTTTATTTTTTCCTACAGGCCCAGTGTGTTAACTTCGTTCGCATGGGCTTGTGTGAGTTATCCTTTTCAATTTATTCATCAAGAATTTAGGTTTAACCAGTTCACTGCCATCGTTTCAAAGACTCCAAGGCGACGATTCCTTTATGTATAAAGCATTGTTTGATAGTATGGATAATCTGTGAATGTCTACTGGGTCCGAACGGAACAGAGTTGAATCATTAACGCTAAGTCGTCACAACGATGAAAGCTAAAAGGTTAAGTCTACGTCATTACCCTAAAAAACGTCAGCGCACGATACCTAGTTTAGGAAATTGATAAAAATGTTAAATAAATACATTTGTATGAAAGCAATTATATGTGAGACAAAATCAGTTCGAAATACTACATTAACCTGCTCAAACCTGACATTAATTTGACATCTTAAATTAAAGAAAAATCTCATCAACAATTTTTTAAAAACATATTACACTTAAAATCGACAAGTACATATTTTCAAATAATTTTTTGAATGACAGACAAATTCCCTATTTATTTCTGTTTCAGTAGTAACGGTTTGATACCAATCCATAAACGAAAATTATCAAGAAACTTCAGTAAATAAATAATCTCCTGCAAGTTCTTTTCAGCTTCATGAATTTAGAAAAAAATATTCACGAATTCAATTTAAGAAATTTGAATTATCTTCTAAATTTTAACAACTGAAAAAAGAAAATGGAGATCTTGGGAGGACAACGTTATTCCTCCTAGTTAGCCGTGAAGGCATTTGTGCAGAACTTTCACTTTTACATCATTAAATTTAATTAAAAACTTTAAGCAAAATAATGAATTAAGTTAGCGTGATTTTTTGTATCACAAGTGATACACGGGAATGGAGGAGGTTAATAATTAAAGTTGAAACGAAAGATGACGAAAACATGTAAAAGATGATGGTGCATTGCAGAGAAAACTGGAAGCCAGAGTACGGAATTTTATGCCTTAGCCGCTCAAAAGTATTAATCTATGTCCGATTATTTTGAATTACCACGGATGGATGAATCTGCGACACCAGTACATTTATCGGTCACGTAACAGAGAAATCAGGGAGGGGGGGAGGGGAGGGAGGAAGAAAAAAAACACCCATAAAAACAGTGCTCTCCTCTCCCCGCCCCCCCCCCCCACCGAAAAAAAATCCTTAGCTTTAACTTCAATTTTGTCACAAAATTAAGGTGTTTAGACTTGTGCTTATAAACAGTTCTATCTTAATTTTTATATGAAATATATGAATCTTAATTATTTTGTAGTTGATTAATACTTTGTAGATTTTAATTATCCCATTATTCAGTATATAAATTTTAATTTTTTGAGTGGCTACCTCCAGATAAATTTTTACTTAACATTGGAATTTCTGATATTAAATATACATTATTTCAGAGACTCAATCAATTACTTCACCTTCATTTATACTAGAAAAAATTTCACCGTTCTACGGTAAAATCACGGAGAGTTCTTGATTGGAGATTAAACCAAAATTTAATTTCCGAGGTTTTGAAGTATACCAGTTATAAAACACCAAAATTTTGAATTTTCTAAGTTTTCGCAAAATTTGATTTAATAAATTATAATTAATAATGTGTACATATTTGGAACAAGAGTCATCATTATCTTTGGGACTTTATAATTTTTTTTAGTAAAATACAGTATAATAAAAAGCATTTATCATTTTTTAAGTAATAGCTTAAAATTTTAAATTTCTTTTTAACATTAGGTTCTCCTTCATCTCCTTCCAATGAAAAGCCTGCATACATTAGACCTACTTTTAAACCCTCATCAACTCAAAAGCCTGTCAAGCCATTATCAACAACTCAAAAGCCTGCTTCAGGTTCGATTTTTAGTACAATACTTCAAATACCAAACCCTACAATTGTTAAATCTGATATTCTTAATGTCATTGGACCAAGTCATGCTGATGGTATTAATTATGTAATGAGAGGCCCATTAATAATAGTCGCACCAAAGAAAAATGGTTTGTATACTGCAATTCTTTCTAACATTTAATTTAGTTTATGAAAACTTTTTTTCACTTGTTACCATGATTATTTTCATAAAATGTTGATTATTTGTAAATAGTAGTTTTAGAGCAATATTATTTATAAAAATATGATAGTGTTCAACTTTCTTACTTGTCGAATGAGTTTAATATACATGGTGAGTCAGAAGTCTTGGGCAGAAAATCAACAAAAGATTCGTTTAAAAAAAAATATGTAGATTTTAAGACATAGATCACTGACTAAAAATTCTTACACAGTCCAGTCACATTAATGTGACCACCACCTACGTTCGACGTCAACGTGAAATAACCAATCTCAGAAGGCAGGTGGCAGCACATTGCAGTGGAGTGTATATAGAGGATGTCCTAGGGCATCGGAAAGCATTTCAATCGTTGGCGTAATGCAGAAACGTAGCGATTTATCCGACGTCCAAAAGGGCATGAATTTAGCTTTCTGGCCAAGGGTGGAAGCATTTGGGAAACGGCTAACTTTGTGAACTATTCGCGTGCCGCCGTAGTAAAAGTATACCGTGCATGGCAAAATGGCACTATCCAAAATCAGCGGCGTGGCACATGTGGTGCACCACGGGCTATGGATACAGAGGCGAACGAAGGCTACGGAGATGCGTTCGGGCGAATAGACGTGCAACTGTTGAGCAACTGACAGCCCAGATGAACCAAGGGGCTACCAAGAGTGTATCCTCAACAACGGGTCAGCGAACGTTGCTGCGCATGGGTCTCCACGGGAGACGCCTGGTTAATGCACCTATGCTGACTGCTGTTCATCGGCGACGAAGGCTGGAATTTGCACGCCAATACCGGAACTGGGCGTCAACAGAGTGGCGGCAGGTGGCTTTTTCCGATGAATCACGTTTTATGCTCCATCGGACAGATGGACGTTGGCGTATACGGCGTGAAACGTCTGAAAGAAAATAAATACCCTGCAACGGTTGCCGCAGAGGCGGCCCGAGGGGCGCGTGGGGCCCCAGGCGAAGCGCAAGAGCGGGGCCTCTTCTCTATCATGTCTTATGCGATAGTAATAAAATGGCCGAGGAGCGGGGCCTCTATAAGCGCGGGGCCTCTATAAGCGCGGGGCCTTAGGCGATCGCCTACATTCGTAGCCCCCTTGGGCCGGCCCTGGTTGCCGGAAGGATCCAGGCTGGAGGAGGGAGCATTATGGTTTGGATAATGCTTTCCTGGCATTCACTGGGTGCACTCATCATTGTGGAAGGCACGATGGATCAGCATAAGTACGCATCTGTCCTTGAGGACCATGTCCACCCCTACATGCGCATTATTTTTTCCCAGAATGATGGCATCTACCAGCAGGATAATGCGAGGTGTCATACAGCTCGCAGTGTATGTGCGCGGTTCGAAGAGCACCAGGATGAGTTTATCGTACTCCCCTGGCCAGCAAACTCACCGGATTTAAACCCAATCGAAAATCTGTGGGACCACCTCGGTCGGGTTGTTCGCGCCATGGATCCTCAACCGCGTAATCTAGCGCAGCTGGCCACGGCACTGGAGTCGGCATGGCTCAACATCCCAGTGAATACCTTCAGAAACCTAACTGACTCTCTTCCTGCACGTCTCGCAGCGGTCCGCTCTGCCAAAGGTGTTTATTCTTGCTTTTGACAGGTGGTCAGATTAATGTGACTGGACTGTGTATTTTGATCTCTTGATTGGAGATCTTGATTCAGATTTTGACTGGACAGAAAGGGTTTTAATTTAATTCAGAGAATTTTCTCTTTTTTTTTTTCAGACAGAGGTTACTCTGCACGGTCCTGGTTGCGATCCTTTTACATTAATTCATATTGAACTCAGGTTTAACCTGTTCACTCCCACGTTGCAATGACGTCACGGGATCATTTTCTTCTGTGTTCAGCATTGTTGCCCCTTATGTATGTCCGCTGGGTCAGAGCGGAAAGCTAAGCATCTAAAGACATCATTACCACTGAGTCTTTACAACGATGGGAGAGAACTGTTTTAAACCTGAGCTCAAGTTGAAAAATGATGATTAGCCATTATAGAAATAAGAAGCACGGAAGTTAAAAACGATTGTTAAAAAAACCTTCATCTGTAAAAAAATATATTTTACGGATGAAGGAGCTTTTCACAATTTTTAACAATTATAGTTTGCTTTTTAAAAATCTGCTCCCGTTGCTGAGTCTAGGAAATAAAAAATGTAACAATAAAAAAAGGAATTGCATTTGTGACAAAATCAGTACTATGTTAGTTGTAAATTTTAAACCTGTAAAGTATTTTATGATGGAAGCATTTGAAAAATTTACGGTGCCGAAAAAAAACAGGAAAAAAAAAGTTGGACCTGTAACGATATTGACAGTTAAATTGTGCTCCAAAATGAACCTGTTGCATGTTCATGAAAATGCGTGTGTGGATCATGATCATTCTATTATTTTGGAATGCTATGAGGGTTTTTTTTGGTATATTCAGGTTTTAAAAAATTCTTTAAAAATGACTTGATATATATCTGCAAAACTATCGTGGCGGATAGAGTTTTTTTTTTTTTTTTTTTTTTTTGAGGACTTAGTTAAAAAATAAAAAATAAATAGTGCTTTAGGGTAGCAGTTTGTTTTATTGTACAATAGCCGACTCCGGCGACCAGTTGGTTCGCCATCTTAATAAATCTTGTTCGGAGAGACTCCTGTTCTTCACCGGCTTCCTTGGCACTCAAATCTCTCAGATTCTGAATAGAATTTAAAATTAAGATGGTTACAAACAGGGACGGCCCTACGGTAAGTGTCGTCCCTGCTAATGTAAAAAAGACGCCCCCTTTTATGCTACTAAGTTTTTGAGTTCGAAATGACGCCCCTTTGAAGCCGGCGCCCAGATGCGTCGCTTACTGTGTCGGACCGCCCCTGATTACAAAAATATGATGGTTAAATGATAAAAACCTGCAAAAAGGAACAAATTATTTTCGTCTTATATTAATTCTGAAGAGCTTCTGGATGTATTGGCCTTTATCAAAAATGGAAAGGGAAAAAAAATAAGAAAATCTGAAACATTTTCAGATTTTAAATACGCACTAAAGCGCTATGTATTAAAAGCGTGTTATAATCCATGGGTCTTCCCTATTTTCTTTATTCCATCCTTATTCCATTAAGTTGGAAAGTATATCATTATTCATGAGTGTGATTAAACACAACTAAAATTGATATTCCTATCCTTATTCTGGATGTAATACATTAGAAATAGATGGGGAAAGCTGTGCAGAAAAATGCACAATTCGAACTGAAATAAAGTTTAAAAACTCATTCAGGTGTATTCATAATTCAAGTAGCAGAAGCAGACGATAAATAGCGCTTGGCGCTAGAATCACATCTCCTCAAAATCGTATATCAACCATTTTATTTGTTGCCAAATTAAAAAGTTGCACGTTTTAGTCTCGGAAAATTTCCAAATCCTATTTTTCTTTTGAGTATAAAACATTTCATTCCTGCTCTGATTTCACATGCACACGATGTTTTAATTAAAAAATAACCTTACAAATAATGTAAACAAAAAAAAATCGTTATTCTTTTATTTTTACTTCAAGAGCCTGAATAATTTAATAAACTCGCCAAACATGGCAACCTAGATAGCTAAACTCTCCATCTTTCCACTGCAGGGTTACAATTGCGAAATGGCGATAGCAAAAATGATCATTTTGCAACACGTTTTTTATCGATATCGCCTAAAATAATTCGAATTTCGAAAAAATCGCTTCGAGGTGTGTCGAGACCCGTCTTGGAGAATTTCCGTACAAAATTTGGTAGGTCTACGATCACCCGTTTCGGAGCTACGCGAGACACAGACAGACAGACAGACAAACGGACAGTTTACAGATTGCTTTATTTATATAGATTCTATCATACTTTTAGGTTGAATAAGTTTCTTCTTTTTTTTTTAAACTACCCCCCCCCCCCCACCAAAAAAAAAATCTTCCTTATTCGCCACTTTTGCGCTACTTTGCCAAGTATTTTTTTCAGAAATTAATTTATAAGTTAATTTATAAATGCAGACTTCAAGATTATGTTCTACGTCACACACCAAGATTTTCCAGGTATATAGGCAAAATTTGCAATTTTTTCGGACTTTTTCTGTTAGAGTAAATCTTCCTTACTATTGCAGGTTTTTCAGGTTTTCTTGACCGCTGGCTGACCAGTATACGGCAAAAAACCACCCACCATTCTGAACTAATAGTATGATCATTATCCACATCCGAATTTTCATGAAAACACGTAATAGTTTTTTGGCGCACAATTGAACTGTCATCAGATTACTGCCTAAAATGCCAACTGTTTTCTTTTGGCTGCACTGTAGCTGTATTGAAGTGAACGAATTTTACACCTTAGACACGCGATGGATTAATGAATGTTCGAATGTTTTATATGGGTGGGTATATTTCTTAGCACAAGTATGTTTTTCCGTCAGGTTATAAAGGGATTGAAGAAAACATAAAAGCAGTGCTCCCCCACCACACACACACACACACATTTAAAAAAACTTACGGAATCTAGATTTAATTGTTAAAATTTTTGTGACATTCTATTCGCATATTACTCGCAAAATGAGTGTGAGGGAACGGAGAATAGTAGAATCTAACACGAAGCCCTTTAAGGTCCAAATTTAACCCGTATTTATTTTTCAGAGTTCTGAAGTATACCGATTCTAATAAAAATTAAATTTATGATTTTCCTGCTGTTTTTAATATGGTTGAACAATTCACAATATAAAAAAGAATACATGGGAGAAGGTAGGGAACTGTGCCACATGTGGGACTGTGTTAGTCTGAATTTGATTTTAAAGTAGTGCAATATTAGTTCCAATTTATTTGAAATCTTGTCAGTCATCTCCTTTTCATGAAGATCGTGAATTTTGAGAAAATAAATTGCACTATTATTTAGACCTTTCAGTAAGCAGATCTCTGTTTTTGCATTTAATAAGTAAAATTTTGTGCTAAATTATACTCACTAATGTCGCATTTACTTTATAATGAATAATATCTTAGCAGTAAGGTTAATTGTTTTCAAGCTATGATGAGTGAAAATTAATAACTTTAAGCTCATATCAGGTAGACATAAATTTTTGTAACACGTCATGTGAATTGGAGTATGTTGTTCCAGAATAAAATAGGACTCATTGAATATATAATTTGTGTCTAAATATATAATTTTTCTCGAAATGACTTTCATAAGAAAGCTCTTGCTTTCAGTTATTTGCTTTCAGTTTCCCCAGTTAATAACAAATTTTATCCATCGGAGATGGTAACCATCTTGACTGTTAGAGTCACTAAGGCAGTAACCAATTTCTCTCAATTTTCTAAAATACATTGAAGCTCACATAGTCGTGAATTTGCTACTAAAAATGTCAATTTCGATAACTGTCAAAGCATTAACTTTTCAAAAATTTAACGCAAGTTAAAGTTATCCGTTAAAGGTTTAGTCTATTAAAATTGTAATCCGACAGCAATGATAGTTTTGCCCGTAAAATATGTTTTCCTGTAAAGAATAAGTTCACACAACATAACTTAAAAAGCGGCACTTTTTTATTGTTATAAATATATCAAAATTCATCTTCGATTGAACTTAAAACAAAGCAGCGCCGATGCCAGTTTTAAATAACGGACAACCCACAGTTTTAGTAATCCTGTTCATTCCTAACACATTGTCTCTCACAATAGTTAATATATAAGCATCAAAATTAAGATTACTACACTTTTTTTTAACAAAGAATCGGGGACAAATCAGCATGGTGTTCCCAATTCTTAAAGAAAAGTTCCGGACATTTTATAAATTCAGCGCTCTTCACAAACGAGACTATAATTATCCAACTAAAGTATTATTAACATTTATAAAATAAAAGAGACATGATTGGCTTTTTAAAAACTAGCGAGAAATAATTATTATAATTTAAATTATGACCCCTACTGATATTTAATATTTTGGGGACAAATTGAAAAAAATTCATGAAATTAATGTCTGTCTTCGGAAATTGGGGACGTATGGTCAATTTAATCGAATTCGCACTTGGCTGCCGAGCCGTACGTACTATTGTGAAGTGGCCTTAGCTCTGATGACGTTAAACTCCAAGAAAATCACGCCAGCAACCTATGTAAGACTTACAAGTTAAGAAAACCTTTAAAATTTTCTTAATTTAACTTAAAAGTTAAATGGTTAAGCAATATATTAACTTCGTTAATAAACGATTAACGGATCAACGATGCTCTGCCCAGCTTTGCTAACATCATATCAAAATTTTCAATAACCCGATTTGATGGTTCTATACTTAAAATAATTTGACGCAAAGAGAAAATTTTTCAAGCAAGCTAATTTATATTAAGAAGTTTATTTGGTTTTTGAACTGTCTTAAATAAGTTCAATACTACTTAATACAATTTCTTTTAATTTTTCAACAAATTTTATAAGTCGATACTTTCTCTTTTATAAAAGAGTGATTTTCAATACATCTTGGTAGCAAGAGGCTGCTTTCATTTAATAAATGGAAACTATAACCTCATTACTCAACTTGCATCGGTTATGTACTGTGGTAACTACTAACAGAAACAAGAACTGTAGTTTCAGTTGCTAAGTAGTATTAAGAGAAATCAAGTGGTAATGTTTCCCCCAGTAGTAGTCCTAATTACTCAGTCTTTTGCAAATTTCTGATTTTCTGTAGTTATTGTGACCAATTCTTTAAATAATTAGGAAATAAGCCTAGGGAAACAAAATTTTAAATAGCTGCTCTTAAAAAGTCGAACTTAAAGTATTCTTTTTCCTGTAATAGAAACTGTTAAATTTTACTGTTAATTTTTAAGTTGAAAAATGTACAAAGTGGTCATAGAACAAAAACACCTGACCTTTAAGTGAAAGGAATTCTTAAAAAAGATTATCATGATATTATCAACAAAAGATGAAGATTCACCAAATTGCGCTGATAGTGATAACATCTCTTTTTCAAATATATATATAATATATATATATATATATTTCAAAGCACTTGCCGATTAGGCATTGTCCACAAAAACTGCCCCCAAGGGATTCTGACCATTTTATTATTGGGCACCCAGTGGGCGGCCAGAATTACCCCCTATGAATGGACGGGCATGTTAATATCCATGCCTAAGCCGGGATTCGAACCCGACCGCAAGGCGTGACAGAATGGTTCATAAGCCACTACACCACCTCGGCGGCCTTTTCCAAAATATTGTAATCGGACATTATTGCAGATTCTGATCTCATATCATAACAATCAACATTCATTGGTGATTATTATGTTTTTGTAGATGAAATAGACTCTAAACAGCATAAAAACTTGATTGGGGATGTTATAAATCAGATCAATTCTGATTTTGAAATATTGTGGGTTAGAAGAGATTTTCCATCTTAAAAATTTCCATTAACAAATGAAATTAATTCATTTGAAAATTCAAAAATCATTTCAAATTTTTCTAATTCCATTAGAAGGGACAGTTTGAAAAGTAAAAATGTCAGTTTCCCTTGATATTTTAATGTCTCTTTAAAATCAAAAGTTAATTAAAATTATTTTAATCTAATTTTATCTCTCGCATGTTTCTAGTGATAAAAGTAAAAGCTCTAAGAAAATCTTATATGTTACTCTCTTCTCTCACATTAAAAGCTGTTCAATTATATGTAAACTAATCAGTTATAGTATTTTATTTTTAGTTTATTAAAGAGTCGTTAAATATCAGTGTACTCCAATTCAAATTAATAAAAATAAAATTTTTATAGTATTAAATACTCCTACATCGATGTAACATTATATTCAACAGCGTGCAATAATGTATCCACTGTACCCCGAGCGTGGGGCTCTGTGTTACAACATACATCGTTTCCAAAAAACATTAAATGCTGGATATAAATACTAATTTCTTCTAATTTTGATAGCATATAATGTGTATTTAAGAGATTCTATGAGCTTTAATTGCTTCATAGCTTGCTGTTAGAGCTGAAAATGTAAAACGTAATAAAGTGATCCCCTCCTCTAATCGAAGGAAGAATTATCAGTACCTTTGAGCTTTTATAAATTCTTTTGTGAAATATATTATTTTAACACACATCCATTACCTTTAAAGTTATGGCTTAAAGCTGAAAATTTCTTTTTAACATTAGCTTCCAAACTATACTAATTCCTAACACGAAAACCAGTAACTGCCAAGCCCATTATCTACAACTCGAAAGATAACAACCTCAATCTTCAGACCTATACCTCCTACATCAATACTAATAACTGTCATATCTGCTATTCTTAATGCCATTGGACCAAATCATTCTGATGGTGTTAATTATGTAATGAGAGGCGCTTTATAAATAGCTGTACGAAAGGAAAACGGTTTGTATACGATAATTTTTTCTAAGTTTTAATGTATAAATATCTTCGCATGTTCCAGCTACTGTTTTCATTTCGGGTGTCCTCAAAAGATGGCAATGCACTTAAATTCTTTATTCATTAGAGATAAGTGGGCAATGTAATTTGAAAATTTTTTTTGAATAAGTTCTGGAAAAAGACTATGTTAAGATAAAAATCCTCTCGTTCATAATGTGAACAGTTGGTTGCTGCTATTCTCTTTCATAACACTTGATATCAAATACTAAATCTAATTTTACAATTATCATTGACAAACATGCTAAATTTAGTATTACAGTAAAATTTTCATACGTAACATAATTAACAAAGTGAATAAACTATTACCGAATATGTTAATTTGGAAGTAATATGTTGTGAACAGGCACAACTGTAGAGCAAGGGCATCCCAATTGTGCCGTATGCGCCTTACTTAGACTATTTCAAGTGGCGCATTGCATTATTTTTCCTACTTACTGTTTTAAGACAGAATGGTGACTTTCGAAGTATCTTCATGCTCGGGAATACTTTATTTCCTATAATTTATGATGTCGCGTCAAAAACAAAGCATTTGCTCATTCCAAAATACACTCATGTCCATAAATTAAGGATAATGAAGTTCAGGCAAAGAAAGAGAAAGAAGCAAAACAAATTTGACTTATTTGTAAAGTCTATTTATTAAACAAAAAGTAAAGAGCAAAAAGATGCTATATGTTTGACATAATTAATAAAAATTGCAAGTTTTACTCCCTTGACCAAATTTCAAAAAAGAACCTATTTACAAAAAACAGTATAACATGGTTAGTAGGATGGTTAATACGGAGTATGTCTCCCGGACGATGCAATACAGGCCTGACAACGCCTAGGCATGCTGAGTATCAAATGATCAATCTGATCTTGGGGAATATTACACCACTCATCAAGCAATGCACTCCGAAGTTCCGGTAGACAGGTGGGAGGGGGTTGACGGGCTGCAATTCGTCGGCCAAGCATATCCCACACATGCTCTATTGGAGTCAAGTCCGGTGAGTATGCTGGCCAATGCATACGGGTGATATCCTCCGATTGAAGGCATTCGTCTACAATGTTTGCACGGTGAGGACGGGCGTTGTCATCCATAAACACAAATTCAGCACCCATGGCGCCCCGAAACAAACGTACATGTTGTTCCAGAATGACATCCCGATAGATGTGGCCTGTCATCGTTACACTCTGAACATGCAGGTCAGTTCTGGAACCAAGAATAATTCCTCCCCAAACGAGCCATCCTGCACCACCGTAACGGTGTCTTTCAATGGTGTTCTCTTGGTGGTAACGGGTACCTGGCGCTCTCCGCATGAATGTCCGGCGAGAATCAGACTCCAAACTAAACCTGGACTCGTCGGAAAACATCACCCAAGACCACTGTTGCGGTGTCCACAATGCATGCTCTCTACTCCAGGTTAATCGCAGGCGACAGTGAGTTGCGGTAAGTGGAACACATCTGACAGGCCTACGAGCATATAGACCAATGTGCCCTAAGCGTCTGTACACGGTCTGCCTTGAAACTGTCGTACCGGTAGCTGAAGAGAGCTGACGAGACAGGTCTGATGCTGTACTCCGGCTGTTTCTTTTGGCAGTAACTGCCAAATAGCGGTCCTCATTCGGCGTTGTAACTCGGGGGCGACCTGTGCTGTAACGTCTACTCACATTACCATCATCTTGGAATCGTTGCCAAAGCCTGGAGATGACACTCTGGGCGCTTCCAAGTTCCTCGGATACTTCCAGCTGGGTACGTCCACATTCCAGTCGTCCGATAATTCTGCCACGTAAAACATCATCCAAATGCCTCCTTTGTGTCATAACTATGCGGCTTTTGCACTGAAAGGCTTTCACAGCGCTTGTGAACAATTTTACTTCTTTGCCACCATTCCTTATATACCCCTCTCTTACACTCTCGTCATTGTGACGTACCATCCACGCCATCTGGTGGTTTCCTGTAATTTGCATATTCTTCTTCAAGATGTGTGTGATCATTCCACAGGTGAAATTTTTATTTTAGAGATCAATTTCTGTGTGATTCTGAATTATCCTTAATTTATGGACATGAGGTACATTATCAAAAATATCAAATCACGTCTAAACCCCTACCAAATATCCAAAAAACTAATTCTAGCGTTCTCTTCCCCAGAACAATAATTTTTATCTCATGTTCATATGTTATTACCTTTTTTTCAAGTAAACTAAAGCTTACTTATACTCATATTTTCCAACTCTAACTGTAGATGTAAGGAAGCAAAATAGGTGCCTGAGTTCTATTTCGCATCTAAACATGACAAAATTGGAGCATAGTATCCAACATTTTTGGCCACCCCTGCTGTAGAATGTAGACTTGTTATGTCTCTTATTTTTTTTTTTTTTTTTTTTTTTTTTTTAAGTAGCTTCATTTGAAGATTTTTTTCATTTTCTGGGCTATAGAAACTCTACATCATAGAACTGAATAAGTTACTGGTTTTTGTTTTTGCTTTCTGGAAAGCTTACACGATGGGAATCTGCCTTTAAAAGAGGGGGGGGGGTGCTTCAGGCGGAGAACTTTTTAAGGCGTTCTAACGTTTATTCACTGGAGAAATCCGCCCAAATTTCCAGACCGTTAGATCGACAGCCGCGCTTAGGCCCGGAACTTTTACACTTCGGCCATCTACCATGTTCATTATCTTATCTACTTTGCCATGGTGGAGCCATAAGTTACTGGTAATAATATTACTTTAAAATTAATGGGAGGAATTAAAAAGGCATGAAGAAGAACATGATTGTACATGTTGTTCTATCTTCATGAATTCCTGGTTGTCCGACTATGTATTAGTTTCAAATTAATAGACGGATATTATAATTTTTAAATTTTTTACACAAATACTTTAAAAAAATTAAATAAAAATTTTTCTTCCTTCATTTCTTTTAGGTACTGCTTCTAGCACCCACAACTCGAATCGTCCAACTAGTTTCCAAACATCTTCCACTAAACAACCAAATTTCCCAATGAAACCATCCACATCAGCTTTTCCTACTTGGAGTCGACCTTCTTGGAAACCATCGGTACGACCGTCATTAGGTTCTACTTCCAGTACTCACAGCTCGCATCACCCAACCAATTTTCAGCCAGCCTCCACTGAGCAGACAAATTTTCCAATGAAACCTTCCACATCAGCATTTCCTACATGGAGTAGACCCACTTGGAAGCCATCGGTACGACCATCATTAGGTTCTACTTCCAGTACACATAACTCCTATCGACCAACTGGTTTCCAACCAGTTTCCACAACGCAACCAAACTTCCCAGCGAAAACATCCATTACTTATCGGCCATCTACCTTTTATGAGACAACAGCATTTCCTACATGGAGTAGACCCACCTGGAAGCCATCGGTACGACCATCATTAGGTTCTACTTCCAGTACACATAACTCCTATCGACCAACTGGTTTCCAACCAGTTTCCACAACGCAACCAAACTTCCCAGCGAAAACATCCATTACTTATCGGCCATCTACTTTTTATGAGACAACAGCATTTCCTACATGGAGTAGACCCACTTGGAAGCCATCTACCAAAAGACCTCATCCAGCACAAACATCTTCACCACAGCAATCATTAACGACTGCTCTTCCCAGTTTGACAATAGTCCACCCGTTTAATACATCGACAACGCAACTTCAGAAACCCTCTTCCACGACGACTCTTGCAAACTCCGGATCACACCCATTTACAGCAGCAGTGCCTCAACATTCTTCAGAAACTTTTCCTCCTGTTACCACTGCGAAGACCACAACACCTTTACCAGGTAAATTTGTACGTTTTCAATTTCTAGCAGAAGCTCAAACCATCGAAAATATATTCTAAAGATATGTTAAATTTGTACGTTTTCAATTTCTAGCAGAAGCTCAAACCATCGAAAATATATTCTAAAGATATGTTACCATTTCACACATTTTAGAACAAAAATTGGAATAGAACTGTGTCTATCAACAGATTAAAAATGATTTGTATTACAACAAAATTATATTTTTTAACAAGCCGATACTCATATAAATGTTGTCATTTTTCTCACAAATTACCATGAGAAACTATTGTAAGAGAACTGAACAGTTTAAGCTATTTTTATAACAATATTTATAAAATAATAGTATTTCCACGGTTTGTCATTTTACAATTCACATGAATTATAAATGATTTGCTGAGTTTGATATACCTTTTTTTATTTTTTCAAAAGTATCTTTAAATCATTCCTGTTACTTTTAGCAGTTTTATAGCGGAGCAATACCCATTAGTCGGGAAAATATGTTTTTTTATTTGGCTGTCCACAAACAGAAAACTCACTATTTTGTTGTTTGTAATCACCACCATTAAAATTTTTAATTTGTTACATTTTGATGAAAATAATTTCTTTGTTCAAGCTCAATTTGTATCGAAGATTTATTATTTTAGTAAGTTTTGTGCATTGAATCTCCTTGTACTAACTTGGAGAGGAGGCAAAAAGCATCATTAAAAACCATAATTACACAGAAAGCATGGGCAGAAAAATACGGGTGACACTGTACGCGAACCTTTAAGATTGGCGTAATAATTATCGTAGACATCGACTGTATGTGGTAAACATGGAATAGTTTATCGAAATTCTATTTTAGAGTGAAGGAAAATAACAACCAAGGATTGATTGAAATTAACGGTGGTCCACTCGTCCGAGACCACGAAAACATAAAGCGGACTACTAGAATACTAAATGTGTTGCTACGTCGGACCAATAACGTTTGATATACATTTTTCTCTTGCACTTTCCTCATTTAGTTCCACAATACTTGTCATCTATAATTTTACCAATACATGTCATATGATTTGATCTACCTAATAGTTTTATAATACGTATTTACATTTTTTAAATCAGCTCTTAACGGAAATCAATATATTTTGCTCATGGAATTTTTTTAAAATCATGTATACGGACCAGTGAAGTCATGCAGTCACTGGTTCAAAGAATTAGTGACTAAATATTCTATAATTTCTACCCCTGATAAAAAAGAAACTTATGATTTCGGTGCGTATTCATATATTATTCATCGATTTAGACTTGTGATGAAAGAAAATCTGACATGTCACAAACAAAATATTTTTTAAGCTTTTTCTCTTACGAAAAGATTGAGATTTGGAATTAAGAACACTTTCACTGAAATTCACAAGAAGGTTTAACAGAAACTTAAATGTGATTCTTTAGGGAATATGTTTTATGTTAAATTATAACGTTTCGCATTTAAATGTACAAATAAAACACTGCCTTTCGGAAAAAGAGTGCACCTTTACGAATAATGCTAACTATACCATTTATTCTTATTCTATAAACAGAGTCGATTAAATAGGGGGGAAAATCATCTGAAAGTTATTTGTAAAGGAATACTCCCGTATACATTATTTTTTGTGTGATGTCATTCAACTGCAGTCTGCGATCACTCAGTGTAATTACATACGTAATGAAAATCCTGTTTTTTCTGAGTTAAATGGGGCTGAACGAACTTCATGATTTATTAAAATCAAAAGTACTTAGAATTCTGATAATATCTAGAATTCTTGCTGATCGCACAGGCAGCTAGTATAATATACACTAGAGTTTCGAGTATAATATACACCATAGTTCAAGTTTCCCATAAATCAGAGTTAGTGAAAAAGTCAGTTTAGGTCCCAAATAATGACTAACATGTACAAAATACGTGAAAGAATTATGTCGCACCACAAAATTCAAATACCTGACCCATCCAGAAGCCAGATCAGAAATCCTCCTCCCAATGAAAATGGGTGTATTTCGTCCTACAGATGACCTCACAGATAATTCTGTGCAGTGTTGACATGCTGCTTTGGCGATGGGGCGATATTGCTGCACGGAAGCGGGTCAACGTGTTAATAGAAAAAATAGTTGACTATTTTTTTTCGATATAATTAACCTGTTCTAATCATCAGTAATGTAATACTATGTAAGTAGATTTTTCATTTAAATATGCAGTGAAGTTCTAAAAAAATTGCTTTATTTCCATTTATTTGTTTATTAAATTTTAGGATTTCGATAATTCGAGTTTACGATCACTCGAGTTATCGAAATAATAATTTTCCTTAAATACAACAATAATTAAAAATTACTCATTATATGTGTTGCAATAGGCTACTATTTTTGCTCCCTTCTTCCATAATTGAAAGTTTTGCTGCAAAAATGAGGTACCTCCATCCTACAGGAGTTAGGAATTACGTGTATTATCTGTAAAAATCTCTTTCGTTTAGCACCAAAAAAAGTTCCAGCTCAGTCCTCTAATTCTTCATTACATCCAAAAATATGTTTTGTTGATTCGCAAAGTTATCCTGTTGCAATAGCGCCAACGAAATTTTTGTTAAATTAACAACTATTTGATTATTTAAAAATAAATGTTTTCAAATTGGCCAATCAATTAACTTTATATAAACAAATGTTTTGTTAATTTAACCAAACTTTTTATTTAAATGGTTTATTTGGTTAAAATGAACCAAATTACTTGTTTGAATTAGCAAAATTTCTTAACTGGTGTGTTCATGAATCATTCAACAAAATTATTTTGTTGATTTTACTATATTATTTTTTTAACCCACAAGCAGTTGGTTGAAACTTTCAGAGTGAGGTTAATTAAATTATCAATTCATCAAAATTTGCATTTTTATTTTGGTGTTTTTATATACCTACAATTCTAATCTGAAGAAATTCAAGTCAGAGGTTTTTTTCCGATGTTGTTTAAGACAATTAGGCAGTCAAAATGGCTCTTCCGTTCGTGGTAAAATAAAATAAATATATGAATGGGTGGATTTTAAAAGGGAAATTCTGTCATTTAAAAAATTTTACAACAGACGAAACAAGAAAGATAAATCTTGCCAAACCCATCGATTATAAACACTTTTTTATAATATTTTTGCCCCAAATTTGACGACGTATTGTGCTTAAATCTGGCGATATTTCGGAGAATCTTTAAAAAAAAATTATTATCACTATAAATGTAATCTTGTGAGACCTTTTGAAAGAGCTTTAAAAGTTTTTTCAATCATATTTATCTAAAGAGTAAACATTTTTATACCTATTGTATTGTGGACAGGAGAACGGACGGACAAACCGAAATCATAAACACTTCTGAACTTTGTTGGAATGTTAAAAATATAAATATTTTTCTTATATAACATAATAGTATCGCACGAACACGTAGAGCAAGAAATTTATTACTTTAAGGGTTAGCAGTATAAAATTAATATTCCACGTGCTATAAATCAGTTCGCAATTTTGTTGCACGGAAATCGGTTTAATGCTTAAGAACTCCTTTAAAAAAATTCGATCAATGCACCTCCGGTCCTAGGCTGATAGCCCTTCTGTAGGTTTGCTTTATTACATCACAACACACTAAATCGGTTAATTAGAGCGCGAGTAGGAAATTTTCAAAATTCTCGTTGAAATGGTCATAGCTTCATGTTATCACGTTACATATTTTTTTTATTTCCTGCTAAATAATGAAATCATCGCCAAGCTGGGTTCATTTTTTCGAAACAGGTTTTTTTGCACCATGTTTGGCAATTTATCGCAAAAGTTGCCAATATTTGAAACTTTTGGCGCAACTTTTGAGGAAGGCACACGATTGTCGCCATTGGACCATTAGCTAATTTTATATAGTAGGATAGTATTGTAGCTTTAAATGGATGCCTGTCTTTAAACGGTCATTGACTATATTGTATTGGAATTATTTTGAGTGCTCCTGTAGGAGAACTGTTAATGATACAGACACTATTTTGACTGGAGAGCTTTATCTTGTAATTCTCAATAACATATATAGGGGGAGTTGGGGCACAGTTGACCGCTTTTCGTCAAAAAATTAACTATACAGTTCGGGTTTTTTTCCACAAGACTCATTACACATTTCACCGCATCCAAGATTTTTTTCAAAATATTCTGTGCATAATCTTTTTTTCATATTTATTTTTCAAAAGAAGCTTGGAGAGTGAACCAAAGTACCCCAAGTCTGGGGTACCTTAGCCCACTTTATGGAACACATTGATGTTTCCTTCTGGAGCCCATTGGACCATGCTATACCAAATTCTTAGTTTTAGTAATATTTGATGATAAATATTATCCAATACTGTAATTGAATTATTACTTTTTATAATGAAACATTACTTTTTGGATTTGTAGAATCAGTTAAATTAATTTTCATCAGCAAAAGAGATCCTGAATTGTAAAAAAATAAATAGCAATCACTCCTAGATCACAGTTATTTAGTAAACATTGAAAAAAATTAAGTCTTTGGCATTTATCATTAATAATTTAAAATAAAGTTTAATATATATATTGAAGATAGCAAATGATATGCCGAAAGAGATTTGTGAATGGAAAGCCTGCTACTTTCTGACCAGACACGAGCCTCTGGAACAATAAGGATAATGTCATTTTTGTGGATTGCTGCTTCGTCAACATTTATTAGAATATATTATTTTTGTCTTCATTATATGCAGAATCTCATAATCTGATTCATCTAGTTTTGCAAACACTAATCCTACATAATGAATTATTGTTTTCTTGGTAGCGAATCTTATAACTACATCTTGACCAACTTTTACTTCGTAGTTATTTAGGTATATCATAACCCCATCTACAATTTCATTGTCAATATATTCGGTTTAATTTGAGTCTTTATCAAATTCACTACTGTTACTAGAATTAATTTCTTTCAAAAGTTTCCATTTTTTTTTCATAACAAAGCTGCAGACTCTTGCCTTTTTTTCTTTTCGATCCTTTTATTTGCGTCATCTTTTAAAATTGCCTTAACAGGTGTATCAGAAATAATTCGAGAGCATCCCCCTTTTTGCTTAACTTTTATTCTCCAAACCTTTTTTTTAATTGTTAGGTACTTAAAACGTATAAAGGGTTGTGTATAGTTACTTAAAACGAATAACTGTACATAAGTGTTAACATAACTGTGAAAGATATATAAAATAATAGGTAATGATTGTAATTAAAACAAAAAATAAGGCTAAAAAGTTATTTTTTATTACTTGGGGTAACTCGGTTATTGCTCGAGTTGAGGTACATGGTCCAATGTACCCCAACTCGAGTGGACTAAGGTACCCCGTATACTCTTGAATTTCTAAAATAAAGTAATACTTTTTTCCTTCATAAAAACTAAACTAACTGTAAATAATTAATAAATCAATAAATTTGCCTTATAGCAGAGAGACAGTTTACTGCTCCAACCTTAATTAAACCAATTTTAGAAAACAAAGTAGCAGACATCTGAAAATTACTCAGCAGTGCTAAAATAAAACTCACTGATATAAAAATGGCTCCTTATCACTTTAACGTGCGGTTTCTTTATAGGATTTGTGCAACTACTAGGGGCATTTGTTGATAATAAAATGAAATAAAATAAAATAATATTTCAAAAATAATTGAGCATGGTCCACTGTGCCCCTAGGTCCAACGAGCCCCAACTCCCCCTACTAATTTTGTTTCATTTCAAATAGCTGAATATCTCTAAAATACTCTTTAAATAATGACTGCCGATAGAGCCTAATGTATTGGAAATCTTTTGAGTTCTCCTATAGAAGAACTATAAAAGTCACATACACCATTTTCGATAGGATACATGGAATAATTTTTGGAATAACATACATAAATTTCGAAGCAATCCATGCATATTTTCGGGAGTTAGAGCACCGGCGGACAGACAGACAAACCGAAATCATAAACACTTTTTCACACCTTTGTTGGAAAGCGTTAAAAAAAGAAATGGGAAACAAATCATTCTAATAAAAGACGGAAATTTAGCATTTAGCATGCGTCCATCTTTATTTAATATAAAGATAATATAAAATAAAATAGCTAAACGTGTAGAAGTTCCCTTTTAAAAGCAACCAATTCATGTATTTTTAATACTAAATAAAACTCAAGTTTGCAGTTTAATGAAAAATAAATACTGTGATAAACAAATTTACTTCTTAATGCTATTTTTTTACGGAGTTGTCTCTTTTTATATTGCATGTGTTTACATTACATACATCATGTGCAGCTTCATTTTAATGATATAAGTAAAAGTTCGATTATCGTAACCGACTAAGTAAACGGAATATTTCATATCCAGTCTCCCCCCCCCTCTCTCTCTCTCTCTCTCTCTTTCTCTCTCTCTCTCTCTCTCTCTCTCTCTCTCTCTCTCTCTCTCTCTCTCTCTCTTTTCCCCTATTCCGCTCCACAACTGTATAAATCTCTTTTTTTTCATTCTCAAGAAACATGTCTATACAGTTGTAAAATGTTATTTTTTATGAATAGATAAAATTATTAGACTTCCTGAAATTTTATACCAACGGAGAAAAACCCAGATGAATAATTTTATATTTGATATTCCTATATTTAAACGTAGTCAGACATTAGTTTAAACTCTCTGCTCTTACGTAAGAAGAATTTTCTCGTCTGGCTCTGGATTGCACTGTCCTGCGCATGTTCTTGAAGGATGCATCTTAGAGTCTAAAATAGCAGGTATACTTTAAAAATACTTTTAAAATATTTTGATATTTTTTATAAAGTTCATACATCATTTATAAATGAGTTTTATTTCGTATAAACTTTCTATTTCATTTGGGAAAAAAAAAAAAAAAAAAAACGAGAGACACCAATCGAAAATATTTGTCCTGTCAAAACAAAAATTTTGAAATGTATATAAATCTTCCTGTATATTTTATTTTGCTTTTTCATATTTCGATTATTGAATGCATGCTGTAAATTGACATAAAATACTACTCTGTTATTTATACCTTAATATATTCTGCAATAGTTGTCTACCATATGGTTTCAACCATTGCAAAAAAAGAAAATTTACTAAACTATCCCGCAGGTTTAACCTTGTCTTTAATTCTCGAATGCACTTTTACTTTAAATTAGGGAATGAAACCCCTCGCTGTTTTATGTTTTGCGGGATTTCGGGGCTGAGATTTATTGATCCCCATTCAGCTAAGAATTCATTTTAATAGAGAAAAGTAAGAAAAAATGAGATTTTGAGCACATCGTATTTGATAATTAACGCAACTTAAGAAATATGAAAAATATAGTCATGATATTCAGAATAACGTACTAAGTTATTTCTTAGTTGCTAAAGCATGTAAAAAAGGCAACGTAAAGAATCACTCGTCTTCCTAGTCTCGATGAATTTTGATAGAGAATACAAAAGCGCTTGATAAGAAGGGTTCTTCTTTCTCTTTTTTTATGAAACTCTGAGGGAACAATACTTTTTCGCATGGTTAACTGAAGTTTACCTTTTAAAGGCATCACTGCCATGGACGGCTATATGATTGTTTGGGGAGGGAGGAGGGACAAGTCAAGGGCCCTGCCTCAGAAAGATACAATATTTAGTCTTGAAGCACTTCTGCATTGTACTCGTAAATCATAACAACATGGGAGCTGCGGGGGGCTATGGCACCTCCCTGTCCATAGGAGTGGACGCCCATGATCAATGGTTCTTATTATCTCTCATCATCTTCTCTTTGTTTTTATTACCCTTTTCTAGGGCGTTGATGATTAGAGAATGCAATCTCTCACTGTTTTTCGTTTCGCGGGATTTTGGGATTAAGATTTATTGATCCTGCTGTAATGCTGGATATCATGGGAACATTGCTTGATAAACTTCAGATGAGCATTTCCCTCACCCTTAGAGTTATTTTTTTTTATTTTTTTTTTTTCCAATGGGCGGGCACTTGCTCATCAAGCATTCGCCACTACAAAGGCCCGAGTTACTGTCCATTTTATTATGGGAGCACCCAGTGGGCGGACAGCATTACCCCCTATCAAGGGACGGACAAGTTAACATCCATGCCCAAGCCGGGATTCGAACCCGGACCCACGGCGTGATAGAATGGTTCTCTAGCCACTACACCACCTGGGCGGCCCTTAGAGTTAGTTTAACAACTAATTACAGAAAGAAATAAGAAAAGGAAAGAGATTGTAATACGAAGTTTAATTGTATGTAAAGAAAATAATTTACAGAAACATAAAATTTATAGGTACATTAATATACCGTTATTTTCTTTGTTGCTGAGAAAAGAACGTAAAAAATTGAAGAATCCAATGAATTGTGTAATAGTCCTGATTTAATTTTAGTAAAATAATTAATAACTTGAATTTAAAAAAAATTAAAATCTAAACTGAAAGTTTTTTTATAATTGATTCGTGATTATTCACTAGAGATAAAGTAGTATGAAATAGTATTTCAGTTCACATTTAAAGATTAGGAAGTTAGCGAAAAATTTAGATTACAATGTTTCCAGACTATCATTGGAAGATAATTAAAAAATTAAACTTTAAATTAAAATTTGTAATTATTGATTCATATATTGTTAGATAAGACACGTAAAAATACAAAAATTCTCGCTCAACTGATGATTGGGAAGGTGCCGTGTAATAAAAATAATATATTTCCCAATTTCAATCCCGCTATACAAGTCCTTCAAACATTTGTGTGGGATCGATATTGCATTCCCTAATTTAAGTACCAAATAAAGAATTAGCTTCTTGTAATGTTTGTACTTATTAAATTAAAATATTCATCAATTTGTGTGAAAGGATGGTTATGGTCATAAAGTAACCATTTATTTAGTCAATTAGTCTTTCCTATCCATTTACAAGGGAGTTTTTCCCACTTTTTCTACCATTAAATTGATAATCTGTAGCTTCTATTAATTCAGAATAAGTCGAAAAATCTTATAGAAAACGAGAAATATACTTCTAATATAAAACCTTAAGAATCTCAAAATGATTTCATGCACTATGTATGAAATTTGAGAATTTGAACTTGGGAATTTTACTTCCGATACTTGAACTCTGGTATATTGATTTAAAAAGTAGCAAGCTTTGAAGAATATAGTCTGTAATATATTGAAAATTAACTTCGGATTTTTCGAAAAATTTGTTATACTTTAGGTGGCTAAAATTATTATACACTGAAAGATACTGAAAACTGCACTGTAACTATGTGAAATTAACTGATTTTTTACGGCAAGTAAAACACCAGAAATACAAGTGGCCAAGCTGTGAATACTTTTTAGATAATTATATTTAATCAATTATTCATACCAAATAAAATTTTCAAATAGTTTTTAATATATTTTTTTTAATCAATGTAAATAAAATAAAAGTAGTATTACATACTTTGAAGAATAATCATTATAATAAACAAGTCCTTGAAAATCCACGTATTTGGGTGCTGTATATTTTGTTTATTGATTACTAAAAAGTTGTAATTTAGTAAAAGTTGTAGTTTTTGAAATGATTGATTAAATTTGTACTGTGCGTACAGTATGCACTTTTGATCATCGTGTTAATAAATTCTCATTATTTCAGTAACACCATGCGGAATGCCGATAACTCACCATCAGAAAAAAGTAGTTGGTGGCAAAAATTCAGCTTTTGGATCATGGCCATGGCAGGTAATGTGATTACATTTGATTTTTTCGTAAACCAGTTATTTGTTCATAATTCATCCTTTGACACAAAAGTTGTAGGGCAAAGGTCGTAAAAAAAAAAGAAAAATTCCTTTAACAAGTAATGATCCTATCTCCTATCAAAGTAGTCCCCTTGGCTATCCATACACAATTCTCGGCCAACGATTCTAGAAGTCTTGGAAGCAAGCATGGAAATCAACGGCGACGCTGGTAAGCGCATTTGTCACAGTCCATTGGATGTCTGCTATATCTTGTTGAAGCTGTAGTAACTTCTTGAAAGTGCTTCGACTGCATATGCTTGCTTTATCATTGTCCACATTTCCCAAATTTAACAAAGAACTTAATGTTCACTCTTTGTTCATAATCAGCATCCACTGTGTCACCTTAACTAATGCGCCAAGAATGTTGCTAAGCACAATCTTGCCGACTAGTGAGTTCAAGTGGAAACATGGCCAATGTCATTTCAAAGAAACACCATATGCCAAGTAACATAAAAACTGCATTTGCTATTTTGTAGTATTTCAAACTCAGAAATAAAAACACTCGTCCTGGAATATTTCAAACAAAAGATGTACGATATCCACTTTTTAAATGCTATAAAGCAAAGTATAAAAATATCCAACGGAAATAATCTTTCAGTGATGGCTTATGTACATACAGAAAAATATATACAGAAAATATTGTTTTATTTCGGTAGACTTTATATACAGAATGTTTAAAAAGAAAAAAAGAATAGATTTTTTTCATAAACATATGACAAATACTCAATGAGTTACAGAAACTTTAAAAAAAAAAGAAATATCTAATGTACAAGAGGAATTTTGAGCTTTTTAGCAGGTGTATTCTTTAATTATTTCTCAAAAAACTGTCCAACAAAGACTGAAAGAGCAGAATACTACTTACATTGGAGCAAATCTTTTTTTAGTATGATTTTAAGAATATATAAATAATGTTTCAAAATATTATAAACGTATTTGTACATAAATTTTCTTTTCGTTTGTTAATGGTGTCAAAAGACACAAAATAAATTTTGATTCTATTCTGCCCATTGCTTTTGTAGATGTTAGCTAATATATTTAAAAATTAAGTTTTACAGAATTACTTAGACATTGTTTTATAATACATGCTTTTAATGTCTTATTTAGTATAGTGTATTCACTCAACAAAGATACTTTTAACACGCTCTTTAGAAGTTGGAATCTTATTTTGTTGTTTTGAAGTCTCACAAATTTTCATGCTTCTTTAAATAATGCAGCTAATTTCATCCAAGATGAAATATTGGCTTGTTAATATTGAATAAGTTTAGCAGTTTAGCTTACAGAAAATATCAGTATGGATATTTGGATTTAAAAAAATCTTGGATCTTAGATAACAACTTAGATTTAGAATCAGCTTAATTCAATACACGCAAGTGGAATCTATAGAAATAAAAAACCAATTTAAGTAGGAAAATATCCCATCCCATTATTTCCCTTTCTTTCATGTGTATGCTTTAAGTACAGAAAATGAAAAGAAAATTCAACTAAAGCACACAAGACTGAAACTAAAAATAAAAAAAATAATATTTTTCTTTTTATCAATTGAGTTCCTTCTCCCTTTCAAGCTTGACTGTTTCTGATTTATTACTGTTAGCATGGTAAAAACATGCTGTCAATGCTTAAGCAGTACTTAAATTGCATTTTAAGGGGAATGACTTTCAGTGATTCACCGGTAAGATATAAAATTTGAATGCACCTAAAAAAAATGGCTGTTATCGTAACATCAGTCATCTGTCGTAATCACATTGTTTTAATAAACTATAATGGTAGCACATACAATAGAAATAAATATCAAAAAACAAAAAGTATGTTTGTTATTTGAAACGATTTACTTATTTACTTATTTATTTTACACTTGTTTCTCATTAAGAACGATTTCATTGAAAGACTATGAAAACATTCTGCCTAACTCTTTATTACTTTCCTTTTTCTATCACTGATATAATAAGGCCTGAAACAATAGAAAAACCCTCTTCAAACATGAATATGCAATTATTATAGTAACTTTCGAATACAAATTTTTTTCAATAGTTTTTAGATTTTGCGTTTCATTTCTGTTAACTATGGCTTTCTTCGGTCAAGGGAAATTATTCTTTCAAACACAACACGGAAAAAATATCTTCCATAGTTTTTGAATGGTAGAATTTAAAAGCACCAGTAATGTTACAGGATAAATTCAGCAGAACGAATAAAAATATCCTTTCCTGTAACATGGATTTTTTTTATCTACACAGTAATAGCTCATTAGATAACTTCTTACAAAGAAAACAGAATTATGGAAGCAGAAAATATATTTTGCTCACATCTTCTCATTTTTATTCTTTTACAAACATCCATCAAATACAAAAATGGGAAAGAAGATTCAGCCAAAATAAAATTATTTAGATAACAACATTTTTTTTTTTTTTTTTATCACCAGTTTCTTTAGTGTTTTGTGTTTTTAAAGGTTATTTTATCCAGACTCCTCTTTCAGTATAATGAACGAGAATTACTTGATAAAACATAAAACAATATATATACAGTAGACCCCCCCTCCCCAATGTAGCACGGTTAAGATACATTCCGTGCTATAGGAATCGGTGCTGTACGGGTCCTGAGCTAAATTCAACCTGGAGTGCGAACTACGCGATATAATCGCTGGAAAAATTACTTGCACTCCTTGGAAACGCAATTATATTTAGTGTTGCCATTCAAAAGTTATATTAATTACAGGAGCTAAAACGAAATAAAATCAGAAAATTGTCTCATTTCACCGTGCTGTACGAGTCTCTTTTAAAGTGTTAAAGGAACACGATCGCAATTTTTTCGCCGTGTTCCAGGAATCCGTATTCTATGGACCCGTGCTATAGGGGGGAATGAGGGTCTACTGTATATATATATATATAAAGCTAGATAGATAGATAGATGGAGAGAGAGAGAGATGTTGATCTTGCATTATCTTCCCCTCTCAGAGAGAATGGGGGTAGTTAGTTGTCTCTCTTTTCGTATGTTTATAAATAACTACTCGTAACAATACTATTTAAATAAAATATGTACATTATAAAGTAGTCACATATATATTCGCTTATATTCAGGTTAGCATGAAAAACTAGGTAGCATCTTTTCACATTTTAAAATCACAGATTTTTATTCAAAAACTTGGAATAAGCTAACAAACTCCATAGAAGGGTAAGTTGTCACATGTGTAGGGATGGACGCAAGACTGAGAATGGCGTCTCGCAAAACAGCCTAAAATCTTTGTCTCGTCTTGCAAAATCCCTATATCGTAATGTTAAAATGTCTGTCTCGTCTCGCAAAAAAAATCGTCTCGCGTCCATCCCTACATGTGTTGGGGTTAGTGCTCAGTACCTAATCGAAAATTTCATTACAAATGAACTTGTATTGATCTCTACACCTCGCTGTTTCACCAATAGGAGCTAGGAGTGGAAGGCTTACTATCCTTTATACGATGGATGCAGATATCCAGTGGTGCTGGAAGTTGGGGGCGGCTCGTCCCGGGTACCAGCACTGAAGGAGAGGGTGACAACTGATAGCAGAGACCGCAAAGCTCTTTTCCTTCCTTTCTTTTTAATATCCCCGATTTTACTTTTTTAAATTTTTTTCCAGTTTTTCCCGCCCATAGATATTTTATATATTATTGATATTACTTAAATATGGCTTAAAAAGTCGGGTTCTTCCCTGGGGATCGGAGGAAAATTACCTTGAAGCAGAATATTTAGTCCCAAAATGTTTTTGGGAACTTAATCTTAAAGTACAGCTTGTACCCTGTACAAACCACTCTCTCAATCTATGCACATTACATACACTCTTTCCAACAGTTTCATTACACGTGACTTTTTTGGAGACCTTAGAAAGGTTGTAAGTGTTTTTCTCAACTTCTACATACTGATGGTTGGTCATTCTGATAATTGTCGAATCATTACGCAACAATCAGAAACGAGGTAGAGTGCACACTACGAAGATATTAAGCCTATGTTAATGAGCTTTAAAAAGATTACCAGTTCTATTGAGGAAGTGTGTGATACTTCAGAAACGACTTGTACCAGAGAAGTAGCTCAGACTCTGTTGCCTGCAATGTGTGATTTCTTGTTTTAATGTTTATCGAATCATATTTTTGTTAGCCTAGTTCAAAAGCATTTGCAGATTCATGGAGGAAACTTTTTGAAATATGTTATCAAGATGAGAATGTCTTTTTAAAAAGACAAAAGAAATGGCCTTGTTGGGGGAAGCGCTGCAATTTGCAAAAGACACATGCGAAGAGATGGGCATTCCTGTAGTAAAAAGAACTGCTAAGAGGTTTAAAAGTATGCCCCAAGAGGGCCGATGACTTTGGTCTAAAACTGAAGAACTTACAATGCATTAACGTACATGTTACAATGCATTAACGTGTTTCAGCAAGCAACTGATCACATTGCCAAAATATGGAATGTATATATGATCATTTTGCAGTCAAGAGCCTGGTAATCTGGTCGAAACCTCGGAAATTCAACTATCCTAGTTTGTAAAAAATTGGATTCAAAATTACGATGAACTTTCTGCATATGGCATCCTTATAGAAATTCCTCGCCTGAAAAGATTTCTAAAAGCCGCCAAAGTTAGAAAAGAAGAGAAAGTTTTCCTTTGGACTTCCTTGAGATCCTTAAAATTTGTAATTGAAAATGAAGTTTTTGAATCTTTTCCCAACCTTACTTTAACATTGAGATTTTCTTAACAACTTTATGTATTTCTGCTGCACCACTTAAGAGGAGTTTTTGAAACTCAAATTAATGAACGATTTCCTCAGATTCACTATGAACCAATTTGATGGTGCAATTTCAAAATTTGCTAAAGTTGGAAATAAGAGATTCTAAGTATCATGTTAAAATACACTTTGTTGGAATAGAGTTTAGATAGCGTAACTTGCAAACAGTTCCGATTTCATTAAATTGTACAATCATAATTATAAACAAAGTTATGAACAAGGTACTGTTACTGTAAAAAAGGTGACTTACAATAAATTGGCTTATGAATAAAAAGGTATATAATTTTTTATTAACCAATTGAATAAATAATTACTTTATCAGTGAAAATTTTATGTTTGGGTGGACACGGGGTAACAAATTTAAACACCGCCTCGGATTCCACCAGACTTTGCTCCGTCTCTGCAGATATCGTTGTTCTTGGGGAATGCAAAGGTGAAATTTTTACTTTCTTAGAAAGCAGACGCCCCATCAACAACAATGTTACCAGTAGTAGGCAGAATTCTTTGTTTTTCTTCCTACGAAGCATTTCACAGAACTAGTGGCGTGACCAGAAATTTTTCATGGGTGGGGGGGGGGGGTTACGACTACTGCAAATCACATATATACAGGGTGGCCATAATTAAACTGCAAGTGTTCAAGGGGTGCTGGAGAGAAAACTACCAGGAATATTCCAGTGAAACTTGGTATCTACACGTTTCAGAACATGCGTAAGTCAAATATGCAATAAAAAATTCGCCATTTTCACCCGATAGATGGCGCTATATCGTGTTTCAATGCTTATGGAAGTCATATATGCAAATTTTAAGCCCATCGAACAGTGTAAAAACAAGACCACATTGAGTAATGGTCAATCATGACTCTGAATAAGAAGGAACGTGCATTGTTAGTGATCATATATTCTATTACAAGGGTAGCAATTATTCGGCTACTCTGAAAGAATACCGGCGTATGAAACGATTAAGAAGAGGTCCAATGAGTGTCAAGGAGAATAAATAATGGTTTAATTGTTTTCCAAAGCGTCTTTATGAATTGTTTAATTTGTGATCTTAATTTATGTTAATGTTTGATTACATGTTACTGTAAAAATTTAATTACTGAAGCGAATTGTATGGAATTTTGATAAACTGTAAATGATGTTTTATATTGTTTATATGCCTCTTAGAATGTCACCATGCTCTGTCTATTGGTTTTGGAAGTTGTATATGCCACCGGTGACCTTTGAAATACGGTACAGCGCCATCTATCGGGTGAAAATGACGATTTTTTATTTTTGCATATTTGACTTGCGCATGTTCTGAAACGTGTAGATACCAAATTTCAATGGAATATTTTCGGTAGTTTTCTCTCCAGTACCCCTTGAACACTTGCAGTTTAATTATGGCCACCCTGCACATACGTGTGTGTGATAAAGGAATGAAGAATATACATTTTGTATGGCAAAAAATTCCTCATGGCTGGGTTGTAACCCCCCGTATTCCCTCCCCCCCTTGGCTACCCCACTGCACAGAGCTTTTGCTTAAAAATTTAATCAGGATATGATCATTGATCTGAGGGTGACTGATGTAGGATTTTTTCTGGGCAACAACAATAAGCAAATTATTGGGTAAACCTCATTTAACGAAATATATATTTGTCTGCTTCACGTGTTACTGCAACTTTATGAGTCATCTTACAGTTAGCATAATCAAGGATTTAAATATATATATATACACTGTCTACCAATAAGTATTTGGACACCTGTGATAGAAAATAAAAACAACTTTATTCAAAATCAATAGTGGGTAGAGCCTCCTCGAGAAGCAATTACAGCGTGAACCTTCCGGGGCATACTTTCTACAAGTCTTTGTATTACAGCTAGAGGTGTTGTCTTCCACTCGGCTTGGCGTAGACATAGAAGTTCCTTCACCGATTTTGGACGGGTAGTGCACTCCTTAATTTGGCAATCTAACTCGTCGCAGGGGTTCTCGATTGGGTTCAGGTCTGGGCTCTGGGCAGGCCAGTCCATTCGATGAACTCCATTGGCACCATACCAAGCCTTGGTTAACCTGGAAACATGACAACTGGCATTGTCGTCCTGAAAGTAACAGGGGTCCAACCCGTAAAACTGCCACAACGTAGGAAGCACATTGTCATCCAAAATAGTGCAGTAGGCATCAGCGTTGAGCTTACCATGAATGGGGACCAAGGGTCCCTGTCCATACCAGGAGAAACACCCCCCCAGACCATAATTCCACCTCCGCCGAACTTGACTGTTGGCACAATGCATTCTGGCAGGAGACGTTCTCCAGATAAACACCAGACCCAGACCCTGCCACCCGAACGGTAAAGGGTGAACCTTGATTCGTCGCTCCAAAGAACCCGTTTCCACTGATCTACGGTCCAATTTCGATGTGCTTTGCACCACATTAACCGAGCAACGCGGTTGGACTTTGTGATCAAAGGCTTATGGGCAGCAGCACGACCATGAAAACCAAGCAGATGTGCTTCCTTACGGATGGTATTCATTGAAACAATACTCCCGGATGTCTGTTGAAACTCCTCTCGGATGAGGGCCATCGGTTGGGTGCGGTTCTTCCGAATTTCTCTGGACAGCACTCGTCGGTCTCTATCTCCCAGTTTCGTTGGTCTGCCGACTCGGGGCACATTCCGACAATCAAGGCTCACCTTCCACTTCTTATTCACATAGGCCACTGTCGATTTTGGGTACTTCAGATCGCTAGATATGTCCCTTAAGGATCGGCCACATTTGTGATCCCCGATAATTATACCTTTCTCGAAATCAGAGAACTCCGAACTGCGTGGCATCTTGCATGCGACTAATGCCGATGCTGTTTCCTACACGATATATACCGGCGGAGGCCATGACGTACCTCAGGACCGCAGATATCGTCATTTGCATAGGTGTCCAAATACTTATTGGTAGACAGTGTGTATATATATATATGTATGAGATTTTAAAAAAATAAATAATCATGTTTCATTATATTCAATACGTTCTAATTTGTCTAAAAATTTATTATTGTTCTGCAAAAATTTTAAATGTACTTTATTTAGCCTATTTCCTGTAATAATGTTGCATTTGTTTCAATAAAAATGTTTTCTGTAATGAGATATATCGCTTGGGATTGGTTATCACAACGCGGCAACCTACCCCTGCAGCTTGGGACATCATATCCCCATTACACATATTTATTTGCATTCATTGCATAGGTCTATAACAAACAATGTATGTGTTCCTAGAAAACAATGTAATAGTTGCAAGATATCAGTAACTGAAAAACAGTATCAAAGTATTTGCTTCACATTCTAAAAAAATTAAGTATCACAAAAACTGATGAAATTAAAATTGAATATTTTTACGTAAGAAAGTTCTGATTTAAAATATCGCCTACTTTTGCAATTGCAGCTTCGCTGTTTTGATACTAAAAGGGAGGAGGCACGGCTTCAGGGAAACGATTTCAATTATCTTTGACACAGTGGTAGTATATCATGTGAATATACTACATGTAAAATACTAAGGCGCAATATTCAAATACAGTCAAGAAAAATTAATATTTATTTTCAAGCTACACTTCACCAAAACTTTAAAGGTATAAGTTATGCGCAAACACGACTGAGCGGAGTGGCGAAATGGTTAGATCGGTGGACTTTTACTTTAGTGTCCCGGATTAGAATCTTGTGCTGCGCAAGCGTTTTTTTTTTTGTTTTTTTTCAGCTATCTCTTTTTAAAAACACATCAATACTGGAAATTAATTCTCTTTTTAGTCCAGTAACTATTTATTTACTTTTTCATTTATTCATTTATTTATTTTTACTACTTATTGATTTTTTTATTACTTATTTATAATTTTATTTCTACTAAAGTCTATTTTTACAATTGATTATAGTTATGATTATTTAAATAGAATAATTATAATCAATAATATAGTTATGACTAATTGAATTTTTTTATCCCCATCTGATACATAGTCATCAGATGAGTTATCTTTAACTGATTCGAAATTTTCTTCTGTACACTCTTCTTGAGCATGGGTCAATTTCTCATCAGTTACAAACATTTTTTCACTCAACACATCCAATGTATTTTTATACAATTCTGTGCCTATCATCATAGCTTCTTCAGATAGTGTATCAGAAGCTGTCGTTGCATTTTTTTTTTTTTTTTTTGAGAAGGGAACATTCGTAATACGCTACTCCATTTTTAGTCACTGCTTCAAAACATCACTGTTTGTAGAATATCACTAGCTTTTTCATCAAAACTAGTGATGACCCAGTGGTCAAAATTCGACCGAAATATATTAAACCTCTATATAAGCATTGCTTATACCTCTGTAATCATTGCTTATAACGATTTTTATTTTGTTCTATTACGTCAGCTGCGAGCGTATACCAATACGTCATTATGCATTAATTTTCCAGTTATTTGAAAAATGTGAACGATAGGAAAAATGAGGTATAACTTGGCTAAGCCATATTTAAAAAGCGGCAATACGTTTTTTGGCATTTCCCGGTTTATTTTACTTATTTTATTATTTATTTATTTATTTTATTTCCTATATTGCCCAGGTTTCGTCAAGGCTACACAGTTATTTCGTGTATCTCTTAAAAAGTATATAAAATTTAAGTAAAAAATTAATATAACATCTTAAACCATGGAATGATCGAACACTACTTTTCTGCGACGTACAATTGAAAAACTGGCGGCTTCAATACTATTCAATTTTTTTTCAAATGTTTGTCCTTGAGACTTACTTATTGTCATGCAAATGCAGGTATAATTGGAAATTGGTTTCTTTTGAGAGATAAGTGAATGATAAAATAGCTCCAGAATATGCTGTACATGGAACATTTCGAATTGTCCGTTTATTTGGAATCCAAATTTTCCTACTGCATGGGATTCTAGTTAAAACTTCACAATTGATAGCATAACGGTACATGAACTTGATGCGCATTCGTGCTCCATTGATTAATGCTTCCTTTGTACGGGAATGGGTTAGTTGCAACGGTCGAAAGGAGAAAAGGGCGAGTTGCACCGTTGATGATGATGAATTTAATCCACGGCCGCGAGACGGAAGGGACAATCATAGAGGAACACTGTGGTCTTTCAAAGGGCCAGCGGTAGCATTTTTTGAAGAGGCCCTACACAGCAACGGCCGGACCCAGTGAGGTTTTTGGGGGTCTTGCAAAGCGCCAGCAGTAGCATATTTTCGAGGTACCCCTTATAGCGATAGCCAGACCCAGTGATGTTTTTTGGGGTGTCGCAAAGACCAGCGGTAGCATATATTTTCGAGGGGGAGCAAGATATGGATTTCTGTGCAACTCGCCCCTCGATAGCTGTTGGCGCAGTTACAATTGACCCCCGTCCCTTTGTATTACTTAAATTTCTAATCAGTAAAACTATGCAATTAACTTTCAACACTAACATATGTGGTGGCAAACTATGGTACTTTTCGATTAGCCGGCGTAAATCCCACCAACATTTTCTTGGTGACATTAAAAGACTAAAACATCGTTGTTTCTCAAAACAAAGCCAAAGGTATTAATGGTACTTACGTATTATCCCGGCGGTCATTCCCGACAAACAATTTTTTCGTCAAATGTGCTGGTAAACTGTTGCCAATCGTATTCCGAACCATCAATAATTTCTTGTGTCCGGCATTTATCTTGGCGAAAAATCGCTCGTCTTGGGGGACCGCCGGGATAATACGTAAGTACCGTATTAATCAATATACAAAAAAAAAAGTACTTATATACAAATTACAATGTTTAAGCGTATCAATGTACTAAAAAGAAATTTGTATGTTTATTGGATTAATCGTTCGTTAAAATTATGCAAGTGGAAAAACATATAGAATTAAATTAAAATTCCAAAATATAGAAATGCGGATGCAAGAACTTTGTACTGGAAATGATGCTCAGTGATTCTCGTTAGGTTTCTTTGCAATTAGCGCAGGTTTCAATTATTTGGCTTTTTATCGGCTGACTGAAAGTTATCCAAACTATTAACAGTGAAATAACTCAAAAAATCCAATTAAAAATTTTACTGTCATCATGCAAATCATTTTTTCGTAGCTATAATATGTTCTCAGTTCACCGTGTATTTGATTAAGTATATCAGTATTAACAAAAGTACAATCATCATTTTTAAGGGCTAAAATAACTGACTTCTATATATCTGTTACCCGAGAGTATGTTTTGTCGGAAATATTTCCATGCATCTCATTAAACAATGTAATATTATTTTCATCCCCTATTGATTGCTGATGTATTTCGATAATATTTTCATTAAACTGGCGATTAATTTCATTTTTTGCGAATTTTGTTGGAATATTATAACCCTATTGTACCGTTGTAACTTAATGCTGTTATTTAAAAATGTACACAACAATGGAACCATTATCCGACTTGGCGCACAATATTATTCGCCAATTTACTTCTCTAATTTTTTTACTGTGCATTAGCATATTACACAAAAATTTTAACATTCGCACTCCGTACGAACTTTAACTATACCGAATTTCACCCTTCGAAGTTCACGCAGTGCGCTGCAAAAGAGACACTAAGGTTTTGCTTAGCGTATTTATATATACATAGATAATAAGAACTTGCTTGGCCTTATGTCATATTTCTAACTGTAATATAATTCTTCAAAGTAAGTTTCACTACTTAAATACGTCTATTCAAAATTTTCACATTTCATATTTTAAATTTGACTACCCATCAAGAGATGACAGACGATTAAAAGAAATAATGCTGTTGTTGCGGCATCACGAACGGGTAAAAATTAGAAAAGAAGTCTGTCTTACGATTGTGACAAAAAGAAATGTACCTTAAACAAATATTATATTTAATATAATACACTATTTGTTAAAAGTGTATTATATTAAATATAATATAATACACTTTTAACAAATATATAATGAGTTTTGCGAATGTTAAAAGTGAATTATTTTGAATGTATAAGATTCTGATTCCAAAGTAAAGATTTTACAAGCAGAAATGAAATTTAAATAATAATAAAAAAATCAATAAGTAGGTACTGAAATTAAATAAATAAATAAATGAATAAAAAAAGTAAATTATTTACTTGACTAAAAAATGAATTAATTACCAGTATTTACGTATTTTAAAAAAGAGGGAGCGGAAAAAAATGCTTGCGCAGCACGAGATTCGAACCTGAGATACCAGAATAGTAGTCCATCACTCTAACCATTTTGCCACGCTGCTCAATCTGACTTTCGCGTAACTTATGTTTAAAGTTCTTCTGAAGTGGTTCGAAAATTAATATTAATTTTTCTCGACTGTATGTATTGCGTCTTAGTATTTTACACGTAGTATACTCACATGGTATACTACCACTGTGTACTCACATGGTTTACTGCCAAAGATCACTGAATTCCGTTTCCCTGAAGCCGCGCCCCCTCCTTTCAGAAACCTAAGATACAGATTTCTATTGTATTGAAACAATACTATTTACTTCAGACATTATTTATCGATGCATATTGCTAAAAATATACGTGTGACAACCGATTATATCTTCCTCTAATATATTATGGTCAGTCAAAGGAAAACGGGACTGACTATATAACTAGCATGGAGGCAAGTTAGTGTTTGTGTAGAAGTGCTTTCTATTGGAAATCGGGAATTAACAGTGTGAATATTTAATACTATTTTCTGATAACAGAAATAATGTCAGAAAGTGAAACTCATCCCCTAATGTTTGCTGTGTATGGTGAACACAGTATGTGAACGTGTGCATAGGTCTGAGTGGGCGGCATCATTCTGTTTTGCGAAAATCCCCTTTTCCCTTTGTTGCCGTTTGTTTCGACTAGGCTGCAAAAATTTCTCCTGAAAGCCATCAAACATCCTCCATGCAGTCCAAATCTCTTCCCACGCGAATTCCATATTTTTGGAGCCCTGAACAAAGACATTCGTGACCGTCAATTCGCTTCGGACGAAGAGGTGCACACTAGAGATGCGACGGGCTCAGCCCGAGCCCGAAAGCCCGAGCCCGAACCCGGGCCCGAACCGGGCTTGGGCTCTGTAATTCACAACGGGCTCTGAAAAATTTCTATTTTATTGAACATACTCCTTGAAGCAGATTCTTAAAAAGTGATTCATATGGAAAATAAACGTACTTATAAGAAAAAATAGCGGCACGGGTGACTAGAAGGCGCGTGAAGCTCTTTCGGCATTTCAGAACGGCGGCTTATATTGCTTAGTTAGTCATGAGATCGGACATTATTTCATAAACATAGATATAAAGAATTAGAAAGTGCATTAAAAATTTGCAACTATATTTGTCTTTAATTTGCACAAACAGCAAAATTTATTGTATTCTATCAAGGAATTATTTTATTGAATTTTATTTATCTTTAGTTGAAATTTCGGGCTCGGGCTCGGGCGGGATCGGATTAAAAGTCTTCGGGCTCGGGCTTCAAAAAATGAGCCCGAACTCATCTCTAGTGCACACCTGGGTACAATCATGGTTCCCGTAGGCAACCCCAAACATTTTCCCATGAAGGCATTAACCATCGTATCTCACAGTGGGATAAATTTATTAAAAGTTACGGCGATTATTTTTCAAACAATTAATAGTTTATTTACTTTTTCCCATCAGTACTGCTTTCTTTTGACCGCCCCTTATACAATTCACGTGTTTACAAATTCGAAGAGTTCTGCTGCATTTAGTTTAGTATTGACGTCACCTAATGAATGTAATACAAATGAATCGAACACTCTCCACTGCCTTAACCCTAGATAAATCTCTTAATACATCCATGTAATAACCTCTAACGATATTACGATAAAATTGAAGCAGAGCGAACAAAACAGAATTACTTTTTTTTTTTTGTAATTTAGAATGTAATTTTTTCTTGCACGATAATTGCTCATTAGACTTAGCTTCTTACGAAGAAACAAATGCCGGAAGCAGAAGAAAACTCTTGTCTGACATCTAAAGCATCTATAATGCCTCATAAAACGAGGTTTTGAGGCAAGTTCAAGCGACAGTAGGTGAAAGATAAAGATGAGGGTCACGGTCGTTTCCCTGTTCCTTAATCATGGATGACAACCAAGCATTTGACCGTGATGACAAAGGAAGAGAAAAAACTTCGACTTTCAAATGAGTTTTTTTCTATGTTTATATGAAAGTGTTTATTGTGATTAAAATGAAAAACCAAAAGATGGTCATCTTTGTTTTACTACAACCGTAAACTTGAGCTTAAGTTTTAAATATACCTTTTAGGTGCATCTGTTTGGATGAAGAATTTTCATGAAAAATTTTAATTATATCGATGTCAGGCCATGTTAGGGGAGAGGGGGGATACTGGTACACAGTACCCGGGCTCGTAAGCCCGTAAAGCTATTTTTCTAATAATAATAATTCCAATGAAATTTTTTTATCTTAATCTATTTTAACTCAATATTTATATCTCACCGAAAAAGTTCCTCAAGAATAACTTTATTCCATCACTAAACGGGTTTATCAGAGATTTGCGCCCCCTCCCTCCAAAAAATCCTACGTTACCAGCAAGTGAATCATATGTAAATAGGTTTAAACTATCATAGTATTCACTAAATTACATCGAAATTAATTTCAAAGCTAGAAATTATCCACAGTACAATATAACTCTTCTGGTCCTAGATGCGATGAATCACAAGCTTTTACTTTATAAAGATTATATGTAAATATATTTTAATACAAACTTCAAATTACTATGTTTACATTCAAATTTAAAAATTCAACTCTAAGTTCCTAAAAACTATTGCGTATATACTTATATATAATTTGAAAATATTCATTTTGGAGTATGTGTGTGTGAGAGAAAGAAGGTGGCGGCGCGGCATGAAAATAGACATAGGAGGCCCGGCATTAAAATTCGTACCGGGCCCCGTTAATGGGAGCGGCGGCCCTTATCGATATATTTTATGATACACGTCATTATCAATCTACTGTCTACATGCCAGAAAACTATCATTCCGTATTTCAGCAGGTATTAAAGATTCACTCGTACTCACTTTGTGGATCCAAGCCAGTTATGATTTAAGGGTCTCATGCACATTTATCTCAAAACTGCTAAAGATTTTAGAAACGATACAAAAACTTTTCAAGCATTTTTACGTGTATCAATTTTGTTTTAAAAATTTAAATATTGGATTGCAATTTCATTAACTTACATTTTTGTGGTTTTTTTTTTTTTTTTTTTTGAACTGATCATGCAGATCTTGCCGTCATCCGTTAATTGAGCTAAGTTAATAAAATGTAGTATTTCGTGGAAACATCTCGTTATATTTCATCGAATTTTGGACACACTTGGTGAATTTCGTTATTTTCATCTTAAAATATTTTAACAATGTGTTAAGGCGTCAAGTATTTTAAATATTATACGAATTGTTAAGGAAAGTACAGTAACTACGTTTGAATTTGAAATGAGTTTTAATTCTTTCTTGCTCCAAATTTTTCTTTTGAACAGAATTTACAGTCGATGACTCATCGTTTTCGTAGAAATGAAACGTAAAACATTTTCTAATCCAATATATTACTTAAATTAATAAAAAATAATTAATTAAAAAGCGATGCTGCTCTAAAACATATATTAGTAAATAGAAGCTTATAAATATGAATAAATATTTCATTCAAAAATCTTCCTTCTTTAACTAGACTCGATTTTGAAACTCGTAAATTCATAAAGTTTATAACTGCACACTAATATGTTTAATCCAATAACACAAACAGCTAACACGAATTGCCATGCACAACTACTAGAAATAGCACGCACTCTTCTCAATACTTTAAGCTAGCTTTTTCTGTAACTTAAAAATTTAATCAATTGTTTTATTTGACTGTCTAATTCAACGACTACTAACACCTCCGACATTGTTACAAAAAGATCCCGTAATAAATCTGATTTTTACCGTCACGCATTGTTACGTCACTGCCTGCAAAAGCATGTAGGTTATTTATTTATTTATTTTTTTTTTTCGCTGACGAGTTTTACTATCTCCATAGTTTCTCATGTAGGCCAGACCACCGATGACTTTAAAGCAGAATCAACGAGAGGGAATTCAGTAGAAAGTGGTTTGAAGAGAGAAGGAATGGAATTTTCTACACAATTTATTCAGGTTTAACATCCGCTTTTCGAATCCTGTTGTTTCCGTTATTTGACCTCTTTTTTAAGCGATGCTTCATAGCATGCTGTTACACAGTTGAAGAAACTTACCATTTCAGTCTCAACTCCGATTTGTTAATTTTCATTTTCTTTTTTTTTTTTTTTACTGCGTGAACTTAAAGAAATAGAAACATTTATTCATTTCAGTGTCTTTTAAATTTTCATCGGTTATTAAATTTTTTATGATCCTGTAACGGATTTCTTTTCGAAGTATACTGATTCTAGGAAATTATTTTCTTTTTCGTATCAGAAAAAAACAGAAAAATTTAATCTCATAATATATTTCGAGAAAACTATATAAATATTTATAAAATGGTAAGAATTTAGATACTGTTTCAGTGTGGCAACTGCGGGGTAAATTATGAAAAGAGATAATGGATGAAAATTAAAAAATCTGATTTAAATGCACAAAAGAAGTGTTTGACTTGGGCAGCTTAATTATTTAAGGGAGCAGCGAAATTGTAATACCCTTTTAGTTATTGTAATTGTTTACACTTCAGATAACATTTTTTGTGCTCTCTTGGGTAAATATATTGCATGTGCAGAATAAAGGATTTAACATTTGCAACGCTAAGAGTAAAATATTTTTTTTAAAACTTGAAGTTAACTTTTTAAAAGATTTTGCAGTTAGTTTAGTAAACAATAAAAGTGGAAATAAGTATAAAACAGTTTATTGAATGTTCCTGAAAATGAAACGCAACCCCCATAAATTACAAGGGGAAAATATAAATCAATAAGCAATGGAATTATGAAAAAATTTAAATTGACACACTGTCATAATATACCGGATGATTCAAAACAGATGTTAAGGCGATTATTTTTTAAACCGTAAGTCATCGAAACATACTTAAGAGAGAAGTTCTTCAAATTAAGAGTAGCTTTCAGATACGGCATTTTTACTGGGGGTTGTATACATAATAAAATACGAAATTTAATTTTTATACGGTCCCTCCATTCCTACCCGTTATATTTAGAAGAATGTTGCTCTATGCCTAATAAAATTAATAAAACAAATCCCGTGTCTCTAACTGCAATAGTTAGTAAAAAAAATTATTTTTAAAAATGATGACTTACACCACTTTACCGGCTGTGTTGGCGTCGGTTTTGAAGCTAAAAAATCTTTACTTTGGAGGACCAACTATGAGCTGAAAAAAGTTAAATAGCGATCCCATTGTTGACAGTTAAATGCTTTCAAATTCGTGACATGAACAGGTTTAGTTTATTTGAACTGGTCGATGTTACTGTATAAAACTTTTTTGAGAGCGATAGACTAAACATATTTGCCTTCATTTACGACTAAATACATTTTGTAGTTCATTTACAGAGTCACCCAAAAAGAAAATACATTAGTGAAAAGAACCACTGCGGTTACTTATATTAGAAATTGCTAAGCATATATTTCAAAAAGAATTCTGGCTGAATTAATCTCCAGAATTCGTCCATCTGTAGAGTGAACACTAACATAAATTAACGTCAGTTGAAAAGTAATTACATTTTTCTACTTTTTTCTCACTTTTCACACCCTTATTGCTTGGCGACACTTGCCAAAATCTTATATCTCGGAAAGTATTCTACGTAGAGACAAAGGATTTGTTTTATTAATTTTCTTAGGCAAGGAGCAACATTCTTCAAAATATAAAGGGTAGGAAAGGAGGGAGCGTATAAAAATTAAATTTCGTATTTTAATATGTATACAACCCCCAGTAAAAATGCCATATCTGAAAGCTACTCTTAATTTGAGGAACTTTTCTAATTGGAAGTAGTTTCGATCACTCACGGTTTAAAAAATAATCGCCTTAACATCTATTTTGAATCACCCGGTATAATGCATACATTAAATTCATACATACCAAACATTTGTAAGAAACATAGGACATCACATACTAAAAATATAGAAAAAGCCGCATTTTGGGTTATCTCTCCGTTTATAAAGAGCGCGTGACCCCTTGATAAGTAGAATAAATATAAATAAATACGTAATCGGATTGGCTAAAGTTAAATAACCGCAGGTATGCGTCATCCTATATTAAAAAAAAATGGATACTTGGTAGACTCTTATCGATTATTATCAATCATCATTTTCGGCATGACAAAACGAAAGGGAAAGTGACTGTGTTGTCGTCTGTGTGGAAGCTATCAAGGTGTGGTAAAGAGAAACAGGTGCAATTCTAAAAAAGGCTTGCCCCGAAGACATGCTTCAGAATGAAATCTGGTTTCAATATCAGTGCTAATTATTATTCTCAGACATAATTTATTATTCAAGAAAAAAAAATGTAATAGAATTTAGTGATCTAAGGATAAAAGAATGCCTATCCTGCTGTAGAAGTCACTGCCTTTAATGTACTAATGATGTATTATTTAAAATGCCCCAAAATTATTGAATAAATGTTAAAATTGATTGTACAATTCAAATTAGCCATTTCCATTGTTAAATTTGCTTTTTTTCAAAGCGGCACCTAGTGGATATTTTTTTAACTGAATTTTTTTTTTTAGAAATTTCTTGAGTGAATCGCATTTGGTCCCTACTCCAAATTTGGTGGCAATTGGCTCACTTATTTAAACTGCAGAATGCTGTTGATAGGGGGGGAAGTTTAACCACTCTGTATATCAAATAAAACTATGCACGGATTTTCACATAAATATAATAATTTAAACCTGCTGTATTTTTTCAACCAAAGTGCCACCTAGTGGACATTTTTTGAACTCAAAAATCTTTGAACGCATTTCATCCACAGTAAAAACATCACATTTTATTATACAAAGCAATTTAGTATATACCCAAGTAATTGTGGTGTTTCATCCAATATATCGCCTGTTTTCATAAATTTTTCTGAATATTTCTTTGTGATCACATTTTAGTAGTTAGTTAAAGGAGTTCTCAAAGTGTGTGCCGCGGCATCCTAGGCTGCCGTACAAAGAGGCAACGGGTGTCCCGAAACGACCATGATTTTATTAAAGTACTTGGTTGAATTTTAAATTAGAACTGTATTAACTATATCTATGTTACGGCTTTATTTCTCTAATTTGTTCTTCCCAACTGTATAAATATGAAGTATATATACACGCAACACATAAAGTTACAGTATTCCACAGATATTGTATGACGAGGGGTCCCTTGGGAAATTTCTAATTATCTGTAGGGTGCCGCAACTTTGTAGGTTTGGGAACCCTGGATTAGTAATAATGATATTCTTTATAATGCCTTTGATATTTATATATATTACTAGCTGCTTGCCTGGTTTTTTTTTCCGGGAAAAAGTGAATATTTTCCAAACATGTGATTGTAACTACTATAGCAAAATTTAATCTAAAAAAATAACGCTATAATCGCAACATGCATAAATAAATTCAATAAAATTCTATACACCCGAAAGTGAACAAATTCATACTAATACTCAACATGTATTTAAATAAGCCTATTTTTTATTTCAAGCAAAGTACACAGATGTAAATTCTGATAAACGCAGTATGTACATCAATTCACATACTTCGTTTCTCTCAGAAGTTAATGACACGAAAAAATTCAGGATAATTCTTGAACAAATACTGCTAAATATAAAACACACAGCCGATTGAGGATTTTCCAAATTCAAGTTAACGGCAATAGTCTGTATACACATTATGCACTAATACAGTCAATAAAACTATTTACGCACGAACACAGATACCTACACCTGCACTAATATTTGCAAATGAGAATAGAATTATCATTTCGTGTTAGGTAAAATATACATACTTTTGTGAGACTAAACGCACTTTATACATCAATACACATGCTGAAACTGTACAAGCATAAAATAATTTTTTTTAATTTATCCGTTTTAAACGGACTTCGTAACATTTAAAACGAAAAACGTTTTTAGCTCCATTAAAACATTTAAATCCTTAAATCTAAGCACCGGAGAAAAATGCCATCTAACAAGTATTAATTTCTTCTTTTGGTTTATTTGTACGCTAATTTTTATCAAAATTTTTAATCAAAATATTGTCTGCGTGGGGAAAAAAATAGCGGGAACGAATTGCGTTAAGATCAAGAAATTTTTAGATTGGAATATACGTAATTTTAGAATTTTTCGAAAGAATTATATTTTTGGTCTGCCAGGTTTGGCAATTTCGATGCAATGTATCATCTCTTAGTGTGACCACGAAGGTAAATGTATAGGAGGGGACACTTCTCTTAGAAAGTTGGATAACGCTGTTGTTGCAAACAGATGGCGCTACGCACACTGGGTAACTACGCATCTCCTGCTTCTGCGCATCCAGGTTGGTTATATTTCCATGGAGGCGAAGTAAATGGAGATCGTTGAATTAGCGGAACTTGAAAAAAATATGAAATACATAGACTTATGAACGTGATATATAATAATTTCTGGCTTCAGGTGTGTTTTAATTAACTAATTGTCTTAGAATACTATTTCGTAATTAATATAGGCAATAATTTCGAAGCGAAGTAATATTATGTATGTAATGTCGTGTTATTATTTTGCCCAAAAGCTGTATTTTAAGAAATAGTTGTAAATTTAGAATGATGTTGTATGTGTGAATGCAATATTTAAAAAGTGTTTATTTATAATGATGATCACACTCAAACAAGCAGTATTTACATTTATTTCATGCTGTGACAAATTTTAACACAGCTTTAAGTTGCCGCTATAAAACTCATGCTAAAATGTTAAAGTCATGTTACATTAAGAACTCGCACCATTTTCTAATGTAAATATATACCGCGACAGACGAAAACTTCTTTTCTGTGAGCCACGATATACACACTCGTTCACAAATATAAACTCAATATTTTAAATTAAAAACAAGTAAAATTAGTGATCAATCAGCTCGGGAAATGCTTTATTCTTTTGCCGCTAGGATCGCTGCACGTCACTAGATTTCCAATGTTTACATAATTGAAACTTATTTCGAGTACCAAAAGTTTAACATTACAGCTATGGAGAGTGTCCACTCCTATAGTATATCTCCGTGGTGTGACGCACGAGGGTAAATTTATAGGAGTGGACACTTCTCTCAGAAAGTTGGATAGCGCCGTTGTTGCAAACAGATGGCGCTACGCACACTAGGTAACTGCGCATATCTTGCTTCTGAGCATCTCAGGTTGTTTATATTTCCATCGAGGCGAAGTAAATGGAGATCGTCGAATTAGCAGAACTTTAAAAAATTAAATATTTAGACTTATAAACGTCGGATATAATAATTTCTGGCTTTAGGTGTGTTTTAATTACATAATTGTCTTAGAATACTATTTCGTAATTAATATAGGCAATAATTTCGAAGCGAAGTAATATGTATGTAACGACGTGTTATTATTTTGCCCAAAAGTTGTATTTTCAGAAATAGTAGTAAATTTACAAGAATGTAGTATGTGTGAATGCAATATTTAAAAAGTGTTTATTTATAATAACGACCACACTCAAACAAGCAGTTCATGCTGCGACAAATTTTAACACAGCTTTAAATTGCAGATAAAAAACTCATATTAAAATATTAAATTCATGTTATATAAAGAACTCAGTAATGAATTCTTAGCCATTTTCTAATGTAAATATATACCGTGGCAGACGAAAATTTCTTTTCTGTGAGCCACGATTTACATACTCGTTAACAAATATAAATTCACTATTTTAATAATCTTAAGATAGAACATTTTTTTCCTTTTTTTATTCATTTGTTACTAAGGCAACCATGTAAGTAAAAGGGAAAATTTTTTTTTAATTTAGTGCTCGCGTTAATAATCTCGTTCACATGCTAGGTAGGAAAATTAAAAACAAGTAAAATTAGTTATCCATCAGAACGGGAAATCCTTTATTCTTTTGCCGCTAGGATCGCTGTAAATCACTAGATTTCCAATGTTTACATAATTGAAACTTATTTGGGGTACGAAAAATCTATCATAGCAGCTATTGAGAGTGTCCACTCTTATAATATACCTCCGTGGTGTGACGTTATATAGACGGAGTACGCAGACATACCAGTCCCGTTACGCCAAACGGGGCCTTCGCTATTTGTAACGGGCCTGCGCGTGTATTTCGATGAGTCATCCAAAGAGGCCTACGGATGCTCGCGTCTTCACGTACACATCAAGCATTTTTTAAGCTTTCCAAGGCTTTGAAGCGTTATTTAATGTAGCTTTATGCCATAATTGTGCTACTAATTTTATTAGTTTCTTTACTATGATACATGTGGACATTAAAGCAAATAGATGTGTGTAATTTGAAGGAAAAACAAAGCAGTGCTTACTCTAATGATTCATTATTTTGGCTTGATTTTTAACATACATTAAACAAATGAAGCTGATTTTTATTATACATTAAGGTAAACATATCCATAAATGATAAAGTTTATTTATACAGATATTGTTATGAATTTCTTTATACTGAATATTTAAGTTTCACATTTTAAAAGCAGTTACAACCATAACCACTTTTTAAATAAAATTAACTAACATTTATTAAATTTGCGTTCATTAAATTTTGTCCAGTACATCATTTAAGTACTGCTACAATATTTAATTTTTAATCTTTTGTAAGACGTGGATATTTGGCGAATGTTTACTATAGTTAGAAGTACAACCTGGTGTACTGCATTCCTTTGGCATCTAACTTAAAAATAATGTAAATTAACGAGAAACATTTAGAATAAATCACTCAATAAAATGTGTCCCATAAATAGTAGTACGAACTTTAAGGGAAGATGAAAAAAATCAAAAGGATTAAGAATCACGTAACATAGCATGGCCAAACACGTTGTTTTCATGCTAAGCTTATGTATGGAAAATTTTACCATTCCCAAAATTAAAAGGATTTATAATTTTCGTTTATAATTCCATATATTTTTTTCTTCCAAAGTATTAAATTTTAGGAAACCATAGTAGGAAATACCACGAATATTCCAATATCTTTTTTTTTTTAAAGTGATTACTAACTGGTGCTTGAAGACAATGTTTTCGTCCTTGCAATGCTGTATACAGTGAAACTTCTATGAGCGACCACTTCTATTTAGTGACCCCCTCCTGCAATGACACATTTTTTAAGGCACCGATTTTTTACCCTATCTAGTTAATGTTAAAAGAGCCTCTAGAAGACACCAGACAACCCTCTATAAGTGACCGGTCCCAGTTCCCTGTCCGAAAATTTTCTTGTATTTTACCGGAAGTAAAGTAAATAAAAACCACATTCTAAACCAGTCGCTCTACTGCAAATCGACAGCAGTGCAAGTACAGGTACACATTACGTACAAATCTTGTACGCTAGAGAAGAAACATGTCTACGAAACGAGTGATTTTACTACTGGAAGTGCACTGATGTGATCGAATCACACGAAAAAAGAAATTTGGAGGTTACTTTTGGTTGTGGGACAACCTAAAAAGCAAATAGATTTTATTATGACAAATTCAGAATGCATGAAGATATCGGAATAAATGCTCTTTTGGCAGATGTTATATATATATATATATATATATATATATATATATATATATATATATATATATATATATATATATATATATATATATATATATATATATATGCAGCAGAGAGTGAAGTACACTCGAAGCGAGAATAAAGAATGAAACAATCTGAAATTTCTAAATATTTGATCAAAATTTAAAATTGTTTACATAATTACTCATGCCATTTATAATGAAACTACATAAATAACAAAACAAACAATATATTTTAGCACTTTGAATACAAAGTGAGATAAACCAACAGCTCAAGGACTCGAAAAATTTCAGGATACCTCTTCAAAAGCTGCACTAAACACTGTAGCGAACCAAAAATAAACGCTTTCTTATTTAATTATTCTTTATTACAGCAATTCCAAGTATTATATAAAAGTTATTCTTTTGTCGCTATCTCAATCGAACTTTGGAATTGAACATAATGAACTCTTGTACAAAATATTAACTGCATTTGAAGTTTCTGCGAATACATATACAAAATTAATAATTTATAATTTACTGTACTTCTGCACTGAAAGCTGGCTACACATGTCTAAATCACCCAATCAATGCACATATCTAACTGATAAATAACATTTTCGACTGAAAAATTAAATAGACAACATCGTCTAACTAGTATTACAAAGACACGCTTATTTACTGTATAATAAACTACTCAAGTAGTACGATTTCAGATGAAAATGATTTAAAAACAGCACATGAATATTAATTCACTAAATTTGATTTACATACATATTTTTAGAACTTCTAAATAAATTATACATGTTTACACTTACCTTTACATTCAGAGCAAAATGTTCGAATTTTATGATAAATTACCATAAAAAAAATGGCTCAATCTTCACAAAATGATTATCTACATCTAAAGTTCTTTAGTACGACAAAACTACAAAAAAACTGTTTTAAAATAATAAAATAATATATTATTTATAATACTTATAATAATAAAATAGAACAGTGCTAATCGGGAAAACAGGCCTCAATGATAAACTCAATTTTCGTGATGGCAATCCACAAGCAGGCCCGTTGCTAATAGCGACGGCCCAACGCCAAAGCGACGATGCAAAATGATCTTAGATGTTGCTAAGTTATTTCTTTCGCAGCGTAATTTTTACGTATTTATAGAATGGGAAGTTTTTAAAATGAGTTTGCTTAAAAATATATTAAAATTACATTTTGCTTCTAATGGATTTAAAACACATGACATCACAAAGAATTAGATCTTACTCGCGATTTGAAAATCCGGTGCCCCGTTTGAAAACAGTTTCCTTTAAATGCATAATCATTCAAAGCTTTCATTTAAAGGAACCTTAACCTATTTAACTCCATGATTGAGAAAAAACACCTTTTCTTAAATGTAAAGTTTTTAAATTCTTTTTTGGCAACATAAAACAAACACGTGTATTATGACTGGCTTCTAAAGTGGCGTGGAAATAGTCATGCAGCTGCTAATTTAATTCAAAACATTACTTTACACTGAAATTCGTAAAAGAAATATCTAATTTATACTTTTTTTTTCTTTTAAAAGAGGTGGAAATTATTCATCATTTGTCACAATATCAAAAAGTTATTACGGATAGAATTACGCAGGCAAAAGTTTTAAAATGATTTTATGAAAATGTTTGTCAAAAGTGATCTTTCTTAATTCTTAAAAGTCTGCAAATTTTTAAAAATCGGCAAGTTAAAATGAAAGAGCAAAGCTTTTAAAAGAAAATTTTTTCCTCTATCTGATGATACAAATATAGTGCGCACCGGTTATAACGGACCTGGGATATAACGTACTATCGGTTATAACGTACCTAAAAGCTAGGTCCCGATTGAAGTCCTATACTTATAATGCTATTTAACTTCGGTTAAAACGTACTTAACAAAAGTGTGTACTTCGGCTATAATGTACTTTTTATACCACAGCCAAAAATAAAATTTTGCTTTTCTAAAGCATTTTATTTCCTTTCTCTCGGAAAATTCAGTTCTTTCAAGAACACTCGTTGTCAGTTTTCAGATTCTCTAGCGAGATGAATTCTGTATGAATGAAGGGAGCGATCCTTTATATTTTTCCCCTGCTAGGTAGGGCTAAGAACAAAACCAAGGTTTCTATTTGTCATTCATCAGTGGAAATGCCTCCTGAAAGCTCTATCTATAATGATTCTCATGATAGTGAAGAAGAAACAGAGGAGCGTATACCAAGCTTAACCGATGCATTAAATGTTGCAAAAACATTATCATGATTTTTTGAATGCCTCAATGATGATGCAGAGACTCTACAAAAGTCTATTATGAGTATCCAAAACGGTAAAGTAGAATCTGCTCATTTAAAACGAAAAGAAATTACAGATTATTTATTTCAATAAAATTGTAGTAAAAAATTTTCTCTGTCTTTTACTTAACTTAAGTTTTAAAAAATCAGACTATTTAAAACGCATATTACAGTGAAATTATGAGCCCACTTTATTTATTTATTTTTTTGTGTAATATTGAAACATACCGGCGGTATTGCTCATAACGTACTTCGGCTATAACGTACTACTTTTTTAGGTCCCGTGAGAATACGTTATAACCGGTGTCTACTGTACGTAATTACTGCAAATGTAATTAGAGCCGTTCAGGGGCGTAGCCAAGGGGGGAGATAAGGGTGTCACAACCCCCCATGAGGAATTTTTTGTCATACAAACTGTATATTCTTCACTTCCTTATCACACACATGTATACATATATGCGAGTTGCAAGTCTTACCCCCCCCCCCCATGAAAACATATTTGGCTATGCCACTGCAGCCGTTATACGTATTAGCTCAGAAAAAATGCCAAAAATCGCAGAAAATATAAAATATCAACTTTTCTAATTCGAATTTCCAGAAAATCGCTTCGAGGTACATGTTAGGACTTGTCCCAGTCAACCTCCATACAAAACTTGGTCTGGGACCACCCGTTTCTGCGTTATTTGAGCGACAGACAGACGTCGCGTCGTTTTATTTATATAGATATAATAAAAATCTTTCAAAAATAGTTCGAGTGTTAATTAAATTTCCTGTCTTAGTTTCTGTTAATAATGACTAATTTTTCCAAAATTCCACCCTCAAAAAAAAAAAAAAAAAAAAAAAAAAAAAAAACTTAGTTTTGAGTGACATGCTTTTTCAGTTTAAATATCCTTTCATGACTGAATTGAAGGAATAAAATATTGAGACGCTCTTTTCAGAAGAGAGCGTACATATTTAATAATTTTAGTCACCCAATACTATTAAGTCTTGATGGCGTGTTTAAGGCATTAAAATTAATTGTTTAAAACCTTAAAACTGACTTGTGTAAGGCTTTAAAGTTCAGCTAAGTTTGATAAAGTAGCACATACTTTAAACATAAGCTAGAAAATTATCTTGCAAATATGTTTAATTTTCTTATTGAAATTTATAGGCATCTGTTCGCAGAACATCATTTTTTGGATTCTCCAGTAGTCATAGATGTGGTGGTGCCCTTATAAGTCGACAGTGGGTTGCAACAGCAGGACATTGTGTTGATGAGTAAGTTAAAAGTCATTTACATAACTAGATTTTAGAAGTGTCTAAATAATGTTTTATATTTAAATAATCTTCAATTTGCTCCAAATTATTTTTATCTCGCACGACAGGAAACAACACCAATCAATAATGTAGCTTCTCTGAACATCCAATTTCTATTTGCTTTGATTGATTACGTTTTTGATTTTAAAAGCTGAAACAAAATTTCTCCTTGCTTTTTTACAGATCATCTGAAAAACGCAGAAAGTACTTTGAAATTTTGTAAACTGCATTTGTCAAGTGAATTTAATTTTTCCATAAAATTAAAAATATAAAGCCAATATAAACTTATTTTGAATTAGGATTAATGCACATGATGATAAGCACGTGGTAATTTCTCTAACGGTTATGTATCTGTTTCCTCACACCGAAAAGATGAAAGACTGAACGCATCACTTGACACTTACACCAACCATTCAACCATTTTAACATTAAAGACTTGATTAGTGTACATATCCCGATGATGGATATTCCAAAACTCGCATTGACAGGTGTACAGAACCACTTTACCGCTTTATTCATCCCAGTTAAAAATCTCCTGGGACTTTTCTGGAAGAAATTTAATTTGGCGCTGGCCTGTCAAACATTTGCAGTGTTAAATTTTCCTCAAAGTGTATTCATTTCACGAAAGTACCACTTTAGATAGAAAGCAAGAAGCCATGTCAAAGAATGTGATGATGTTTTAATAAATGCTTTACTGTGAAAGCAGTGGAATGAACAGCCTTTAATACATTCAGTAAATATATATTTCGTTAAAAAAGTGAGTGTCTGGTTTCTATAAGTACCACTATCTGTTAGACTTATTGTTTTATCAGACTGTTCTGCTTTATTAGATTTGTTAGCATTGTTTTTCCGAAATTTGTTATAACGAGGGATGAATAATTTACTTAAATTTTGGTAAGGAATAAATTTAAGTTCTGTAAAATCCATTTTAATATTAGAGATGGACATAAGACCCTACTTTAAAATAATTAGGGCTACATTGATTAATCCTTGATATCCAGAACATACAGCGTGTCCCATCTAAGTAAAGCTATCGGTATTGTGAAGTAACTATACACGAAACAGAGCAACAAGAACGAAACTAACATATTAAATTCTACTCACAAACAGGTATTTAGGAGCAACACACTCTCTGCACCCCCCCCCCATGGGCAAGAAAAATAAATTAAATGTGTAAAAGAGGAAACGTGTCCGGCCGAAATAAAGTCACTTCAGTTAATATTCAATACATTCGCCATGTTTACATATGACTTGAAATACGCAATGTGGTATACCATTTAACAATCGCATGAGGACAGTAACATAAACTATCCTAGTGTTCAATGAAGGCGTCCTTCAGTTCTTCCACAGACAAACTGTCTGACATTTTGCGTATCTGTCACTATTGAGGTGCTTATCCACGCATTTTCTTGTATATTAAGATCAAGCGGAAAGCGCAGGATATGTCATATCATACACTTCATTATCGAAAATCCATTCCGTGGAGGATTTTCCAACATGAATGGCAACGTTGTCCTGTTGGAAAATCAAACTTTGGCCACCGTATCTTTCTGCAAATGGTAGTAAATGGGTTTCTACCATTTTTGGTAATCGGTAGCTTTCATACTGACTGAGGGAAAAGCCTGGTTAAGTTTATGACTATAGCCTAAGACTCTCGACTCCGTATAATGAACCTCTCTTTTCCAATCTTTTGGAGATTTCTCGTGTTGTGCCATTCGAATGCAATACCGTCTGGGCCATCTAAATTAAATATTTTCTAATCTGAGACCACAAAACTATATCTCTGATCCTTTTAGGTTTGATGATATTTCAACAAATTTACTCTTCTATGCTTGTGGATAGTTTTCAACATGCGATACTGTTTCTCCTCCAAAACACAAGGTGGAAACTCATTACACAGTGTGGAGAGACTTGGGCTACTGTGATAAACTTAACCTGGGTGTTTTCTCAGACCGTATGAAAGCTACCAATTACCAAAAAGGGCTAGAGACTCATTTACTGCCATTTACGGAGTGTCCAGTTACGCCACACAATCACTGTGGCTTTGTTTAGGTAGTACACATTGTACGATGCATTTGTCCCCGATTTTATCGCTAAAACCTACCAGACTTACGGCGAATACGTCCTGTTTTCTTCGTATCCGAGCTGTCGTTTTTCATTTACTGCTAAAGTTTTCCCTTCTCTGGAGAGATATCTGGTTATGTTAGACCTGCCACTCATTAATTTTTGATTTGACTAAAGAAATTTACTAATTAATTAAATTTACACTAAACCCTGGTATATACGTACGTATTTGTTGTGTGATTATAGCAACGCTACACTAGAGCGATCTGCCAGGGGGGGTGCCTTGGTAGGAGGACTTTCTAAGGGGTTCTAACGCGTATTCACGTTACATCCGGAGAAAACCTACCAGAAATCCAGACCGTTAGATCGACAGCCGCGCGATGGGACCCGAACCCGGGACCTTCACACGTCGGCCATCTACCATTTTCAGTGGCGTAACCTATGTGCCATGGTGAGGCCGTACGTATTTGATAAAGGAGGTCTGGGAATCACAGACTTACATAAAGCCTCGTGGTTATTCCTACTTTGGATTGTAAATATTGGTGTGGTGCATAACATTAAAAATCACTAATTCATAGATAAATCTGAAAACCGTTCTTATTTTTAAATGTGTCTTTTTTTGTCTTCTTTTCATCAGTTTATTGATTTCGCAAATCAAAATTCGTGTCGGTGAATATGACTTTGCAAGTACCCAGGAGCCTCATCCCTACGTTGAAAGAGGAGTCACGCAGAAGTTGGTACACCCACGTTACAACTTCTTCACCTACGAGAATGATTTAGCCCTGCTCAAGCTGGAAGAAGCCATCGATCCTATTAGGCATCCCCACATCTCTCCAATCTGTCTGCCTCCCACCGACGAATACCTGGTCGGCAAGAATGCGACCGTAACAGGATGGGGCAGACTGAGCGAAGGTGAGCAAAAATGTTTACGATATCGTTATACAGGTTGACCATTAATTAACCGAAAATTTGAAACTGCAATAACTTTTTACTGGGGCGTTATACTGGCGTAATATTTGGTGACGCAACACTACGCGATTTACAATTTTCGAAACGAGTTTTAATTAATACGAGTTTTCATTTTGAGCTGAGTAATACGAGTTTTCATTTGCAGCACTAGAGAGATCCGAAGTTGAAAGCAGCTTTCAGTAAAAGTTCGCGTCTTTGCAAGCAGTTTGCAGTAGTAAAGTGCCGAATTTCGTCAGAACCATTGAACAGAAGATTTTCATTTCCCGGTAAAATTTAGGACATATTTCTGCTTGAGTTTCCGGCCATCACACTGCGAACCATTTGTTCTGTTTTGGGTAACTTCGATCTTAGGCTTCGCCATATTGTTGCAAGTAATGTGAAACACTTCGAAACTCTTGTGCATTAAATCGGAATGAGTGTAGTTGTACGAGAAGTAAATATTTTTTTTTAATCTCTTCTCAAACTCTTTTACTAAGCAATTCAAATTTTTGGTTAATTACTGGGCACCCTGTACTAGTTCATATACCTAGCTGTTGCCGATGAGAGGTATAATATGCATGGTGTTTCTTAATTCTTGTAAAGAGAAGTTGGAATCAAGAAGGTGGGGATCCTAAACATTTTAACAGACCGCGTCCCACAGTCTGAAGGGGGGGGGGCACATACTGAATTCAATGAAAAATTCGAATAAAAATTTTGAAACAATACTATGGAGCCCGTGGCTCCGACGGTAAGCTTTCGTTACCTATTAGGATGTCCCTTATTTTTGGTCAAAAAATTATTTTACTCGATTTTTTCTGCCCGCCCCCTAACATTATTTCTTTTGATCAGATTAACTGACGTGTAACGTTTCAGTTCAGTAGGATGAAATTAACCCGTGCCGACCTGAGTCTGAATTTTCAATCTTACAATGTAGGATGCAATGTATTTAGAACAAATAAACTCAGTCCTATTAATTAAATATAACATTTAATAAATGACCAACCCTTAAATACATGGATACTTTCATATTCTTAAAGCTGTAGAGCTTAAAATTAGTTTGGACACTTTCTTTTTAACGTGAATTTTTTGAAATCTCTATATAAGTTTCGATGATCTTGCACACAACGAGAAACAAATTGTTTTCGTTAATCATCAGCTAATAACCAAGTAAAGTCCTGAATTAATTTATAAAACCTCTTTCAGCACTGTCATTCTGCTTTCAACACAATTTTTCCATTTGATTTCCAAATATGACACATTTTCCCAGGTTGAAGAGCATTCTTGTACAAAGTAGCATTTTAGTTGACCCAAAACCATCTACTGTTCTCTCGAAAATACAAAAGTAACATAACTACAAAGTGTAAATACAAATGTAGCATTCTCAAATAATAATAATACAGCTAATAATGATAATAAAATTTAGCCAAATAAGTCGGCTGCTGCTTCATGAACAGAAGGAATATGTCTTCGTTCCATGTGTAGACACTCACGAGCTAGGTTTGGAATGAATTTCAATTTTAACTATGCATCAGCATTATCATTGAAAAAGAATAAAACTGACAATTCTTCTTATAAATACCAAAAGTGCTGTATAAAATTTCTTTTAAGCTGGTCGTGAAATTGTTTAGTCCTTTTACTGATTTTTAAAAGCAAAGGTCTTGCCTGGATGCTTTAATAGATGTGCGATTTGAACACAACCGTATTTTAAAGAGTATATTGCTCTTGCCATCCATCGAGGGGCCGTACTCGAATAGTGAATTTTAAGTTTAATTCCAGTATATCCTCCAAAAGCATTATGTATAGTTCGGAGTGTTCTTTAAGGTCTCTCTGAGTATTTGTTCAATTCTTTTTCTTAAAAATATTTCTTTAATTTCTGCATCGTTAATGCCGATTCACATGTTCTTTCCCACCTTTGAAGTTATTAATATTGACCTTTCTTTGATGTTTCTTCTCAAGTCTTTGAAATGCGGTACATCAGGATACTTACTACCTCATACATTTTGCTTTCAAACACAGAAAAATTAGTTCCTATAATTGATTATGTCATAGAAAAAAAAACACTTTTTCAAAAACATTTTTGTATTAAAAGGATTGAAGCACCATTTAAGAGGCCTCTGTAATCGGCTTGCGGAGATTCAAGTCCCAATGCTTTGCTATGGAGAAAGTGCCTTAACGCCTAATCATTTTTCTCAGAAAGTATTAGTCTTGTGAAATTTTACGTGTGAAATTTTACTGTGTGAATCTTGAGAACTATTCGCAAGGATTGCGCGAATCAGATTTGAATTAATTTAGCCGAAAGAGATTTTATTGCAGTCCGAAAAGTAACAACTAGACTGCAATAAAATCTCTTTCGGCTAAATTAACTCAAATCTGATTCGCGCTATCCTTGCGAATAGTTCTCAAGATTCACACAGGAGAATTTTATTTAAAAATACCTAATACTTTCTGAGAAAAATGATTAGGCGTTAAGGCACTTTTCTCCATAGCAAAGCATTGGGACTTGAATCTCCGCAAGCCGACTACAGAGGCCTCTTAAGCGGCCAGTGTTTTGAAAAGTTGTGGCACAGCATAAAATCCGTATATTAGTTTTCAGACACCAATGTATTAAGAGTCCAAACATCATGTGCTTGCTATTTCCAAATAGAAATTTGGAAAACTAATGAGCTGTTCTCTGTCACCGAATGAAACATTAATTGGTAGTCTTTCATGTTTTGTATCGCTGACATTTGATACCGATAATAGTTTACCATTCCAGTGAACGAACGAACCTTTTTAACGAAATCTGTTATTCCTAAAATACTATCATGTTTAAGCTAATGTGCTTTTCGATATTACAAAAATGATCATCCCTTTTCTCTAGAAAGCTGTTCATTTTTATTCTGGTATTTCAATGTTTGTATTTGTGAGACAGATTTTTTTTCCAACTATGTTTTCTATGAGAACACATGTGCGTCCCTTTTTATCCTAAGACCAGTGTGATTGTATTTTAGGTGGTCATTTACCAACCATTTTGCAAGAAGTTCAGGTACCCATCATCAGCAACGAAAAGTGTAAGAACATGTTTCTGGCAGCTGGAAGACACGAATACATTCCGGACATTTTCATGTGCGCTGGATTCGAAGAAGGTGGCAGAGACTCCTGTCAGGTATTCTATTGAACGATTAACTACATTTACTAGTTATGAAATCCTTCCCAATGAGGGCTAATAATACAATCCACTATATATTGTGTACTTTTTTGTGGAAATAGTAAGTGCTTCTAGAATTCATGTTTTTGCATAGGCAAAGAACACTAGGACTATTTGCCAAAGGGAAGAAATACCTTAGGCGGAGGACTTTAAAGGGCACTAACGTGAACACACGTTAAATCTTAGAAAATCCTGCAAAACTTCAGACATGTCAATGGCATGTTCACAATAAGCTTTTATCCTTAAAAATTTCATTACTTCTCAGGATTTAAAGGTCTGCGCACATTTACAACCAGAAAAAAGACCCAACACACTGAAAACCGGACAAAAAGAGATAATTTTCAAAGGCTGTGGTAAGTTTTATTACCTTTCCCTAAGCTAGAATGGGTTTTTGAAGGTTAATAAAAAGGCATCGCACTTTTGTGGTCATACAGAATAGATTAATTTGACAGAAAATGGATTGTGACCTCGACTTTTGAGCGACACACGGACTAAGAGAGCACAAAAATATTCTGCGATTTTATGACATCGGCTAATCCTTGGCTCAGTGTGTATATACGTTGAAGAACCTAAATTATGTTCACTTTATTACACTGCATCGACTTTTAAATTCGTAATTTTGTAAATATTGTAATTCATTGCGTAAATTTGAAACTGAAAACCATTTTTGTTGTTTCTCTCTTACTAAGAAACTGATAAATGGTAAATCAAGTTTGATGAACCGCAAAACCGTCTTGGTTGTCAAAGTTGTTCTAACTCACGCTTTTTTTTCAAAATTTGAGGTAATATTTTAGCTAAGAAATGAAAGAGCGGATGGTACATGTACCAGAAATGTCTTCAAGAGAAAGTGGTTCTTTTCAAAAGTTGCCGAAAACATCTCATAATAACGTTGCTAAACCAAACTGTGTTCTTAAACTATCCATGCCTTCCTTAAAGTGAAATTATTTTTAACATTGAAGCCATTTGTATTAAATATCTTATCTTCGTTCCGACCCAATGCATTATAGCCAAGTGTAATAGAATTCCACTTCATTTACACAATGTCATTCTTAAATTAAGGCATTAGCACCTGATCATTACCATGACATTCTCCAATTTGTGCCGTTGCCTACCTGTAGTGATTAATAAATTCCTGCCATCAGTGGTAAAGAACTGATGTCTTTCTAAAAATTGCATGGGAAAGTGCAAAATTAACATCTGTCACTTTATTCTCTGCCAGTATATTGCAGAAATCGGATTTACTATTCGTAAAAATAAGGAAAACTATGTTTTTGCGACCGGCAACGCAAATGGTATACTTTAGGAGTCCTTAAAAAAAAAAAAAAATACTCTGAACACTAATAGGTTAAAAGAGGGTAACAAAAATTTCGCAATAATTGCAATTTTCAGCTTTTATGTTTTCGTCATGCAGATTTCTTTTTCATGCGTGAACAATATTTCATATCCCTCCCAATCCCCCCCCCCAAAAAAAAAATTCGTTAATTCACCCCTGGCAGTACTTCCGAGAAAGTCATTTAATTAGGGTATTTACCCGTAAATGTAGATTTGTGATAAAAAGACCTCCTCGTCTAGGACTTACAACACGCAGTGCTGGGCTTAAGAGTGGAACAAACTGGGCAACCGCACAGAGCCCCTAAAATTTTGAAAACCCCCTCACTCCTGAAAATAAATAAAACTTCAGTTCATGGTTATAGACGAATCACGTTTTCCTTCCATGTTGCGACACTTTCTTTTAGAAACCAGGACATTCAAAGAAAGATTCCCGATTTCTATAATTCAAATTACATAAACTTCAATTAATTGTAAAGAGCCATAGGAAGAAACTAAATTCCTACACTTCTCCAGTAAACTACTTATTCAATTCTAAATATTTCTTTTTTCTTGGGAAAGGCAATTGATCTTCCTTACACTTACAGCAAAACATTTACCGTACATGTTTTCGACATACAAAACGCAGCTTTTATCAGGTTCCAACTAAAAGAACCTTCTCTTTAATCTTAAAAAGTATCTATTTGGGCCATACGTTCATACGATAGAAAAGTATTTTATTAAACATGTCAGTAAAGTCCCTAGAAGGAAAGGTGAAAGCGTAAGATTTGCAGATGAGTAAGGGAATTTTGAAAAGCCGTCCCGCTAAACCCTATCCACGCCCCTGACAACAGCGTAATGTATCCCAATACACGGGTTAAATATATTTTCAATAACACTACTTAAAAATTTGGGAATAACTAAACAAAACTTATTCCTTGACCTAACCATTCCGATTAAATTTCTTTTCATTTGCAGGGAGATTCTGGCGGCCCGCTTCAAATACAAGCTGACGAAGGTTACTGGTATCTAGCAGGAATCATTTCTTGGGGAATCGGCTGTGCTGAGCCAAACATGCCAGGAGTCTGCACTAGAATTTCAAAGTTCAAAGACTGGATTGTGGAAAAAATAAATGAGCCCAACTACTAATACAGCTGTTTGCACCAAACTATGAATATACTTAACGTGTATGCGTCAAGCATATCAAATATCGTCAATAATCCTGCACTTCCCTTTTACAATAGCAAGTTTTGTTCAAGATTACATTTTATCACAGCTTGGTGATAGAATGAAAGAATATTGTTCATCAAAAGATATAGGTTTTCATTTCAGTTGCGTTCATCTAAAAAAAAAGGTGGTCACACGCCTGTGAAAGTTGAATTTTAACGTACTTCAATGATGTGACTAAAAGATCGCCGTTTTAAATGCTGCAAGGTAACACGAACAAAATGTGTTTTTAAGCGCTTGAATGAATTTGAGTTATTTAAAAATGTGGGAATTTTCGTCTCAGATGGCAAGTTTTGGCGAATAATTTGATATGAAGATTAAGGGTGCAGCTGAAAAGTATAATTCGCTAATTTTCTTAAGTTGCATTTATGTACTGTTAGGCCATAAGAACTTAATATGCAACAATAGTGATGAAACGGAAACTGGAGATATCGGTGTTCAATGAATGTGTGTATATACATTTTCCTCCTTTTACTGTGTAACTAAGTATTTTTACTTTACTTCCCAATAATTTAATGGTAAAGGTTTTGCATGCTGTGCTTTTCATTACTCCAAAGCTTCAAAGTTATAGAAAGTGTCATGGAGTCAAATAATGTTCCTTTGAAAGATCGGCTTTCAGTCTGAAACTGGTGTTATTTCAATGAGTTTATATTTTCCATTTACTGTTTAACCCATACTTCGTACATCTAATCCTCTGAGAGGTTGAGACTGAAAACTTCCCTCCTCTTTCACTTTTTTCTGATTGAAATAAACCTCGCATCTTTTGAAGTTTTTCTAAAGTAAGTTGATAATTATTTTTTAAGTTAAATTTAGTACTTAAGCTATATTTTTAGAAGGAAAACTTTACATTTGTTCTCTTGAAAGCCGTTCAGAGGGTTAGTTGCACTTTCACTTCATAATTTAATGATAAGGATTACATCGTTTTTATGTAGCCCAGATACTTCTGAGTCTAATCTTCTGTGGCAGTAATGTTACTTGGTGATATCGGTGTTTAGTGAATGCTTTTTTTCAACTTACTCAGTTTATCTGCATTTTTCTAAATGTCATTGTAATTTAATGGTGAATGTTTCATTTACTGTGGCATTCATTACCGTAGCGATACTCTTGAGTTGCAGAAGCAATTAGCGCCCTATAAAGTTGCTATGGAAAAATTGTTTTTCAATACACTAAATGCCTCATAATGTGATCACTTCGGGTCTTTGTTTTTAAAATATCAAATTTATGAACGCGGGATTTAAGAAAATATCTAATGACAACATAAATGGATGGAGCATTACTGAGAAAATGAATACTTAACATTTTTTAGACATCGTTTTATATAGGGTAGGAGAAACTTATTGGGAGGAAAAAAATTCAGCAAGTTTTGCTCTGTTGCAAAACTGGAAAATTCTTTCAAATAGTTCGCATTGTTTTTAGAAACTGTCTAGTTATTTCAAGTCTTGTTTCACAGCGCATTATTTCCGCATTTTTAAATTTGCTTTGAACTTCATCATATTCATTATTATTTATTTCTTCGCAAAATTCCTTGCGAATTTCAGAATCTGTGATACGAAACTTCATTCAGTCACTTAATCTTCATCGATCATATCATCGAGCATGCTTCCCCTTAGTTTCTTAAGAGAGCGTTTTCAGTTTAACATCTTACAATCTTTCTCTTCGCTCCAATAGCAAACTTTTCAGGAGCTGGTCTGCTGAAAATATGCATTAAACGAAAAACTGATAACATCAAATGAAGTTTTAGCACAAAACTGGACATAAGCAATCTGCTTTGGAGCTTTGCGACTGATTACAATAACCCTGATCACATTAAGCGGCATTTACTGTAGTTGATTTTACAATCCAAGAGCCAAAAACTCAAGGATAGTATGAAGAAACTGATTTACCAGCACGGCTTCAAAAATGTGTCCAAAGAAAAGTTTTTCAGGCACAGCTGTCAAAGATACTTCACGAAAGATGCCATGTGTTTTTAGTAGCCTTGACAGTTTGAATGCACAGTACGTCTTGTGTGTAAGATCAAAGCCAGGACTGAAGTTACCAAACTACTTGAACTTTCAGTGATCCTATAAAGCAGTAACTAACGAAAGAAAGTGCTGTTAGAGCAATACTGGTATGATGGCATGAAGTCAACACTGGTACTCTGACGTGAATATTTTCTTGCCGAAATATTCTACAAACTTTTCACATCATACAGTTTGCTCACAAGAAGTGTTGAACTTTAAGTATTTTCTATTACAGCATTTTAAGTACTTTTAGGTGAAATGTGATAGCATCGCAAAGAATCCTCATCGATATAGAAAAAACGTCTGAATAGACTGCTTCTACGTATTATCGGCCAAAGTGTGAACACTAACATTTGACCGTCGGGTTCTTCGGAGGGACAGTGGTGGAAATTTTCATAATTTAATTTTTTTTCCAATTATTGTTAAGTAAGGCAGAACTATAGCCTGCTATTTAATGTATTAAGCATGTGGCTTCGCATAATGGATTCATGAAAAGTCAAACATTCAAAATTCCACTTACATAAATTATATTTTTTTTAAATTTGAATCCAGAATAAAATATTACTTTCATAAAAATAAGTTTTAAACATCACCCATATCATTGGAGGGAAAATGGAAATTGCAATTTTTTGTTTGTTTGGCAGCCAATTCAGATGTTCTATATATCGAAGGTTTTCAATCACAAATATGATTTTATGTGCTGTGCCAAAAATCACATTTGTGCTGGTCATGAAAATGATAAACATTCACCAAGAATTTTGTGTAAGACTCAAGCATTGTGTTCAAAGAATTTAAAAATGTCAAAAAAATTATAAAATTTATTGAAATTTAAGAAATTTAAAATTTCATAAAATGAATTTTGTATTTCATTCTGATAAAACCTTTCGATTTACAATATTTCTTTTCAGTTTTTCTCTCAAGAAGCTTTTTTGATATATTTACACAGCATTTTGATTAATCCAATCCAAATATTTAGTTACACGAGTATAAACTCCAGGATAGGTAGGATCACCGCATCTTCGGCCCCAGGAAACTAATCCAATAACTTCCCATCGACCTCTGTCATTAACAGTCATAAGTGGACCACCAGAGTCACCCTATAAATAATATTTCAGTAACAAAGTATTAAAAATCAGTCTAGAAATAAGTACTGAAACACTTCAAAATTTAATATTCATACTCAGATTCATAAAAAGATCGCAATAGTATCACTTTAAAAAATACAAAATTCATTAAAGAATTCCATAAGCTTATTTAAGTTAAAAAGTAAATTTAAATACAGAGCTTGTTTCCACCGTACTTAATTTTCAAGAAAAAAAAGTTGGCAACATCTAGAAATAGCATTGGTGCAATTGGCTGAGGTTTAGGTTAGACCAGGAGATTCCAACCTTTTACTACTTAGCCTCCCCCCCCCCCCTTTGAAAGATTTTTTCAATAGAACCCCTAATTTTTTAATACCTAAAAAACACCATGCATGAAGTTTAAGGATAGCTCAATAATATAAAAGCTACATTTTATTAAACCACTTTCAATTTTACTGAGTTATACGTAATTGTAACATATACACTGTGCCCGCTAAAGTCGGTTGTCATCCAAATAATTAATGAATGGTAAGAGCTATAAGTCATAGAAGTGGGGTCTAAATGTGGTAACTTTGCCATGCGCTAGGGGGGAGGGGGGGGAAGCTTACAGCGCCACTTGGTTGGCTAAATTTGGAGTTAGCTTATCTCAAAAACGTTTCGAGATACGGGGGGGAAAAGTGAGTTAAAGCTGTTCAGCATCGCCGATTTATTAATAAAACACATTTTATCACATTAATGTTAAAAAGTGAAACCGTAAAATGGAAGGCGTAAAAACAATACCGATATTTTGCCAGCGTCTCACTAGCCATATTGTGCAATTTCCAGCAGAAATTGCAGACCAACCTCGGCTTTAGATATGTGAATTGCACCGTAAATGAAAATCTGTATTGTATTTATAAATAGTAAAACTGATATCAAATATATTTCTTAAAAATTAATTAGAAAAATTTATCATCGACCCCCAGAACACTATAGACCCCTTTAAAAGCTTTGTAGACCCCCAAGGGGTCCACCTGACCCTGTTGGGAATCGCTACGTTAGACTAAGCCCTTTTATCACTGTCGTAGCCAGAAAATTTAGGGTGGGTGGGGGAATACCACAACGCAAAATCTTGAAGCCATGAAGTATTAAGCTTCAAAAAGGAACTTTATACATTGCATTGATGCTCCTGTATCCTGGTCCATAACTACCACTAGGCAGCACACTGACAGAGTCTTGTAGCCCTGAACTTACGAGAGGGGCACAAATGGGAGAAAAGTGGATCTCAGCAGGAAAACAGAAGACCATATATATAATACTGCATAATAAGCTTTGAAAAAGTAGATGGGCCCCATCATTAGTGTTGCCAAGATCCTCTAAATCTGTAGTTACGACTTTATCTTTAGTATCTCATCTTTCTACTCTCCCACAGCACAGAGATATTATCGCTATACTAGATGTTTTAGAGAGTTTAGAGTGAAAATAAATGGAATTAAGTGGGCCATGAGTAGAATAAAAGTGATTAAATCTTTGAAGAAACAGTAAGTATGAGGCCGTATTTATTGTTCTGAAGTTTTCAAATATCTAGTCACGATCCTGCATTTAGCATTGGATCACTTCTCTCTCACCGCATTGTCTGTAGTATCATCGTTAAATTGTTAGGGAACATTTCCCCAATTAACCTTTTACAGGCAATGTTCCTAGTTAGGAACATCGAATTAAAAATTTATTCAAAAATGAAATTTTTATCAATATTGACTTGAAAAAATTAGCTAAAGTTATAAGATGACTTGATTTTTTGAAATATAATTTGCATATCTATCATAGTTGGGTAACTGGGAAAAAATTATGAAAATAGCCATTTTAATAAATTTTTAGAGAGCCATCTTGATACACCCTCCCCTCCCCTTCAAACTTAATTCGTATCTTTCTTAAACTACCCATCAGTATACTCAGTTTCTGAAATCAATGTAAATTATAAGTCAGAAATGGCTGATGCTCCCAATTGGAAACGGTGAAAAATGTATAAAAATATTTCCCGTTTAAATGACTAATGTCCTTGAACTAACGCATTAGAACACAAAATATGCAAGAAAAACTAATTTAAAATATGCCTGAATTTCAATGTGGTCTGTAACAAGTTAAAATAGTTTTTCTTTCGCACTCTAAATTTTTGAAATGCCAATTGCAGCACTGATGGACACGATTAGCTAAACTACAATCTTTTCCTTCATTTCAAATTTACTGTAACAAAAAGGAAGTTACACATAAAATATTTCAAACCAAAAATTGGGCTCTTAGTTTTTTAAAGATCTGGAATCCTGAATTTTTTATGGGTCCACTCCTTATTGCAAAGAATAGGGCTCTTAGAAAAATGAGGATTTTCTGAAATTCATCCTCTTCCCCCCCCCCTTCCTCCATGTTTACGCCACTCCCACTTCAGAACTATTTTAGCGAACTCTAGAAAAATGAGATTTTCTACTGAAAAGAATAGAAGGAACTGGAGAAAGGTTTAAAGAAAAACCCAGAAAATCTAGAAATACCCTTAAGTCTACCCTGTTACTGAAACGTGAAATTGACAACCCTCATGAATTAATGTCAGAATTATAGAATTTCACGTTATACCTGCATTATATACCAAATTATTTACGAATGTAAATACAGAAAATGGCGAAATTAAGGAAAAAGTCATTAATCACCCAGAAGAGAATAAGGTTTCTTTAAAAAGATGTGCAATATAAGGCTAAACGTCCACATTTGGCTTACTTTTGAAGAGACAAAAATTCAGAATTTAATTGGATTTATAAACATTCATAAGCTATTCACATCATTTAACACAAGAAATGCACTATTACAGTTAATTTGGGCGAATTTTATTATTGGCATTGGTAAGATTTACCTGACATGCATCTTCTCCCTTTTCTGGCGAGCCAGCACACAAAAAGGAATCTCCTATAGATTCTAACAAATAGGTACGGTCGCAGTCTTCATTTTTCCATACTGGTATAGTCACTTGTCGTAAGATAGGACTTGCTGCACCGCCTACAAGTGAAAGAATCTCAAGTTAATTAAATATGCTCATGATTGAAAAACTAACCCACTTTGTTCAAAATTTTGAACAGATTACCAAACTACTACTGTATAAGTGACTTGCCATAGTTAAACTATATGTGCATCTAAATATCGTGTCTAAAACAAATTGAATTCTTACAAAGCGCATTTAGTTAGTAGGAGGGGTGGTGGGGACTCATTTAAAGTTTGGAATATATTGAGACATGTTCCGATTGTTTTCTTCATTATGAAATAAAGGTATAAGAACATCTCAAAAATATTTTTTCTGTATATTCAAAGAAACTTTATAAAACATTCGAAGTTCATTGAAAAAGTATGGGCGAGCTTAAAAAGTTAAGTACAAGACATACATCTTAACTTAAAGTTATCAGAAATTGAATTTAGATCTTATAACTTAAAATATTTCTCTCTGAATTTTTGTTTCTGTACAGAGACAAGAACGGGTATTATTTATTACAAAAGTTTGTTGTAAATATACTTAAATTAAAACATTTTAGCTATAAATCGTTAATTTCGGACATATCTCAGGCTAACCTGGCTCAGCAACACCAAGAAAAAAAATGACGTTTTTAGGAGTTTCATAATCAAAATACTAAATGAATACGGGAGTAATTTCGTAAGCGGGTATCAGCTATTTTTGGCGACTTTTTTTGTCGCCAACACCCGCTACTTGGCGCTTTTTGTCGCTAAATTTTTCACGTGTAAAACACCATTTTAAAATACGATAAAATAATACAACACGTTGAGCACTGTCAGCAAAGACAAAGCACTTTAACACATTAAAATTGCACAGATATTCCACTAAGAAAAACAATAAAACAAAATACACCATCCATACTTAACACTAAAAAATGTCAGCAATTTATGTAACCAGCAATTCAAAATGAGCAAACAGTAAACCGCTTTTAACCAAAAAAATTTCAGTATATTAAGCAATCTAGTTCTACAGCTATGTAAACTAGGCAACCAGTGGACCATTTTTAACTAAAAAAACCTCAGTGGATTCAGAAACCTAGTTCTACAGCTATTTAAACTAGGCAACCAGTGGTCCGTTTTCAACTAAAAAAACCTCAGTGGATTCAGCAACCTATTTGTACAGCTATGTAAACTAGGCAACCAGTGGTCCGTTTTTAACTAAAAAAACCTCAGTGGATTCAGCAACCTAGTTGTACAGCTATGTAAACTGGGCAAACACTGGCCCTTTTTCAACTCAAAACATCGGTGGATTAAATAACCTAGTTATACACCTCATATAAAGTCAATATATGAAAACATAACATCAAATATCCATTTATAATTCACATTGAAAACCTTCAGCAACTGCAAAAATTCTTTAAAAAAAAAAACACTTACCTTTATTTTAAGAAACTCTTCAAAAATATTCAAAACACACCAGCTAATAACATAACACCAAAACGCTTGCTTTTATTTAACACTAGCTGCGTACCCGTTCTCCGCCCGGTAGGGAACGAAACTTTTTCTTACATATATAATTTGAATTGATTCCAGTGATTTGGAATCTCAAAATAAGCAAAATGATTTGACACTTGGCGTAAAGTTTCTCATTCGTTATTCGTAAAGTTAGTATAAGTACTGACCTGAGACCATTGTTAATATTATGACAAAAACTATGTCGGTGTCATTCCCGATCAGAAAAAGAAAAGCGTGACGGTTTGCAGCGAAAATTCCTAACTTTCAAAATGTCTCATTTCTACATCATACTCTTTTTTAGATTTAAGTTATACCACCTTAGATACTACATGATGTGGCGAACCGTTTTATTTTATAGTTAAATAGTTGTGTACCCGCTCTTCGCAAGGCAAGAAAAGAACATTTTCCCAAAATGTGATCATGACTACTTGTGACAAAACAGAATCTCCAAGAAAAAAAAAGTTCAGTTACAGTCTTTTCTGTTGAAACTACCGCGGAATATATTAACGTGACGTAGAATTACTTAATGTTTAGTTAGCTGTGAAGTAAGATGGTTGTTGTAAGAGGAATAGAACACTTAGTTTCACGAAATATTTATTAATGCGTTATATTGTGCTTTGATAATTATTGCCCTAGATATCTACTAACTATTACTTATACTATCTTTTATTGATACCAATACAATATATTTTCGTTTTCCAGTCGTTAATACTTAATTTAAAGAAACGGCTTAGATATTTGCCACGAATGTAGTCTTTTATTCTTTGGTGACTTTTGCAATTTACGCATTAGTATAAACGATAATCATTTCACTTTATGGTTGCCACTAAAACAGCTGTCCATACATTTGTATGCTTAATTATTGTCAGATTGGCCTATTTAGCACCAGGACCCTATTATCTCACTGGCAAATCGGGACTTTGCCCAGTGCCTCCGGTTCGAAATGGTCCCCAATTTCAAATGTTGTTCTGAAATATTCTTTTTTATAAACATATTTTATGAAAAATAAAACAAATTTCATAGATGGAGGCCCCAAAATTCATCAATGCCCGGGGTCCCTGATTGGTATAATCAGGCCCTGTTTAGCACCGCAAAATATTTCTTGCGATTCGAAAACGTGTCCCGTTTAAAATCTCAATTGAAAATAATGCTGGATAATTCACTGGTGAAAAAACAGCATTCAATTCTTTTTCTAGCAACGTAAAATAAAATATGGAATTATTTCATGCGTGGTGTATGTTTTGCTTGTGGGTTCGTTATTCTGATTGAGTTTCGAAAGGGGTTTTAAACTCGTGACGTCAAATGACTCGTGACGTCATTTCACATGTGAAAACTCTGTTATTTTAAAGTAATTTTATTTATTTTTTTTCAGCTGGCAATTTTAATCATTGTTACTGTTTCCAAGACAACCAAACCGCAAGATATGCCGAAATTTTTAAGCATTTAAGCAGCTGCGATTGAAATGAAAATCCTTCTTCACTTAAAAATTCGTAAAAATTCTCCTAATTTATATTTTTCCTCCGTTCTTCTTTTAAAAGTGGGCGAATTGTGTGCTCCGTCTTTTGCCTAAATATAAAAAAGTTATGACAGATAGAATTCAAGATGCAGCAGTTTTAAAAATATTTTACGAAAGTCAGCGTCAAATTTAATTTGATTTAAAAAATTCCCAAAAATCTGCAAATTATGTTACACAGTCCGAACGAACAGTTTTTAAAAGAAAATTTTCTCCTCTATACGATGATGTAAATATCGTTTTCTTGCGAGTGCAATTACTGGCGTTATTATGTATTACGCAAGAAAAATCGCTAAAAATCGGACAAAACATAAAATAAAACATTTTCTAATTCGAATTTCGAAAAAATCGCTTCGAGGTGTGTCGAGACCCGTCTTGGAGAATTTCCGTACAAAATTTGGTAGGTCTACGATCACCCGTTTCGGAGCTACGCGAGACACAGACAGACAGACAAACGGACAGTTTACACACTGTTTTATTTATATAGATTATAATCACGCCCTCCTTCAAATAAACACACACTTCCTTTTTAAACAACATAATATTCACTACACTTCAAATAACACAACACATTTCCAAATACACCTTATATTCCCCGTAAATAACTCAAACACCAAACAAGAACTGACACATCGAATTCAAATTCACCTGCTTTTCGGTTTACCGATTACAGTTAAATTGCCTAAACCAATCACAAAATTCCTTTGCCAAACATCCTGGTATCGTTTAATGAACCCACCGAGCGTTTTTCATCAAACTATAGCACCAGTCAACAACTCAACTCCAAACACAGGTTGCAAGAGATATCTGAAACTATCTCTATCGTAAACAAACTGTCCAACGAACTTCAAATTTGGCGACAGATCGCCTCTTGGCGAGGACACCTGCTAACTAAATTTCCCCCATGAATACAGTAAAATGATTTGTTTACTGTTTCGGTCAAGGCAGTAGTATGCTTAAAATATTTAAGAATCACACAATGTGTTCTTGGCAGTTCTGTTTGTCAGAAAGTAATGTTCGAAACAGAGCTATTTCGGGAGCTAAAATAAATAAAACTTAACATTTTTAAACCTTTAAAATAATTTTTTCTACGTTTTAAAGATTTTTTTCGTTAAGTTTTGTGCATTTTCTCTGCTGTAAATGTACATGTAAACCACGATGTCCAAACCGCGTAATGATGGAAACATCGAGTTTTTAATGATTTACTGTCACACAGTTGCCAGTGTCCCAAAAATTTAAGTAATTAATTACAATCTTATTTCACCTATTCAATATCTTTTTCCGTTGAAATAGGCTATTTAGCTGAAATAAAGATTAACATCCTTGATGAGCATGTCAAACACATGTATACGGTTGAAACAAAACGGCACAGCTTCGATCGTTACGAATTTTTGGTCATTATTATTTAAAATATACAACTTATAAGGAGTAGTTAAGTCTCACTATACTATTTTATAAAGTGAAGATCAATTTAAGTGTTATTAGGAATGTTTCTTTTCCCTCAGAAAATGTACTTAAAAAAATTTAACGAATTCAAATTGTGTAACGATCAAAACTTTTTTAAATAAATTTGAACAAGACAATAAATTTTATTCAGAATTCATAGAAGTAAATCCCAAAATTTTTAACGAAAGGCTTGTTGTATAGTTATGTTGATTTCAGAAATTAAAATATCTAGACAAATTTCGCATAATGCTACTTGAAATGAGCGATTCTTTACTGTTTCCGAACATATTCACCACAAATGTATCGAGATGGTTATATCAGTCAAATCTATTTCAGATTGATTGCTTCGCTCTCAATTTTTTTAAACAGGACTTAAGACCGTCTCTTCCAACATTTTACTGAAACACAAGAGCAGTTTTCACTTTATTATAACCATTAATTCTCAAATTTTAACACTTGTACTTCTAAACTAGAATCTACCTACCGAATGATACTGTTCCCCATCCTACAACTGTTCCTTTCACATCAGAGTAATCTCTGGCTTTTTCATTTGGTAAACAAATACTGCCCACAAACTTCGAGTACTTGATCCTTCGCTTAAGTTTCAATAACGCAATATCGTGTTGAAATGTTAAAGTGACAAACTGGGCATGTCTCTTAATTTCTGATACTGATATATCCTCTTGATGCTTGTTATGCTCATTAAAGTCGTATTCTCCTAGACGCACGGTCAGATCTTTGACGTCAATTCTAAGGATAAGAAAAAAAAAACCAAGTACTTATAACTAGACCATCAAAAGTGTTTACTACCTAGAAATTAAATTGTTTCTTACCCCATAACGCAATGAGCTGCTGTAAGAACATACCAGTTGTTTATTATTACACCACCGCAATAAAATCTGTTTCTTTTCATAAGGGCAACCTATAAGAATAATTAGAATATTTATATTTGGTACATACTGCATACATACTAGAATTAAAATGCAAATAACTTTACCATCCATGTCCATTCATGAGGGACGGATATAGATCCTCCAACAATTCTTGTCTTTGTATTCAAACCGCATCCTTAAAGGAAATGTATTTAATCTATTTTTTAGATAAACCAAAATAATCATATGAAATATTTAAAACAAAACTTACCTTCAGGTGGTTGTTTTATTTCTTCAGACACTGCTGTAGTATTTGTAGTAATTCCACCAGGATTTGAAATTTCTATCACTGGGTTATCAGGACAACACATTCCGACTAAAGCTCCTCTAATTATACACAAATGCTGCAAAAAAACATTGAAGCTGCCTAAAGCATCACTCAAAAGACACTCACGAATTCGAAGACAGTGACCATCTTCTCCTTTAGGAGTCTTGCATATTGGAGATGTTTCATTTTGTCGTGAAAATATTCCCAGTATTCTTCCGGCTTTTTCATTGTGATTACCATCAGAAAATGCTTCCCCACTTCCTTCGAGCTCATTAAATGCCGTATGAAACTCAATATCAGGTTTTTCAGAGATTGATTCAGTTCCTACACGTTTTCCTTGATCCAGCGAATTCGTCTCTTCGATATGCTGCGAGCTATCGGTTGCTGCAAGCCCTATGGGATCCAGAGAATCAGTTTCTACAGATTCTTCGAAACCCAATGAATCATGAGTCTCTGCAAATTCTTCGACGTCCATTGAGCCTTCTTTCTCTTCGAGATCTTGCGAGTTATCTTTCCCTACAAGCATTTCGGGATCCAGAGAGTCGGTTTGTTCAGTTTCTTCGAAGTCTAATGAGTTAGGAGTCTCTGAAAATTCGTAGAGGTCAGGTGAGCCACCTGTCTCACTCGATTCAAAATCTTTATCCTCCGTTTCAGAAGATGAAGGTTTGTCTTTTCCACGAATAATTTCAATTATGTGGCGGTATTTTGGATTCACATTTATTGTATATCCTCCTCCTTTGAGCTCTGAATCCCATTTTTTCGTTTCCATTACAGATTTCACTTTAATTAAATGATCCCCTACTTCAGTTGTTAAAGGCTCTTTTTGTTTACGAGTAATTTCAACTTCGTGGCGGAATTTCGGATTTGTATTTATTGCATAGCCACCTCCTTTGGGTGCTGTGTCTAGTCTTTTCGTTTGCATGACAGATTTCACTTTAATTAAATTCTCCCCTACTTCAGTTGACAGAGTTTCATATTCATCTGAAGAAACAGATTTTAACGCTGGGTGATCTTCGTTTTGGCGATCAGTTTCGAAGTTCAGCTTAAACAAATGCTTATTCTTGGAGGGAATGTCAGTGGTCTTGTTTCGGGAAAAAATATAGAGGACATTCTGTATTTTTTTATTAGTGCCGTCAAAATAACCATTTTTCTTATAACTGATACGATGAAATTTTTTTCCTGGGGAAAAAATATATTTTAGTAAATGATAACATTTAAAAGATTCATATACATCGTTAAAATTTTGACACATGCATTGAACTGTTGTAGAATACACACGTAAGCACGGGTGAATTAATTCTAAATTGTACTTTAATATAGCATTAAATTATGAAATATCATACAAATATTGAATATTCATATTAGGTATACGGTGGCTGAAAGGTATCATTCGATTAAGGCGTATGATTATATGGTACTGCTGCACATTTAATATGCTAATTAACACTCATTGTTTGCAATCGAACTATGCTCACGCAAAAAGCTAATAAGTTAAATGATGAAATAAACTAATTTTCATCAAGATTCAGCAACTTTACTAAATTCTAACTACGCTGTTAGTTTTCTTCCTCATAACATACCTGTCAAGAGACACTTATGCTTTGTAAAGGAAAATTTTCTTTCAAGTTAACATCCTGATCGGCCAGCTAATCATCTTAAGGTTAGTATACAACCATTTATAAACAGATCCGCTGAGGTTTTTGTATATGAAACTTTATATTTTGATTTAGCTTTTCGTTGTTTAAGTAAAAAGAGCATGGCAACTGAAAAACTATTTTAAACTACAAAGGACAGACAGAAGCCCATATACCCAAGTCTGCGGGCAGAAAACATTCCATAACTTACAAAGAAAGTCTCCACTCCCCACACACTTTTCTCGAACTTTTTAGTACACTCTCTCAAATATTTCCAACTTCATATTATATGCAACTCGTTAATAAATCGTCAATGCATAAATTAAAATATGCAAAAAATTGCCCTTTTATATAGTGAAATAAGTTTTATACAATAATAGAAAAGCGTGTTTATGAATGTGGCAATTTATTCGAATATAAAAAAGCTATACAATTTATAATGTCCATCATCGAGCCCACAAGAGGATGTTTTCCAATATTAAACCAATGGAAATCTTAACTAAATATTATAACTGCACTTTCATTTTTGAATTATTCTTTACGCATCAAGTAGATTAAACTTTAGCAAACGCAGCCTTAAAAATCTAATTCTGCACTCTTTAGAACTTCGTATTATATTAAAACGTTTTATATAGAAGTAACTGATTTTGCTTACCTGAAATTTAGATTAAACTATTAATTCAGAAAAATTAATTTTCTTTAGGTCGTATTTGTCCAGTGGTAATGCATTTGATGTAAAATAATAAAATATATAAATACAAATAAAATGTTTGGAGATGAGCTAACCCTTGGTTCAACATCGGCACACAACTTCGGGGTCAATAAGGCACATTCTTTAGGAATCAATGTATTTTAAAAATTTGAGCTTAAATTTGTATTTATTTCAAACTTTATTTTGAATCATAAATGATTATTAAATCATTTTCTTCAATATGCGTCAGGGAATATATCAAGACAAAAATGAAATAAGCGTGCCACTGAAAACTTTGTGTAATGATCCTCAGATTTTTGCGATACGCTAAGAAAGCATACACACATACACACACGCCACACGCGTGCACGCATTAATATACAACCTGAAATTGCACTTAAGTTCTGAATATGTCACATTAAAAGTTAAGATGTTCCTCTACCCCTCATGGACTATAAACGTGGGTCTTTTCACACTTTTCGAAGTATATTTCAAGCAATAAACGCCCTCCTCTCCATCGAAAGCATTTTGCAATTTTATAAATATTTATATTATAAACTAATAACAGTTTTTGTAATTAACCATATGCTTACCATAGCTTTTTGGAGAAATTACGCCCAAACTACAAATTAATAAATAAAATACAAAAATATTCATTGTAAAAGCTTAATTACACACACACACACACACAATACAACATCAGAAGCAACATTCGACATTTAACTTCAACGTACTAAACCGAAAATGCATGACATTTATTAAAGATCTAACACATGAGTAGATTTTCAACATTCCATCACTCGTACAAGAGGTTCTATTTATAGCTTTCAATTTTCAGTTAAACACTGGTGGTTTTTCTAGAGTGCATAAGGGGGTGTGTGGTTCGAGTCATTTCCTTGAGTAACCCTGTTCGTTCAAAAACTTTAACTCTTTATCTACCGCATTAAGAATGGCCAAGAATGCTAACTTGGAACTGTTTGTTTACTCTTGTTTTACTTACACAACAAATGACCTATACTGATTTTATACTATGTAAAAGACAATAGAGAAAAATAAACACTAGCTATGAGTCTTATGACCGTTTCATAAGCAATTAATGAGTCGTTTTCAAAAGAGTTAAAACAAACAAAACTGAAGAAGTCAAGTAAAAACTTTGATTAACCGAACTTTTTTGGAAATCTTATCCGTTAAGCATAAAACTGACGTCTGAAAATTCACTAATGCTCATAGGTTTTTTCACTGGCTCGACCTGATTAGAAAGTGAGCGGAAAGCTGTCCATTTAAAATAACCTTACTTTAATAGAACATGCAGTTGTGATATAAGCTGATTAAATAAAGTACTTGGCAGACATTTTCAAGGAAATGGTTACAATGAATCAATAATTTTTAAAAAAAGTACTTCTAAGTACCGCCAGCCTCACCATAGCAGAGTGGCTAAGTCACTCGAAATGGTAGACGGACGGTACCCGGTTCAAAACCAGGTTTCGTTTGCCAGCCTAACCGTTCGGAGTTTTCCGTAGTTTTCTCCGAAACTTAGCGTAAATACGGGCTAGGATCCCTTAGAGAGACCTCCATGGAGGTCACCTCCCCTTGAGTTCTCCTTCTGACGTGAATTTATAAGTGGCCTTCGGGCCAAGCACACAGATCCGAAATACATGTTACACACATAGATATAGGAATCTCTAGATTGAGCATAACGAGAGAAAATTTGTTGCCTCCAAATGGTAGCCATGATAGTGGCATGCGCATGCGCAGAATGGCAATAACTTAAATTATAATGATATTTTCAATCATTTTAGAACGATCTGTATTTTAAAAAAGTACTCGTATCGAAATATTTTCCCTCGAACTTATTTATTTTTCTGAAGTATTGCAACGAATGTTCTATTTTACATCGACGGCAGCCATGATAGTGGCATAAATGGGGTACGTTTTTGGCAACAAAAAGCACACGATTAGGAACATTCGATGAGCAATCTAGGTATTCCTAAATCTATGGTTACACAAACAAAAGTACCGCCAGGGGAGCTGGCGGCTAAGAGGTTAAGGGCCTGCCCTCCTCTCCGTAATCCCTTAAACGTGTGGTCGTGTGTTCGATTCCAGCTCATTCCCTGGTTGTTTGTGTCTGGATCTATTAACAGTGAATTATCTTTCTCTGTGCTAGTAAAAACTGTCATTGTGCTGTCCACTTTATTTCACGAGGATTTATAAGCGGCTACTTGAAAGCAAGGAAAAAATTCGGAAAAAAAATGTTCCTAATAAAAAATAATAGTACCGTCAGTTGATTAAGCGTTAAAGGACGTTAATTTAAAGCATGGGACTAAAGAATCTTAACTCCTCCAATATATGTCGCTGGGCATCACTCTACGACTTCCCATTCATGACAGTTTGAGCTTCTTGGAATGAATGCAACATCGGGCTTGCTTGTAAACGCTCAACCGGTGAGCCTCGTGCAACTAGTTTTAGTTTAAGGCGTTGTGTAACTCTCCGTTTTTAAACTTAAACCGGTTGGTCATCGTTCTTACAGCCAATTAATGTAGTTAGTTGAAACACTAAATCAACAGGAGCCAGAGTATACAGTTTTATGATAGTTTGTTTATATTTCCTGCGACCTAGTAAATAAATGCATCACCCAGGCTATGAAAGTAAACAAACTGAAGTCGCTCTTAAACTCAAAAGAAACTGGGTGCGGAAATCACACCTGTTCCAGTTTTTTCACGAAAACAAGTTGCACGAGTTAATGAATTAACGAACACAAGGTTTGTTAAAAGTGCACGTTCATTAAAGCAAACGTTCGGATGTGTGACATCAAATAACGGCATTCGCAACCTGCTACCGTATGTTAGTATTCTGCAAGGTAAGGCAGAGCTTTAGATGCAGATTCTCCCTACCAAATGTTTACAGTCTAGCATATGTTTCGAATAACGTCACAAACCCGAACGTTCGCTGAAATGAACGTGGCAGAATAGACCCCGCATACTTCTACATTTTTGGAGTGTTTCCTAACCGAACATTTAACGTGTCATTAAAATAAGTTATACACCCTCCAAAAAAAGTATTCTAGGAAGAGAGAAATTTCCTATTTTAGATTTACGAATAATAATTGAGTTTTTAAAAAACGCACAACTTGATAGAAATATGGAAGGTCATATTTATAGATAGCCTAATTCATATTCTCTGATAAATAATTTTTAACATACGAAACCAACGTAGGAAATTTCTCTCTTGCTCGAATACTTTTATTGGAGGGTGTATCTCCTTTCATATTTTACGGGGGTATTTGTATTTCTCGGGAGTTAGGCTCAAAGACCATTGACTGCCAATTCTCTGACATAATGGCTGACAGTGTTTCGACGATAGCGATATGAATACAAGGAGATGAAATTAGCTCTCTTCAACATTGGACGAAATGAAGTAACCGTGTTGGTCTAAGTAAGGCGGAGCTGCCCAGGCTGTGTAGTGGCTAGCACGCTCTACCACCATCCTTTAGGTCCGGGTTGGAATCCTAACACGAACATAGATGTTTGTGTTTGTCCCATTATTGTCCTGTTAAAATATGTATGTACTTTGAAATAAAAAAAGAACTTGTAATTTGGAACAACTGGAGTAAAGGTTTTGAAAAGAGCCATACATCTCGATGAACTCCCTGTAAACCTCTGTAAGTGTGGCGGAATATTTTGTCTGTTTCTTTTTTAAATAACAGTAAAGGACGTACGATTTTACGAATTAAAAAGTAAAGATGCACAATTATATGTTACAATAGTTCTAAATATAAAATCTCAGCATTCTGTGCAGTTAAAAGTTTTACAGTTAAGTCAAATACGTAATTATTCTTGGCGCCAACTTTGGCGACATTACTTCTTAAAATTAGAACTGTCACTATAGAGTATTTTCACGTGATGTCACTGAAATATATTTTAGGTCAACTCGGATATTTAGGGATATAAAGCCACTTGTTCGCGTTCGGCCAATGAACGTACTCAAATGAGCAAATGTTTGACCAAAAAAAGTTGGTTGCTAAGATGTGACGTATGATAATGACGTAGGTGTAACAGCTTTATAGAATAACACAGTCAGATTGCAAAGTGGTCTAAGCAATATGGCAGATCGACAGTTTCGGCTTCACTATCAGATAGCTAATGTCGTCTCCTTGTATTCATATCACTATGGTTTCAACCGACGTACATCAGTGGCCATAAAGCTGATTTGCGAGGGAAATCGCTCGCAAATAGAGATACTCTCGTAAAAGGCGTGGGGGAGTTTTTCTTTGGCATTCCTCTATAACTCTTCTTGTTGTAGTACTTTGGAACCCTTATTGTCGGACTTGTTTGCTTGGTTTAAAAATTCCACTTATAAATCCTCGTCCAATAAAGTAGACAACACAATGACAGTTTTTACTAGCACGGGAAAATGAAATTTACAGTTCGCAGGGCAAAGTCAAACAACCAAGGAATGAGCAGGAATCGAACCCGCAACTGTACGCTTACGTTACTGCAACGCTTGTAACTGTACGTGAAGTTCGAAGGTCTCGGGTATTTTCGGAAGATTTCCCCTAAGTCAGTAGTCTTCGACCAATCAAACTGTACGATCGTCATATGTCTTTCAAAAAAGGAAATTTTTAGTTTCTGCACCTCTCAGGTTTGTTGTTCAAACTACCACCATTTGTAACACACTTGCAACTTCTGTTACGCGATATATAAAACCCTTGCAAATCGACGGGATACTTAGGAACGTTTTTTTTTTTCCCTGGTAAACATACGTAACACCCCTATTTTTAGGAGTATATAGATGAAGCATTCAACGCTCCTAATCTTGCACTTTTTGATTTCAAGAACTCGAACCATTTTTTTCATTAGTATGGCTGCTACCAATGCTGTAAATGGAACATTAATACCAGCATTTTATAAAAGTAAACAAATTCGAGGTAAAGTATTTAGTATGAGTACAGTAAAATACGGCAAAAGCTCCCCTCTTTTCTAATAAACGCCTCCCACCTGCTTTTCTCGTGCATTCCACTTACTCTTAGAATACCGAATAAACGCTCCCTTAACAAGGATTCATACTGGCCGGAGACTTTGCAGCGGCTAAGTGTACGGTAGTGGGTTCGATTCCCACTCAAACCTCATTTGTAAAACTTGCCTTTCTCTATGGTCGCATTCGTAAACGCCAAACGAGTTTTCATCTAAGGTGTTCATAAAGGAAACTGAGTGAATTCAGTTTATAAACTAGAGCGTTCGTATACAAACTGAGTGCGGTTAATTTCAAACTAAGTACACTGAGCACGGAGCAGGTTCATCCAGGTGTTGAGAAGATACACTTGCTGCACGTTGTTGTTGTTTTGAAATGGCCTCCGTTGTTATGGAAAAGTATATTGTTATGAAAAGTATTTTAGGTTTTCTTAAGCTGCAAATATTATTCTCTGGAGTAGGAAATTCATGCATACGTTAGAAACTGCAACGAAGGTACATAATTTTTCAAAGGTAATCATTTCTTTCTATTTTTCATTTTAGTAAATTCAACAATGCATATTTTAGTGTTGAGACTGATTTAAACCGCTATTAGAGAAATTTGAACTTCTCTTGCTAAATACTTTAGAAAAAATGAAATTTAACTTGAAATTTCTAAATGTTGATCTGTGCACTACAGTTATGGCCACTCTTTCTTTTAAAAACCCTGTTGTATTTATATTGAGTATGTACTAAAAACTCTCCTCAGCAAAAATAACAACAGACGCAAATTGTAAACAAACACGACTCCTAGGCGACGAAGCTAGATAAACTGAAGTTGTTCGTAAAGGCAAAAGAAACTGATAGCCACTGATAGCAAGCACTAAACACAAAGCTAAAAACAGAGTTTTCTTACGAAAACCCGTGCAGTAAGTTTGTCGTTTACGAATGCACCCTGTGTTAGTAAAAACTTTCATTTTGATACAACAGATGACACCGATGAAATCACGCAATATGCCAGCTAAATGTGACGTCAGAACAATGCTCTCTGATTTGCTGCGCTGAGTGACATCATCGCGGCGTCTTAGCAGTACGGACACTATGAATCCAGCTTCACTTGAATATAGAGGAGGCGCTGGAACGTATATTTTTCCGATTTTTATCGTTTATCCTCCACCATAGATCGCGATTTGCTTTAACCCTTCGTTAGGTGCTATGGGGGCTATATCCCCCCCCCCATTGAAACTGAATTTACACTAGATAGAATAGCGTTTTGATGCTTAGTTAAAAACTGCATGTCTAAAATCCATTATTTTGAAATTTTAATTTACTTGTTTGATTTACTCCTTTGATTTTTAGACTTGACCTCAATTAATGGTTTTTAACTCTTTCCTTCCCAGGCTATAGGTATTTTCAAAACCTGAGTCCAAAGGAATCGCCCGAAATTTCGTGTCTCTCTTGAAACGTCTCCCCATTTCGGTTTCTTATAAAGATGATCAGTAACCAAGTTGTTCTCGCCTTTACCGTGTATACGCAAATAGCGAAGAATAGCTCATTGTTAGAACGGGTTATGGCGTCCCGCAGTGGTCTCAGTTCCATAAGAACACGGCAAGTGAAGCAGCATCCGGCTTGGCCAGTGCTTGGGAGGGTCAACTTCCTCTCGGCTCAACTGCTGTGGGATCGCGTACGCTAATGGGAGCTGGTCCACGTAAAATCCGTCGTGGCTCCAATGTCCTCCGTTAAACGATACCTCTGGGGGTGCCGATTTCAGGGAGTTGGTCCCTCCTCTGAAATGGGTTCAAAATTAGGGGACTCCGAGCTGAGTCGGACTTCCTCCCACTGAGGCTCATTAAAATGGAAACCGCCCATCGCCTGCCTATATGGGGGATCTGGCATCTCCCGGCGGTTGCCAGAGGGCATTAGCAACAGCAACAACGGGTTATGGCAAGTCCAAAGAACAGTATTTGAGCTATGATATCCATTCACCCCCTGTAAAGTCGTAAAAAGGGGAGCTAATAATACATATAATTCACTGTTAAACATAAACAGTCTTTGCGCTCGCCTTGTGCGGTGCGCGTCTCGGATTCTGCACTGATGTGTACTTGATGCAGCAACCAGTTGCTGCAATTCATTCCCGTAAGTCAGTGAGGCCAGATAAGCACGCAGGGTTGCTATAGTAAACAAACTATGTTGTGCTTACAAACGCCAGAGATTCGACGAATTGGCGGTTGCTTGAGCTTGTGATTATAAATAGCATAACGTTGGTAGTTTATACCTCGTGTCTGCCTTCGAATCTGATTATTATTTATTTTTCTTTTCTTCAATCAAATCAACTTCCATGTTGGTATTTCACTTCACGGACATTTTATTTTCGCACACCCTAATCATCCCTTTCAGTACGAACGGTATGGCTGACGCTTACTCTTCCGCCATCTTGCGTTGTGACGTAGAAGTAGATAGCACTACGATTGACTGGAATTCCAGCAACCTGCAATATTTTCGCCTCTGAACGAAAAAGTTGGAGTTGACTGTTCCCTAGGTAACCGAGGGAAATTTACAGGAAAGAGGTTTCTGCAACTGGTTGCAGCAACCAAATCGCACGAAAATTCCATCGTGTAATAAGGCCTCCCCCATCCCCGCACAATGTACATCTATCATAAAGGCCTTATTACACGATGGAATTTTCGTGCGATTTCGTTGCTGCAACCAGTTGCAGAAACCTCTTTCCTGTAAATTTCTCTCGGTTACCTAGGGAACAGTCAACTCCACCTTTTTCGTTCAGAGGCAAAAAAATTGCAGGTTGCTGGAAATCCAGCCAATCGTAGTGCTTCCTATTTCTACGTCACAATACAATATGGCGGAAGAGTCAGCGTCAGCCATACCGTTCGTAGTGAAAGGGATGAGCGCTGAAGAAAAATGTCCGTGAAATGGAATATCGACATGGAAATTGATTTGAATGAAGAAAAGAAAAATAAATATCAATCCAATCCAAAGATACACGAGGTATAAGCAACCAACGATATGCTATTTATAATTACATGCTCTAGCAACCGCCAATTCGGTGAATCTCTGACGTTTGTGAACACAGCAGGTTTTTTTTTACTATGGCAACCCTGCGTGCTCATCATCTGGGCTCCCTAACTTGCGGTAATGAATTGCGGCAACTGGTTTCTGCAAACATAATTGCTCTAAATTTTGTTCGTGTAATAAGGCCTATAGAATCAAGTTACTAGGAATCCCAAATGGCTATCGCCTGTACCATTGTGAAAGGTTCTTTTGTTCCGCCGTTTGGATTTTCAGTGGTATGATGAAAGAATACTATTACTATGGCAAATTTTTTCGTTTTAATAATTTCTTATTTGGTTTTCGGCAGGGGCGTAGCCAGAAATTTTTCATTGGGGGGGGGGGGGGTTACGACTACTACAACTCATATATATGTATATGTGTGTGCGATAATGTAGTGAAGAATATACATTTTGTATGGCAAAGAATCCCTCATGGCGGGTTATGACCCCCCAACCCCTTTCCCCTTGGCTACGCCCCTAGTTTTCGGACATTTCCTGTTTAAACAAAAGTAGACCCGTTTTGAATGTTTACGAATGATGGAAGAATTTCTTGGAAGTACTGTAGTCCTTTCTAAGCAGGCTTCAAAATTTTAATCCATTGAAATTGCTTTCGCCGCTTGGTCGTTCTTTTCGGATGAAGCATTAGTGTGATTCATTTGTTCTCTATTTACCTCCGTTTTTGTGTAGAATTTAATGTAAATGCAAATATTATGACCTCAAGAAAGCGATCATTAAGTCGTAATATAGGTGATTATTTTATGAAAATTCCGAAAAATGATAATTTGTCTAGTGAGAGTGAAAGTACAAATCATCAGGAAAAAATCATAAATGCAAAGCCCCAGAACAAGCTATTTCAAGAGGAACAGCACTCACAAAATACACATGTATCACTATCAGGTAGTTTGTAAAGAGGTGCATAATTAGAAGGAATACAATAATATCATTATGGAAGAAAGAGGTATGATTTAAATTAATTTTTTCAGACATTGTTTTTCCTATGAAGTGCAAGTCCTAGCAAGTTCGAGCATTTTATTTTATCGGAAATTTGCACACCTTTCTCGAAATTCGATTATGTAATATTATATATAGGCAGAAAAATAACATATACAGTCGACATGTAAAAAATCGTGCCAAATGTCGCCAAGCTTGGATACAGATCCTCCGAGAGAAATTTTATAAGGCGGGGCGAAAATCTTCCCGGCCCCTTTCGTAAAGCACAAAAGATTCGAAAAAAGGGGAGGGAAGGAACGAATTTTTTTTGTAAAACTGCTCTTTTTAATGATTTTCATATAAAATGCTAAAAGGAAAGAGAGTGAGAGAGAAGTTTTTCTGATATGTAATGGTACTTTTAATTCATGTTCGAAGGTTGAAAAAATACTAATATTTAAATGGTAGAATTAACATTTCTGCCATCTAAATCATTCTAGAATTATGTATTCAAAATTGAGTCTATTAAAAAAAAAAGATTTTAATTACAGATCTATAAGTGAAATTCGTAACACATTCTGAAAAATTCACGGACGCACTTTAGCTGAACACGGACCCACTCTAACTCGCACTGGCCCAGGGGCGGCGCCCCGTCTGCCCCCCTCTCGTAGGGCCTATGGTTAACTGTACCCAAGTTATTGAATACCCAGTAAGTTATCCCCCCTTTACCCAATCCTAGATCCGCCACTGGCTAAATTTCCTATTTTAGTTTTGTCAACAACTGAGTAGTTTTTGAAAAAAAACGCAAAATTAGAAAAAAATATGAGAAAGCTATCATTGTATAAGACATCATTCATTTTTATGGAACTACATTTTAAATATGAAATTGACATAGGAAATTCGACTTATGCTCGAATATCAACATAGGAAATTTGACTTACGCTACGATCGCAGTCCACGCGCCTAACGGAGGGTTAAAGATTGAAAGGTGCTTTTGCGGTATTTTACGGTATATTTCATATGTGTAATTTACATAAGAAATTTGGTTTCTACTTTAATATTTTTTGGACCAGCCGTATAACATACGATAATACATTTAATTGTTAAAGCGTTCCCAAGATTTAGATGCAGAAGATTTATCGAGCTCTGTTGGATTGGAAAGCATTAATATAGCACCGCTCACCATTTAATAACTTTTCTTACTGAAATTCCTCTTCTCGGTTCAAACCCCATTCATCTTCAGATAGCGCTCCAAAATCAGTTTCCTATGTTTGTGGATTATTTCCCAGCCAAACTCTTAGCAATATTCACCAAACACACGATGTAGACACGCGGATAAATCCAAACTTGCGCTTTAAATACATATGAAATTGCCTAATTCACCAAACACTATACACGTGGATGTATCCAAATTCGCGGATTAAATTCATAGGTATGACAAAAAATGGCATTCTTACCAATGAATTTAATTTGGTTTGATTTTGGGAATACGGCCGATTATCTACACGAGAAATCTAGTCCGAGGGGGGGGGGAAGGGTTGGTCGGCCACTGTTCGGGCACCGATTAATTCAACACGCGTGTTAGAATTTATCCACGTGTCAAGTATTTGGTGAAGATGGCCGTAAGATTACCCAATTTTCATTTTACTTATGAATTTAAAGGCGTGTTCCCGATGTCAGGTTATTGTGAACACGTATATCGGATTTGTGTGCTAGGCTCGGATCCCGATTATAAATCCTCGTCAGAAGGACAACACAAGAGGGTAGTGCCCTCCTTGGGGGTCTTTCTAAGGGGTCCTAACCTGTATTTATCCTCAGTTTCGGAGAAAACCACGGAAAACTCCGAACGGTTTGGTCGACGGACGCGCGATGGGATCCGAAACCGGGACCTTCACACTTCGCCCGTCTGCCATTTCCAGTCATATAACCACTGTGCCATGGTGAGGCTTACGATGTCAGGTTTGAGCAGCTCGAATTACTCAAACAATATGTAGGAGAGATTACGACTGAAATTCAGACCTGTATAATGACGGCCAATAAATGAGTTTTATTGACAGATTCCAGTTTTTTAACGAATTATAAAACTGGAATCGGTCAATAAACTGGTTTATTGACCGTCATTGGGTGCATTCGTAAACAACAAACTCGTTGCACGAGTTTTCGTGAGAAAACTGGAATGCGTGTGTCTAGTTCTATCAGAATCAGTTTCTTTTGCCTTTACAAACAACTTCAGTTTATTTAGTTTCGTCGCTAGGAGAAGTGTTTGTTTATATTTGCCGTTGTTGTTGTAGTGGGAACATGTATTCGGATTTGTGTACTTGTTCACGAGGCACCGCTTATAAATCCACGTCAAAGAAAGGACAAACACAAGGGGGTCAAATGCCTTGGGGAGGACTTTTCTGGGTATCTAGCGCGTATTCACGTTACATCTGGAGATAACCGCCCAAAACTCCAGAACGCTAGACTGACGGCCCCGCGAGAGGACAGAACCAGGGCCATCGTGATTCTACCGGACCTGCTTGTGCACTCCGATCACTCATCCAAAGAGACCTACGGATGCTCAGTTGTTGGTTCCGGCACTTAGATACGTCACCTAACGGTCGAATCTAACCAATGAGGAAACGTCCGTAGGCCTCTTTCGGAATACACAAGCAGGCCCGATAGAATCACCATGGCCCCGACAGAACCCTGAGGATTTTTGCTGAGGAGAGTCTTTAGTAGATGCTCAATATAAAATCAACAGGAATTTTAAAAGAGTGAGTGCCATAATTGAAGTGCAAGATTAAAATTTAGAAATTTTCACTTAAACTTGCATTTTTTTCAAAAGTATTTAGCAAGAGAAGTTCAAATTTAGCTAATAACGGTTTAAATCAACATCTATTTCAACACTAAAAATATGCATTTTGAATTTACTAAAATGAAAAATACAAGAAAATGATTACCTTTGAAAAATTCTGCATCTTCGTTGCAGTTTCTAGCAGCTTCAGCAAACGTAAAATACTTTTCATAACAACATACATTTCGTAACTACGGACGCCATTTCATAACAATAACGTGCAGCAAATGTGTCCTCTCAACAACCGGATGAACCTGCTCCATGCTCAGTTTACTTAGTTTGAAACTAAACGCACTCAGTTTTGCATACGAACACTCTAGTTTATAAACTGAATGCACTTAGTCTCCTTTACGAACACCTTAGATGGAAACTCGTTTGGTGTTTACGAATGCGGCCATTATAGAGCAAAGACGGATCCAGGGGGCGCGCGCCCCCTCCGAGAAAAATATATTTACACTAGATAAATGGGGCTTTCACCAATATTAAGTGGGCTTTACACTAGATAAAATGAGTATTCCCGATTTGCGCCTCCTCCGAAAATAGTTTCTGGATCCGCCCTTGTCATAGAGTCTGCATTCTAGCCTATGTTCTTTACGGAATTGGAGAATATTTGCGTAGAGCTGCTGACCACTCAATAACTACTTTTTATATTACGAAATGATGCTTCTCTATTGAAATTTCATTCACCGGTAGATGGCGCTCCGAAATCAGATTATCATGTTTGCTAATGGGTGCATTCGTAAACGACAAACTCGTTGCACGTTTTTCGTAAGAAAACTGGAATGCGAGTGTTAAGTGCTATCGGTGTCTATCAGTTACTTTTGCCTTTACGAACAACTTCAGTTTATTTAGTTTCGTTGCCTAAGAGATGTGATTGTTTACATTTCTGTATGAGGATCATTCTGAAAGAGGATGGTTTTTAAAACATACTCAATATACAGGATCAACAGTAATCAACAGGGTTTTTAAAAGAAAGAGTGGCCATAATTGAAGAGTACAGACCAAAATTTAGAAATTTCAACTAAAACTTACATTTTTTCAGAAGTATTTAGCACGAGAAGTTCAAGTTTTTAACGGTTTAAATCAACATCTACTTCAACTCTAAAAATATGGATTTTGAATTTACTAAAATGAAAAATACAAGAAAATGATTACGTTAGAAAAATTCAGTATCTTCGTTACAGTTTCTAGCAGCTTCAGCAAACATAAAGTATTTTTCATAACAACGTACTTTTCCTAACTACGGTCGCCATTTCATAACAACAACGTACAGCAAATGTGCCCTCTAAGCAACTGGACGAACCTGCTCCGTGCTCAGTTTATTTAGTTTGAAACTAAACGCACTTAGTTTTGTATACGAATGCTTTAGTTTATAAACTGAATGCACTCAGTTTCCTCAACGAACACCTAAAGCCGGATTCATACTGGCCGTACCGCACCGCTAAGACGCCGCAATGACGTCACGTGGCGGCGCAACACGGCCCCCGCGCGGCGAGCGCCGAGGGTTTGCGCAATATCTGGCAAGAACAGATATTCCGCAGCGACCGCAAAGCTACAGCCAATTACAGAAGAGCTTTTCTAGAGTATTTTTGTTGAGTGTTGACGGAACGCACGTGTGTGACACGCCTTCTGACAGAACGATGGCTGATGTTCAATTGTTTTAAAGATAAATATGTTAAAATAAGTATATGTCTCCTTAACATTAACCGATTATCCATTATAAAATAATCTTTTAAAAGCACAACAGAAGAAACGAAAGAGAAGTACGCCAAAGAACAACAAATAAAAATGTCGTGCATTCATTGGTGCATTTACTTGCGGCACCGCAAGCTCGCCGCGCGGACAGGCAACGGTCCAAAACGACGAAACAGTATGGCATGGTTGCGGTGCGGCGCGGCAGGTATGAATCCACCTTTAGATGGAAACTCATTGCACGAGTGTAACTCGTTTGGCGTTTACGAATGCGGCCATTGTTTTCCATCCGAAACTTACCGAGTCCTTATCATAACTGTTTTCTCCTTACGCATTATTAGGGGAATTGAGCAACTCGAGTTTTCATACCAGCTATCGTGAACACGCCCTTTAATCAATTCCTTTATGCAAATGTGTATCTATGTCAGGTAGTTAGGAATAAAATTTATAAAAGTAGTAAACACTTGCTGATTTGTTTTTCTCCTTACGGTATCGAGCTATCGTGATGATTCTAAGTTTTGGATCAAAACATGGATGAAATAAATAAAAGAATGGTAAGCCTTGTATTTTAATATTAATATTTGTTCATGGTTATTGACTCAAAACTATTAATTGGAAATACACTGAGATTGACTCTAGACTGAGAAGACTCTAGTTACTTTGAGAACTTACAATTGGTAAATGTTTGTTGTTACTCTGGGAAATTTAAAAAAAAAATTGGCTGAATCTGTCCTCTGCTTAATTCATTTGTCCAAGTGAAGGTCCTTGGACAGTGCTGCACCATTCCGAAGACCCTATTTAACTGGTTTGTGGACTTTATAATTTTGTATAAACTAAGCTAGAGCATGAATGTGTTGCTTCAAGGTAAATTGCTTCGCTGCTAAGAAAACTGACCTGTTAACTGTGATATTTCTTTTTTAATATGGATAAGGCGGGTATTGCATGAAGTCTTTAACCTGTTAATTGCAGTATAGGTGATATTAATCGTTAACCTTCTTTATAAAGTAATTGCATGATGTTTCAAATAGTCAAGAGCACATGCCTTTCCCTGCAGCTTTAAGCCTATGCGCCCCATTCAACCATTTCTAGAGGAACTTTTAATCTGAAAGACCAGACTTATTCCCTGGGGAGGGTAACTATTTTCACCTTCCTCATTTAAAAGTTTAGAGTTCAAACCTTCCGTACAGTTATGGCCATAAACTTAAAAAATGTGGTTATGTCAATAGATAAAGCACGTATTGGAGCGAGTTTGTTTTTGAGCTGTTTGTACAAATACTCTTTGCAACAAACATTGAGGCTCCGAACTGTTAGTCTGATTTTGATTACTTGCATGCACAGTCCGATTTAAAATAGCGGCGTGAAGTTCTCTTATCACTGATAATTTATATACTGATTTTTTTACCTTGAGGCAAGATAAAGAATTTAGTCTCCGGTGTTTTTAATCGCAAATAAAATGGTCCTTAAACATCTGTTTTAAACTGATTTTGTATGCAATCTTATTCAGAGGGGTTATCATAGCTAGTGATTTAAGATGCTCATGTTATTGTTGTGGCATAGTTGGTTTTTACTTTAAAATTTATTTTCTTGGTTAGCAAATAAATTCGGTTCACGAACAAGGCAGCTCAACATTTAAACAACGTATAAGTTAATATTACTGGCATACAGTTCTTTAATCGCAAATGCTTAAAGTGATTTTGCAGTTGCATATGGAATAACGTCTAAATTTACTTTGTCGCAAATCCGATTCAAATCAGTCGCAATAAGACTCAAAGTTACGACCGATTTCATTACCAATTTTGATGAAAAGAAATTGAAATGTCTAGCGATGTCTTGCCTCGATTTTAAAATTATGAAGATTATCTAAAGTATCCGTGTTCATCTTAAACACTGAGCTTCACCATCGCCTTAACTATGGATTCCCCTAAGGCTCATAGAAGTGAAATCAAAACTAGTGACCTGCACGTCCGTTTCTCGAAGTTAATGAACCGTGACTAGATTCTTGATAAACGTCGATCCTCTGCTCTCCGGAATAGGCTTCATGGTTGCTTTTGTTAATATATACGTTGAGGCTGTTTTTGAGTCGTGGAACTTCGAACAGATTTTTAAGAAATCTAATTACGCTAGACTAAACAAATCTTAAACAGTCTCTTTGCAAGCTCTAATGTTGACTTTTACAAGCAGTTATTTTGAAAAATATTGATATTTTGCCATTCGTCCCAACATGGATGACTCCTTGGCCCACTTTGGTGCTTAGATTTTTGGAAAGTTGTATGGGAAAATAAGCTTATTTTTGAAACAGCGCAGTATAGTTTGCAAAGAGTCAATGTGAAGTTTTGCATGTTGAACTACTTCAAAAACAAAGTTACAAAATTGACTCTTGAGGTTAAGATCGGCAGCTTTAAGGATTAAAAGCGGTGTTTGAAAGAATCTTGAACTCTGACTATAGAATCTTGTTAAAAAGATATCCTAGCTAAAAATTTGCATTCCCGAAAATATGCTTATTAATATAGTACAATTGTGGAATAATAATACACGGATCAAAGAGAGGGAGTTGCTGGAGTTCATTAAAATGTAAACAAAGATGACACTTGTACATTTGGTACTTCGATTCACCACTGACATCAGACTTCCTAGTGAATTAACTGGGGGTAATTCTTACGACATCGGAACGACATTTAATAATTCATAGTTAAGTCACACTTGCATCACTAATTAAAATGAGAATAGTTCAATAATCTTAGTCAAATAGTTAAATATTAATTCGCAATTTGAAAAAGCAATACTTAATCGAATAGCTACCCGATTAGCCAAAAATAATTTTAAAATTAAAATAAGCTCGGTTAGGAATAATATAAGCTCGGTGTTATATCAGAACTGTTTTATTTCTGTAAATTAGTGTTCTAAGAACTTCAGAAGCTGTACTGGTACGGATTCTGGTGCCTATAATGAATTTATTGCCAGATTGGAATTAGACTTTCGCTATAATCATGAAGTGATGAACCATGCATTTTTTAGGGTCACGAAAGGTGTGTGTGCATAAAACATGCTGAATTTAAGTTATTTTAAAATACTAATGAAATTTGGTATATACAAATTTGAAACAATTTCAGATGCTGGTCATTTTTCTATTCCTGGGTGCAGCTAGTTTTTGTCATAGCAAAGCTTTTCCAGAAGGATCTCAAATATCAAGAGGTAAAAATTTATTTTTGAAGAGTCGATAATTTTGTCCCTCTAAAAAACTAATTACCACTTTAATTTTGCAGGTAAGCGATTGTATGATCATGGTCAGTACACAGATCAATCTTATCTCCAAACTTACGAAGATTATTGGAAACGGAGGGGATTTTACTATCCCGAAGTTGATGGTCAACCAATTTACATACCTGCTATTAATCAGCCTGAAAAGATTATGAATGAGTACATAGATCATTACTATAGAAACAAACCCACTGAAGTACCAGTGCTTCAATCTGCAAATCCATATAACTATCACTACGAGAGTACAACAGATTTAAGCAGTATATTAAACAATTTCGGTGAAGCTAAGGATAATCACTATGGCAACTACCACATGATCCCTGAAACAAAACACGATCGAACGAAATACCAAAATTTTGACGCAAACCCCGAAATAAAAGATAATCTTCAAGAATATTATACTCCTGAAATAGTAGCTAAGGTTAAAATGGATGATTATGAAAGTAAAGTTCAGAAAGAACAAACTCTAAAGAACATGGACGAAAAATACGAAGAACCAGTAACATATAAATTATACGAATCAGCTCAGGTTGAAAAGCAGAAGGGCAAGCACGTCACTCCCAACTTGAATGATTATGAACTGCCCACCATAAAAGAAACTGTTAAACATGTAAAGCCAAAATCTACTTTGAGTCCCAGTAAAAAGGCTAAAGGTAAACGAAAAAAACAATCTCATGCACAAAAGAAATACGGAACAAGAAAAGAATTCGCTATGCCAAACGAAGCTATTGATCAGGTCTTGGACTTCAAAAGCGTTGATAGTTTAGAGGATTTCAAAGGAAAAACTGAAGTACCAGAATACAGCGTTGACAAACCAATGGACTCTACAACAAAAAAATCTGAGAAAAAGAAAATGGTTAAAGCTAAGGACACTGCATCAAAGATTGAATCAAAAGAGTACGAAGACCAGTATATTATGGAAAAGGACGATCTATATTACGACACAAAAGAAACTTCGGAAACTAACGAGTATGAGCCTACCGTAAAAACTAAGGAAAAGGTGAAGCCCGGGCCGAAAGAACCTCCTGTCAAAATAGAGGAAAAGGTGGTGGTAAAGCCCGAGCCAAAAGAACCTCCTGTCAAGATAAAGGAAAAGGTGGTGGTAAAGCCAGAACCAAAAGAACCTCCTGTCAAGATAAAGGAAAAGGTGGTGGTAAAGCCTGAGCCAAAAGAACCTCCTGTTAAGATAAAGGAAAAGGTGGTGGTAAAGCCTGAGCCAAAAGAACCTCCTGTTAAGATAAAGGAAAAAGTGGTGGTAAAGCCTGAGCCAAAAGAACCTGTCAAGATAAAGGAAAAAGTGGTGGTAAAGCCTGAGCTAAAAGAACCTCCTGTCAAGATAAAGGAAAAAGTGGTGGTAAAGCCTGAGCTAAAAGAACCTCCTGTCAAGATAAAGGAAAAAGTGGTGGTAAAGCCTGAGCTAAAAGAACCTGTCAAGATAAAGGAAAAAGTGGTGGTAAAGCCTGAGCTAAAAGAACCTCCTGTCAAGATAAAGGAAAAAGTGGTGGTAAAGCCTGAGCTAAAAGAACCTGTCAAGATAAAGGAAAAGGTGGTGGTAAAGCCCGAGCCAAAAGAACCTCCTGTCAAGATAAAGGAAAAGGTGGTGGTAAAGCCCGAGCCAAAAGAACCTCCTGTCAAGATAAAGGAAAAGGTGGTGGTAAAGCCAGAGCCAAAAGAACCTCCAGTCAAGATAAAGGAAAAGGTGGTGGTAAAGAAGACAGAGCCTAAAGAACCTCCACTTAAAACCAAAGAGAAGGTGATTGAAAAAGAGCCCGAAATTAAAGTGGTAGAGAAAGAGAAAACTGACGAGGTTAAACCAGAATCTGAAGAATATCCAGTTAAAACAAAGGATGACATTAAAACAGAGTATGTGGACAGTGACAATCTTAAAAATGTGAAAGAGAACGGTGAACTTTCAGTAGACTTGGAAATGCCAGTGAACGAATCTACAGACTTCGAAAAGCGTTCACTTAAATCGAGTGACTCTTCAGAAGAGGAAAATGCCTCTGAAATGTTGCTACAAAATGAATCTGAAGATGATCAGAATCGGCCGACAGATTTATTAGATCAGGAACTGGAAGAGAATCATCCTGTTTCAGAAAATGTTAATCTTGATGAAAGCCAATTGGAATCTAAAATAAACTCTGAAAAGGAGAACTCTGTTCAGAAATCCGAAAATTTACCAAAGTTTTTGCCTAATGATGCACTTGAAAAACTGTCCTCGCTGAATTCAAATGTTTGGTCTCTTGTATTCAATCCGAATGCGCAGGCACTTAATCTCAAGAAATGTGTTACTCGCAGTAACGAAACTGGCCACTGCACGTACGTTCAACATTGTGAAGTTCCAAATCTTGTTACTTCTCTAGAGCAGTTACTTAACAATGCTTGTGTAATAGATGAAATTTTTATTGGAGTATGCTGCCCCGAATTTCCAGTAGAAACTGTGAAAGTTCATTGGGACCAACCTCCTTCAGGCTCGGATACACGAATAGAGGATGAATTTGGTCATAGTGCGGAGGGTGAGTTAATTAAATCTTGGTGTGATGGCTATGAGCAGTCTCTAACAAATCTCTTGACTAGCTTTTTTCTTGCAGATTGTGGAATAAGATCTAACGAAGCGTCCAAATTGCAGTCGTGGCCCTGGAAGGTAATTTTTGACAATTTGATGCTGAAAAATAGTTGCAAGCATTCAGTAGCTTTACTTTAATTGAATTGGAGTTCGTAATGCGATCGTACAAGACGCAAAACTTCTCATTTCATCATAAGCACTTATGTTTAATGTCGGTAGAGCCCAACCAGTGACCGAGCTCTGAACTGTGAGACTGAAGGTGCTGGATTAAAATCGGGCGGGTCCGTAGGCCTAACCGTTCGAAGTCTTCAGTCGTTTTCTCCGAAACTTCGCTTAAATACGTGCTACGACCCCTTAGAAAGTCCCCCATGGAGGGCAATCCCCCCCCCTCGCCCTAGATCCCTCGTGCAGATAATTGGCCGTTACACATTTTATTTAATGCCTAGTTCAGGTATTGCTTTGGAGTTTGTACTCCTGCAATAGTGAAAAATAATTTCTACATGCAGAATAAAGAACTTTCTTGGTGGTAAAAATAACTTTATGTGAACTAATCAAAAATGGATGAGTTTTAAAGCTCACGCCGGGAAAAGGTTTACTTTAGAAAATTCAAGAGTACTTGAGATTGGGCATTTTGATATAGATGTTAGCGTTCTAGAATTACTTTGAAGAAATATGTGAAGCTTAGTTAAAGGAATACGACTGTTTAAAACGCAAATATACTTAATTCAAAATACTTTGCTTGTAATTGAATGGTTTGGCATTTAGAGCAGAAATATTAAAGTAAATGCTAGCATCGAAAATAAATAAGTGCTTATATATGAAACTTATATTCTATCAATAATACATGAAAGTGGTGAAATTTTTAATTTTCCTTACCTAATATTTTATAACGGTTATTAGCCGTAATCTTCTGTTATGAACAGAATTGGCAAGTAAATCTTTTGAATGCCATTTTAGCTCTACTGATTTTTCTGTCTCAACTTTAACATTTTGATCAGTTTTTTAAAAATCAGATTCATGTTTATGAACAAAATGTTACATTGCTATGCTACTCATTTAATATTGAAATTTTTATTAAAGCAGATTTTGATTAAAATTATTTCATTTAAAATTATTAAAATTATTTCTTTAAAAAACTGTTTAGTGGGTAGGTAAGTGCCTTAATTTTAGTTTTACATGTTCCTTTTAAATTCACACTTAAAAGGAACTTTCAAAATTTCCCCACGCTAATTGCTCAGAAAACAAGTAAAGTTGCAACCAAACTCGGATAAGATAGTAAGCGAGTGTTCGAGTACAACTAAAATAAGATTCAGAAGAGAAAGTGAGTGTTCGTGCGAAATTGTATTTTTCGTTACTTTAAAAATTTTAACTTCTATTGAAGGAATGTACCATTTGAAATAGTGTCTAGTTTTTAGATGTAAATCTATGAAGTTTGCATAGTGCAACTTTTAAATTTATCGACGTCACCTTCTCAAACCTGAAAGCTAAGACACTAGTTGGTTTTACTTAAATGTTTTTAAGCCTTTGATGGTAATATAAACACTGACGATTCTCTTTTGATGAATGTAAAATTACTCTGAAAAAAATTTGAGGGTGTATATAACTTTTCTTGAAACAATTTCGTTAAAATTTGTGCAGTCTATTAATGTTTCACGAATTGTTTCAAAGAGAAATTTGCAACATATTAATGCTTGCAGGAAACTTGTAGAAATGTACTTATGAATGCTTTGAGCAGTTTTGTTTAAACTTGTTCAGAAATTTGCTCTAATTGTGAAATCTTTCAGGCACCTTTAGTATCTATGTCAAATGGAAAAATCTTCTGTGGAGGGGTTCTAATAAATGAAGAATATGTTTTAACAGCTGCCCATTGTACTACAAAGTGAGTAATGATTTGCTCATTAAGAATAAACTGTTGCATATCGGCCACTTATAAAAATACACTATTCTGAATTGTTATTTTGGAAGAGTGCGCACGATTATGGAAATAAAATTATGAATAGTCTTGATTTCTTACCCCTCACTTTGGCAGTTTAAATTTCAGCTACTGTGTCTTAAATCAATATTGCATACATAAGACTTACTACTTCATTTATTCTCCTTATTTGTTAAACTTTACAGAAACCAAATGAATTTCCTCTCCCGTTATTTAGACGGATATTTTAGTTCCAATGTAGCCTTCTTGAGTATAAAATTATGCTTTGTTTTGCCTTGGTTATGAGCATGGTATAATTAAATCAGCAAATATTTATAGGTCACTTTGATTTTTTAAATTCACCTGTAAAATAGATATCTAGTTTCCAGTTTGGAGTTGCCATATTGGCAAATCTGTGGGTGTCTAGGGCAAACCCCCTATCCACTCTATTTTACTTATCACTTTGATACATTTCCTGGAGCCTTTTATGTGGATATAGTACCATTATTCAACCAATCTAATGCATAGTTACCTTAGTTACCTTAAATCCATAGTTACCTTAAATTTTAGTTCAGGTATGGGTCATTCCATGTCAAATCAACACAATTTGGGGAGATTTTCAGAATTGATGTCTCAGATTTTCATGATTTTTGGTATGCAGCAATATATCAGACTTACGAAAAAATACCAAATTTCAGTTATGTAGCACAGTTATTTTTGAAGTTATTAATTTTTAGATTTAAATTTTTATGAAATTCATATTTTGGCACCTTTAGATGCCTATAGGCTGGCAACCAGTGATGGTATAAAGCTGAGAGTGGCCTCATTCTAAAGCTGTTGAATGGGGCTTTAATATAATATGCCACAAGATAGGGTTTACAATTTTAAAAATTGAAAGTTTTTAAATTTAATTTCTCAAAGTGACAATTTTAAATTTTTAAAAAATTATCCAAAAATAGTTTATTTAAATACATAGTAAAATTCTATTATGGGATCTCAATGGGATCAGGAGATACAGGGCTAATAGAAATACACATTTGTAAAAAAAAAAAAGAGGAAGTGCATTGAATGAAGCAAGCAGTGGCTATTACTTTTACATTATTTTTTGAATGGAGAAAGGTTTCATAAGCATTTACCGTTATTGAAAATCCAATCTAATGTGTAAAGCTAAAGTGTAATAAGTACCTTTAATTATGTTGTCTTCTATTGTTGGAAGAAATCCATACATTTGTTCACTTCAACGTAGAGCCGCTTTCTTTTTTTGAAAGATTAAGTTAGTTGAAAAGATTGATTTCCCTACCAGTGGCTGAGTGTTTAGCGGAGATGAAGGGTGCCTGGTTTAAATCCAGGTCGCATCCGCCGACCTAGACGTTCTGTGTATCCCGTGGTTTTCTCCGAAACTTTGCGTACATAGAAGTCAGGACAACTTAGAAAGACCCCATGGAGAGCAGTGGGTAATCGACCGTAATCTAAAAAAAAGTACTAAAAACGCATGGCTTCTTTTATGTCTATTAAATTAGATACATTTTTGATGCGCTCCATTTAAACTTATTTAATTTGAAATTAGGATACTTGAATGCGCGTCTATACAGATTTTCTAAAATGTAAAAAGGAATTTTTTAATGCAAGGACTATAATGAAAAATGCTTATTTTTAAACGTAATGACAAAATTCCTAATCCCTTGGAAACTACTGGGAAGTATTTTTTAAACCCTACGCCCTCCCAATCGAATCATTAGAGCCCCCCCCCGCAATATTTTTAACAAGTCGGCGCCAGTCTGAATATGAAGGCTAGAATGAAAGTTTGGATGCATTTTTTATTTCTTTATAGGACAAGCTATCATGAAAGTACTCTCTTGGGAAAGGATATAATTTTGCCCTTCCACCCCCCCCCCGCGGACTCCTTGTGTAACGGAGAGGCGACTGAACACTGAAAACTCTAAAACTTAATTATTTTTCTTTCACCCACTTTCTGTGGATGCCGGTTGAGAGGAAATTTTTTATTACATTCCTCCATAAACTTACTTAGCTTGATTATCTCCACGACACCACTGGTATACGCTCGCAGCACCCCAGGGTGCCGTGGCACACAGTTTGGGAACCTTTGCTGTAAGGTAATTAGTGTAAATTATAAATTATTTTATAATTTACACTGTCCTATACACTGCATAGCAAAATTAGTAATTAAAAAAGAAAAAAATTTTACTACATCGTATTCGCAAAACGTACATTTCCGAAGCCCTGTTATCTCCTGATCCCATTGAGATCCCATAATAGAATTTTGCTATGTGTATTTAGACAAACTATTTTTGATAATTTTTTGAAAATTTTAAAATTGTCACTTTTTGAGAAATTTAAATTTAAAATTTTCAATTTTTAAAATTGTAACCCCTATCTTGTGGCATATCATATTAAAGCCCCATTCAACAGCTTTAGAATGAGACCACTCTCAGCTTTATACCTTCACTGGTTGCCAGCCTATAGGCATCTAAAGGTGACAAAATATGGATTTTTCATAAAAATTTAAATCTTTAAAAATTAATAACTTCAAAAATAATTGTGCTACATAACTGAAATTTGGTATTTTTTTATTAAGTCTGTGATATATTGCTGCATACCAAAAATTATGAAAATCTGAGACATCAATTCTGAAAATCTCTCAAAATTGTGTTGATTTGACATGGAATGACCCGTATTTGATATTGAATCTAGTATGTAGAGTTTAAAATTTTACTCTATTTTGATTCCGCCTATTAAATTTTATTACAGAATTCCGAGGAATCAAATTCTAGTTCGTTTAGGACAATATGATGATTCAACTGGGGATGACTTTGCTGTAGTAGAAATCAAAAGGCATGCTCAGTATAATCCCAGAACATTGCATAATGATATAGCTCTGCTTAAACTTGGCCGAAGAATAATGCTTGACGATCACACTGGTATCATTTGTCTTCCTGAAGATATTGATGAAGATGCAGAAAATGACCACGTTGGAGAAAAGGCTACCTTACTTGGCTGGAGAGGAATGTTCGGTAAGATAATTTAAATCCGATTTCCTTTAACCCTTCCGCGACGGGAAGCGCAAACACGCGCTTGTCGCGGAGACCGGCAGTCTCTTCCGCGAGTGTTTGTCCAGGAGTTTCTGCTACAAGCCTAAAATCAATAAAATTACCGAAATATCAATGTCACTATCGTTATTCGAATCAGTTTCATAATCAATATCTGAGATACAATAGTCTCGTTTATCCGACATTCCGTATTCGATGTCGGGCGAAGTGACGGAATTTGGGATGGATACGATAAGCAAAATTGGGCTGTCTGTTAAGCTTAAAAAGCTGCAGGCGCGATTTGTCAACGAAGAAATGGCCTCATCAGGAAAAGACTACCATAAAAAATTTGAATCCTCACAGGACTGAACTTTAAGTGTAACATATGGCACTCGTAAATTCAAATTCTGTAACTGAAAGTTCATTTTTTCGTTGTCTCAGTTTTCTTGTACGATTGTGATGAAAGATAGTAATGCTCAAGATAACACGTATGTATTGTTCCAGAATACAATGTAGCTTAACGTTTAAGCTTTTTCCTGACTCTTCCTTATCGGACATTTTGCCGGCCCCTTTATGTCGAATAAGCGAGACTACTGCATTTTGCATTATTTCTATTTCAAACTCGGTTACACTTTCGACGCTTCGATATACTAACGGTAAAGAGAAAATTCACGTCTACAAGAGCAACTATCCACTAAAAAACTACTGTTAAAAACTCGACTGCACGCTGAAATACCCAACCCTGTAGCGAAACTAAAACGCCCGTGCTTATTATAAGCTTAATAGCACGTGCGAATTGAAAAAGCCGTCATAAAGCATGTCATTCTGAAACATTCCTTTCCCCTTATAGAATCTAAAACCACGTGCGAGTCATGCTACTCTCATTTTGAGTAGGTCAAAAATGCATATATCTGAAACCATAGACATAAAATGTCATCTTGTGCTAAGTGAGTTTTTAAAACTCTCCAGCACACTGGCACAAATGCGTGACGGCTGGAGGTGAACGAGAAAACTCTGCACATCAGGGTGTCGGCTGGGAAATAAGTTTCTTGCTGGCCCGTATACGTGAGTCAGCGCCAAAAGGGTTATACTACATTTTAAAACTTCTAATTAATGTTTTGTAGTTAATCACTTCTTGAGATTGTTAGTTCTTAACGACCTTTCAAAGGTCGTAGAAAGTATATACGTACCAAATTCAAATTTTTAAGAATGCACAAAGTATACAGTAGTACCCATAAAGTAACTTGCAGAAGAATGGGTAAACGTGATGTTCTTGCTTAATAGGACAACGGTAAAAACATTTTTTGAGAAACCATTAACGTTTACATTAAATTGCATTTAAAGGTGAAAAATTTATAAAAAAAGAATGTTTCTTTTTCATTGGTGCACCTGTGTACAATAGCCAGCGATATGCATACTTCGCTCCTAGAAATCTTATTATATCGATTATTTGAAGGAAATAACCTAATTAAAGAGTTAATAGTTATGATAAATTGTATCTTTCATAATTTAAATTGTACTATCAGTAATAATAAACGTAAATTTTCAGTATCGGCATAAATCTCTTTAATGGGAAAGAGAACTTATAAACTTGCATAAATGTAATCTCCGTCATTCGTGACTGCGCTGCCATGTTGAGATCTAAAAATGAATGAGCGAGTATCTCCACAAATCGGCTCGTAACTGGAGTAAATTCCTGAATTAAGTTTTCTAAAGTTTAAAAATTACTAGTTCAGCGATCAACCGATCATTCAGTTCAGGATTTTGTCTTAAAGCTGAATGTCTTAATTCCCAATATTGAATCTTCAAACAAGTTTTGGCGAAACTGACATGAATTAGTTTGGCCACTTACTTGACTTTTTTCCTTCCTGACTAGTAACATTTAACACGGTAACCGTTTTAACCAGTTAACTTAAACTACTTTTATTGCTGTATTTTCTGTTTAATGTGATGCAACACTCATTATGTTAATATTCGCAAGTTTGCGGATACTTACATTATAAGAATATTGGATAAATGAACTAGATGAATATTTTTTATAGGAACAAAGTCTAAAGATCCAGAATCTTTGAAAATTATGTCTAATGAAGAATGTGCAAAGAAGCTTGGCGTGAAGATTCCAGATTCGTTACTGTGTACCGATGCTCGCAATGAAGATGAAAGAACTTGTAACGTAAGATTTGTAATTAGTTACTCCTTTGTCTAGTATCTGACACAAGACGTGAAATGTGGACTTAACCTAGTTATTAGGAAAATGCCAAAAAAATTTTGAACGTGTATTGCCACATTTTTTTTTATTTGCCATAGCGACTACTTAGTGTTAAACCTATAATTCTGGTAAAGCTAGAACTTAAATATGGAAAATGAATTTTGCAGCAAACTTTATGGGTCCTGTTGGGTATAAACAAGATTTTTGGTTTTAGTCTTAAATTCATAACCATGTAAACCATAAAAGCGATATTTTTGACTGCTTCACAGTAAGTTTTAAAACTGATTTTACATCAGGCACTCTAGTCAACTCAGGTTAGTGAACCCGGATATAGTGCACTTTCGGCTATAGTGAACGCAAAGCGTTAGTCCCGATTCACTCGCATTAGAAATGTGCGTAGCATTTTTCGGTTTTAGTGAACATGACTTCGGTTATAGTGAATCTAAAAACTGAATTTAGAAAGTTCTGGAAATGGAGCATATGAAGTTTTTCGATGTCCACCTACTCAGTTGTCTTTTGCATTCGATAAATACATAGATTATCAAGAATCTGTTCCGAAATACAGGGGAATTGTCAGTGGCTATACTAACATGGAGAGAGGAAACAATAGCGCACTAGAGAAAGGGCTTTTCGACTTGACCGCTGTGAAACCCGGTTGTATCCATTGCAGTGATGCTTACTAATCTTTAGTTCTTAAATTCCCTTGCAAAATAGCCCAAGTCTTGTGATGTATTCCTCCCCTTACTCCTTTTATCAGATACCCCCAGTGCTTTAAAGATAATATTTTCTACCCTGCATGAAAGCCCGCGACACCCACTCTTCCACTATGAAGAAGGTAGCAGTGACTTTTAAACGAAGCATGTAACTTTTCATTCTCATTCTTGACCAGAAAGAAGACCACAAGCGTTTCCATCAAATTCATCACTGTGGCCCTCCTAATTGTATTCACGCTTGCTATCCGGGGACGTCTGTAAAAGGGATTAAATTCTTAGTCTGTTAGAATCAATCGCATTTTTTGGCTACTAAGCACTTAACAAAAACTAGGGTACATTTCATGGTGAACAAAAACGGCCATCTCTCGTCCTTGAACGATTGAATTTTCCATTCCTGGTGCAATAGCACAGGTTAAGGATTTCCCCTACTCGCTATTTCTTGATTGTCTATAGCGCTTTCCGGCCTATTGAATAGTCTCCCAAATTATTGTAGCACTTAGGAGTAATGACATAAATACGATTATGTTAGATTTACAAATATTCAGTGCGGGCATAAAACACAATATTTTACTTATGTATATAATGCATTCCTTGCTCATATGGGGACACTTCACTTATAGTGAACTTCGGATATAGCGAACAAAATTTGCCGGTCCGCAGAGGTTCATTATAATCGGAGTCGATTGTAGTTCTCACTCTGTCGAATAGGTTAGTTTAACCGATCATTGAATTAAAAATTGATATATTTACTCCCGTCATTGCAAAAATCAAACTGAAATTATATTCAATGAGTCGTTGATTCTCTACGTACAGCTTTCAATGCTCTTCAAAAATTAATCTTGCGCAAAATGGAGGTTGTGGAGAAGCTGTCTTCATGCAGTGGCCGTAGAAGCGGAATTTTTTTCCATCGCGTTATGACACGGTGATCAACCCAGATAATACTCGGTCCAAAATGTTAAACTTGATTTTATTGCAGATCTGTAAATTCTTATAAAGTCATTGGATGGCAAGCGGGCGGGGAAGAACTGCAAATTTTATTACCACTTAAATGCTCGACTGGAGCTCAAGTGATCACCTTTAGGAGCCAAGCAATAAGACATAGCCTACAAACGTGGCGACGCAGCGCTAACAAAATGCGCCAACAAAAAAAGCCCACACATCCGGAGCGGTTAAGAAAATCGGTGTATTAATTTTAAAGGTCCAAACAACTAGGCGCAGAAATTTAAAAAGGTTATCAAAACGTGTCAAAGTCGCGAAGATGCAAGCTTGAGAAATTGCTGGCTTTAGCGAAAATTGACAGCCTCTCCGAAAGTTCTAACGTATTGAATAAGAATCGGCAAATCTGCGGTCATAAACCACAAAACTGAAATGCTTTGAGCGGGTGTGTATATGACATGCACCGCGTAAAATACAGGACGGAGGTTATATACTAGGGCCAAAGAGCAGTATGTGATGTCGGCATCAAAGGTCGCTGTTCCATTTTAAACCTATTCTTTCATTCCTATCATTGCGGAAACGCAAGTTAAACCAGATTTTAAAACTAAATAGTATAATGTAATTGCCCTAATAGCACAGATGGTCACAAGAGTCGCTGTGACGTCAGAGGCTCACAATTGTCACAGGACTGTCGCATACTACTCACATTGAGACTTGTGAGTGATGTGACTCTACTATGTGGTCACTGAAGTTTGTGACCAGTCACCAGGTGACGTCGCCGTGAAGTCACCACGTGACTAGTATGTGATCGGTTGCTCAGTAACTCCACTGTGAAGTCACCATGTGACTAGTATGTGATTGGTCGCTCAGTGACTCCACTGTGAAGTCACTGCGTGACTATTTTGTGACTACTGATTTTTTGGACTTCAAAATGACGTCACACTGGCCGCTTTTGCGACTTTGGAAACACTCATTTTTTCTAATATTTTGTGGCAATTTCTTTCGTGAAACATTTAATAAATAAATCCGAAAATAGTAATTCAATAAAACTTCGCAATTATGTAGTAATGGAATTTAGTTTAATTTATTAACTTTTAAATTATTTCGTTTAAACAAGACAATATTTATAAAAAAAATATTAACAATATTAGAGTTACGAGTTCTAATCACAATGGTGAAAACTAAGTATCTGTGAGTAAAATTAACAATTTCTTTAATATCCCCATGGCATATATGTTTCGATAGCGTATGTAAGGTTTAAATTTCGGATGGAGACAGGGACTATCCGGTATTTTCACCCTTACTGTTACTAGAGTAAACACAAATGTCTCATAATTGCTGTTTTTTTAATAATTGGTTTAAGTTTTCAGATCCCCTCCCCCTTTAAATACGTCTCTGGTATGTTTGAAAGTTCCACTACTAAAAATTTGAGATAAAACTGTGGGTCTACGTCAAAAATACTTTATTTTATCTAATGCATGTTTTTCCAATTAATTTTATTTATTTTTATATGAAATCCCTTTTAGGCAAAATATAGCAAAAATATAAATCTTATCCCTCATACCTTAATGTATATCAAACCTCACATGTCTCGCATTACAAATTTTTTTCATAACCGAATTAAAAATTTCAATAAATCATTAGTTTTTTCGGATGAATACCTAAATAATTTATGTGGAAAAAGAAAGATTTCCAACATTTTTAATTTATATTTATTAATTATATTTATTTATAAAATAAATATATATATTAATATATAAAACTTATTTATAAAATACTCGCAGAAAAATTTTCAATTTCCAAAAGAAGCCGTCAGAACTAGCTTTTGCAGCCGTCTGTTTACTTTTAAAGGTTTCCGAGCACGGTAATCACAGCGTTGCGGTAAGATGCTGGGCTAATAACCATTAGATCCCTGGTTCGATTCTGGACCTCAACTTTTTTCTTACCTGAGAGTTTGGTGCTGCCATCTGGTGTATATTTTCGGTAACTCTTTTTCCCCGAATTTTTTCGCTGTCGCAAAACTGTCTCATCGTGACTTTTCTGAACGGTCGCAATGAGACTACACAGCGAGAGGACATAGGGACTCTGGCGTGACTTTTCTGCGGAGTCGCGGCGACTGTTTGTAACTATTGTGACAGTATTGTGTGGTCGCATTTCAGTCACGGGGGACTGTTGTGCTATTAGGGTAAATGTTCATTCGAAGTCATTTTTAATGTAAAGATATTGACCGGCGATTGTTCTAAATACTACCGTTATCTTTAAAATTGAAAAATATTTCAACCGTGTGTATTGCAAGGAAAACGAAATACGTTCACGGAATTTTGTCCAGATCGGGCGGATCTAAAAATAACCTTTCACTCGGTTTCAAAACAGGAGCCATCTCTGCTTGGCTCTTCGTCCTGAAGTGGACTGTGAGCTTTAGAGTTTTAAACTTTTGTAACGATACTCATTTAACTAGGTTCTCTGATAATCTGTCAGTCTCGCAAGCCACGGATATTTTGGGAACTTCAACGTTTTCAGAGCTAAGAAAATTTTGTCCTCATGAAAATTTGTAGAACGATTGAGCAAACTTAGATGTTGAATATTCGGATTGCATGGAATGATCCTTGCAGTTATATTAATTTTCGATAAATGTTCAACCTGCTTAACATGTTCCTCTTCCATTAGGCTGACTCTGGAGCTCCTTTGGTGATTGAAGATGATGGTAAATTTGAAGTCATTGGAATATTATCTTGGAATAGAAATGACTGCGATCAAAGATTTCCGTCAACATTCAGTAGAATATCGAATTACGTTGGATGGATACAAAAGCATTTAAATTAATACTTTTAATATTGTAATAAGTATTTTAAACTTTTTAAATAAAATGAATTTTTATGTCGTTTGAACTCTTGCTATCTTGTTTATTCATTTGTTTTCTATAATGGTAGATTAACCATAATTGCCCTCTTAAGAACTACCTCCATACCCTTCCCGATTCAAAGAAATGATTATATCCTGGACAAACCTTCATTCATTATTTCATCCTCCTCCTCCCCCCCCTCCCGCCCAGCGGCACTTGGTGCGAAAACCTTGAAAAACGGGTGTTTTGAGAGTTTAAGGACACATGTCGCGTCATCTTTATTCATCTAATGGAAACAATTGGTAGCTGTATATTTTAATTCTCTGGAAAAAATTTAGAAGTCTAAAATTGAAACTAAATGAGACTTTTCTTGTTTTGAAATTTGCAGTAATCCACAGTATAGGATTCGAGGAAATATTCCGAAAATTTTCATAGTTCTAGCACAGCTTTTATCTGGAGTGAAAGTTAACTAAAAAACGGATTTCTCCGAAAAAGTGCCAAGTTTAATTTTTCAAAAAATTAACTTTTGAAATCGTTTTAGCTCAAAGTATGCTTTCTGAGCAGTCTAAAAGATTTTTCATAGTTCTGTCATGGTACGTTTGTTTCCGATCTTCAGTAAAAGTCTACCAAAGCAGTCTTCCTATGAAAAAGTGTTAAGTTTAACAAATTTTTAAAGTTTGAAGAGATATTTAACTTTTTATCTCGATGTCAGTTTTCAATCTAGTTTCTGAGAAATCATTCTGAAAAGTCTCAATAATGGAACTAAGTTTATTTCTAATCGTGAGTAAAAGTTACAATAGCTTTTTCTGAAAAAGCAAAGTTTAATAGTTTTAAAAGTTGAATAACTTTTAAATTTTATCTCTACGTCAATTCTCATTCTAGTTTCAGAGAAACATTCTGGAAATTCTCAGTTATGCGATTATAAGTTTATTTCCTATCGTGAACGAAATTCAACCAAAATCCTCAGTTTTCAGATAGAACAGCCTTAAAAGGCTAGGAATAAACTGCTTAAGAATGTATGAGAGAAGTACGTTAACGCCTGGAGCAGTTACTCTTCCAGGCCAGTGTTCCCAGTTGGGATCATAAAATTAAAAATTTATTGAAATTAAATTTTATCAATATTGCCTTGAAAAATTAGCAATTATTAAGATGACTATTTTTTGAAATGGAAATTGCGTTTCTATCATTAGTGGGAAGCTGGACAAAAAATCATAGCCATTGTCATAAATTTTTAGCGCTGTCTTGATGAACCCTCCACCCCCTTCAAACTTTAATCATACTTTTACATATAAATAAATCTTTCATTAATTCTATTTCACTTATTTAAACTATCACTATATTCAGTTTCTGAAACGAATGTGAAATTATTAAATGACCAATGGTCCCAATTGGGAAAAACACAACGAAAATTGTATTTTTAAAAAAATTCCCCCATTTAAATGACAAATATCCTTGAACTAACGCATTATGCAAATATGCCAAAAAAAAAAACTAATTTAAAATATGATTAGATCTGAATCACTAAGTGTGTATACGCTCCCGAAGCATTGAAGTTCATACTCGAGCTGCGTTAAACGAGCGTTACAGCAGTTGAGTTGCAACAAGATAAACGCTAATGGAATGTAGTTTGATGGATTTCAGTGGCGGAAGGCCCATGAATTCTTTAAAGAAAATAAACTCGTATACGGAGACTTTAGTGGAAATCTTCGGCACCTTCTAGTAATGCAATACCGCTAACGTCCTCGCTTAACTCTTAACACTAGATATACAAAGACCAGTCAAAATGACTGGTTTGTGGCTATTTTTTCCCTTAAAAAAATCTTCGGTATATCTAATGTTAATCACTTTGACAAAAGTGAAGCGCTTAGTAGTATTCTCTGGATTTAACTAGACTATTCATTTGTTCTTTGAAAAATATATCATTCAAAATTGAGCTTTCTAGCAGGATTCGTGAAAAATTAGCTTTTCAAGCTATCGGGAGCTTGGCCAATACTTGAGTCCGATTGGAGGATATCGCCTTAATCTACTTAACTATGAAGTTCCATGTTACCTTATAAGAGAGGGGATTATTTCACTCGCGACGAGCAGTTATTGATATCATGACCTTTTTCATCTAGTTTAGCTGCTGACACGATGTAGTCGCCTTCTGTTTATCAAACTTCAATAATGATTTAAATATTAGCAGTCAAATTTAGAAGACTCGATGCACATTTACGACTGGTGTTGAAAACGCCAAAACTAAGTAATTTCGCATGGCCCATTTTAGTTCAGTCACTACACGTTGATGGATTTACTTATGTATGAAAAGACGATCTTTCAATTCAGTGTTTCATTACAAATTATTTTGAAGCACCATATATTTCTTATGGGATGACCTTCTGGAGCGTTCTGTATTTGGGTGGTGGTCAGGACTTCCTGATCTATCTGCCATCCATTATCCTACCAAAGTAGTAGACGGCATGATTTACCAAAAAGGAAAGTCTGATAAGCTTTTTTTTTTCTTTTCAAGTGGGATTTTCGCAAAACATGGCTAGAAAATACGGTTTTTATTAGCCGGCATAGCCATTAACAGTAGCAGAAATTTTGAAATAGCAGTGCATTAAAACTTATATGCATATTAATCCATTTGTACCCATGTCCCTTTTTAGGATGCTAAAATTCTAGCACTTTCGCTGTTGGTAAAAAAAGTTTTAAGCCTTGCTCAATTTGCTTAGCCTTAACTTACGAGAATCCGAAATCTCAGTTCCGCAAAACGCTTTAACATGACAAAGTACAATAAAAAAATTATGAATTGGTTAAAATTTTACAAAGAACTTTTCACTTGTTCATTCAGCTAAAATCAGAAATATTAAACTATTCGTGGCATTAGGCAAGATTTGAGGTAGCCTTGCAAACGGTAAGAGTATAAATAGTTAATGCCTGCGAATCATTGGAGTGAAGTATTGCATTTTTGGTGAATAATGTCGGTTTTTCCTACTTCTATTATCTCTAAAAATAGCAGTGCCCCTTTTTGTCAACATTTCGAGGCATATCTAAATCAATGTGTTCGAAAATTCACTGATGGACTTGTGCTTTTCCGAAAGGCATTTACATACGGAGCTTGGGAGGGGATTAATTACTCCCGGAAAGGCTTTCGGCTCCCAGTTCCACACCAAAAAGAAAATTAGTTACATATAATTGGAAATTTTTTATAATCGCAGTAGAAACGCAGATAAGGTCATTATTCATCAACTATTGTTGATATGAGTACAGATTGGGCAATGTCTTTCGTTCCCGTATAATGCACGTATAAATAAACTGTACTTACCTTTCGAATTCATTTGATTATTATACTTGCTATGGCACAAGTTTACTGGGACCGCTCTAAAATAATACGCTATACAATAATTTAATTTTTCAAGACTACGTGAATGAAAAAGGCCGGTTTTATGAAAAAAAACAAACTTGGTTTATGTTTTCAGAGATGGTTACATCTTGATTATAATTACTGAGAATATACATAAAATTATGCGAGGCAGAGGGAAAAAGTATGTTGCCTCCATTCGAGGCTCGGACAAACTGGAAAATAAGGGCAGTTCTTAGGTATATGTATATTGCACCTGTTCATTAGGCGATGCGGCCTGTTTGGGGGGGTTTCGCCAAGTACCGTGGCTGTACGGTTTGCGGAAACGTGTAAGTGCGCGGAAAAGGGGATAATATTCTATGTATGGATATCTTTCCCTCATCTCCCAGCCAGTTTTTATGTTCTCCTTGTGATGTCTTTGTTCTAAAAGAATTGGAGCAACTTTAGTCTTGTGCTGAAAAGCTTTTCCCAGGGCACGTTTTTATGTTCTATAAAGAGAAAGGTGAAATTTTAACTTTATCGATTTTGGTAATCCAGTACGCGGACGAGTTTTAAATTGTACCGAAACTGAGTATCGACCACGGACTTAGATACAGAACTAGCATTGACTAGCAGTAGACGGGCGAAATAACGTCGGCCTCTCAAAGGAAAATGCTCTACCCCCCTTTAATGATTAGCTACATAAGCGTCGTCTAGCGACTCAGCGGTAGATCATGATGCAGTTTACTAACGCACGCATGCGCACAACATAAACTTAATGTTTAAATTCACAGCACATTCTTGCAGGCAAATTCGTTCAGCTCTTTAATTATACGTCCATGACCGTCCCATATCAAAGTCCGTGGTGTCAACGTTTGAATAAAGACAACGCAAGTCCGAAAATAAAGATATCGGTAAAGAAAAATCAGAGCAATGAATATTGTTTAATTTCAATTCTCTTAAAATGGAGGTTGAAATTTTGTTAGGACATACATATACGTACATATATTTTAAGCTTGCAATATTTTAACAATAAAAGAACAATCTGTTGCTTCAACTCAGTATTTTAACGCTCACATTATGTCAACCTTAGCATTGGAATCTAATATGCCCAAAGTACTTTTATCCAATTTCAATTTCCTCCAGTTTTATGAGCAAATGCAAAATACGTAAAGCTAATAATTTGAAAATTATTACAACTAAATTATGTCTATCCGCCGACTGGAGTCTTTGTAATTTGGGCCGAGGTGTGAAGGTCCCGGGTTCGGGTCCCATCGCGCGGCTGCCGATCTAACGGTCTGGAGTTTTGGTAGGTTTTCTCCAGAGGTAACGTGAATACGCGTTAGAACCCCTTAGAAAGTCCTCCTACCAAGGCACCCTTCATCCTAGGCAGAAACCCCGCGTGCAGGTTTGCCTTAAAACACAAACACACTTTGTTATTTGGCGAATTAATTGGCAACCGTAATCTCTTGCTTCTGCACTGTCGCCAACTTAACTTACGAATTTCCGATGCATTTTTGGGCACTTCGCACTTTTTCTCCTAAATGAAGGTTAGCTTTTGCTACGCTACCAGGCATCGTTATAATAGCTTTTAGTGTTGTTTTAAAATAAACTACTTTAGTTCTATCCTGATTGTTAATTTATTTAGTGCCACGTTCCAAGTTATTGCGAATACAATACAAACAATATTTATACGATCAGTGTTGTTTATACGATCAGCAAGTTTATGTCTCCATAAACTTGCTACTCATCCATTTCACTTGCAGAAATTGTTGCTTCATAAAAATCCACTTTTCTACAGAGTTATTAGCAATGGAATTACTATGTGGTATGAAGGGATACCTATGGTTAGCTAACATTCACCGATAACAGCTAAAATCATTAGTGATGTGATGTCTGCATCTGGGGTCTAATTAGGGAAAGCATTCCCGATTCCGCGGGAACGGGATCTGCTGGATACCGCCCCAAAGTTTGCGGGACTAGTCTCGCGGGATTAGGATCGCAACCCCGCAGGATTGAAACTGACAAATTATTATTTATTACAATTTCACACCACCTTCCCAATCATCAATTGGGGAAAACTTTTTGCATATTTATGTACCTTACTAAACAATAAATGAATAAATAATTACAAATTTTAATTTAAAGTTTTAATTTTTTAAATTATCTTCTAATGGGAGCCTGGATCAAACATTGTAATTTAAATTTTTCGCTAACTTTCTAATCTCCAAATGAACTGAAATATGTCATACTACAATGGTGGACAAAACTTTGTCGACCACCTGAATTTCTGCGCGTATTAATAATATGAAGCTACGCTATGTAAAATAAAGCGATAAATCAATAATATCTACATATGAATATCAAATTATTATATTATCGCAAAAACAATAAAGATTATAACGAAAAATGTGAAAACGAGGTGGTCAAAACTTTAGCTACCAGAGAGAGTTTTGGAAATATTTCAAATCAATATAAGTGCTCAATTCCCAGTTGTATAGTTTACAGGTGACTCAAGCAGCGACCAGTAACTAATAGGCATTAAAGGTAATCACTAAAGAGAAACGTTTCGAAATCATCAGATTGTATGGCTATCTTAAAAATCTGAGGAAAGCTGACGCCCATGTAAGTGTCTCCAAAGATACAGTCATCAGCGAGCTCAAGAATAGGAACCGGAAAACAGGAAAGAAGACCAGACGTCCTCAAGTTTTGTCCGTCTCGTTGTAAAAAAAGAATTAGGAGGACGCCACATCGATTAATAGGACAACATAAACTGGTCATCAGCTATATCATAAAGAATAAAACCGGTGTCACAGTCTCAGGCCAAACTATTTGTCGAACATTAACTAAACCAGACTTTAGCTATCAAAGAATTAAGAAACAACTGCCATTTATGATGAGATATTAAGAAGAGCGGCTCAAGTTCGCACGGAAACACATTTTTGAATCCACAGACTTCAAGCAAGTGGTTTTCATGGACGAGTAACGTTTTTGCTTTGATAGACCTGGCCGTGTTAGTACATTCGACGGACATAGAGGTGATAGCGTCATCGTACCGCACCGAAGAGGTGGTTCAACATTAAATATTGTATGTTTCTGGGGCAGAACCCTTGACTTGTCCCCCCTCCAAACAATCATATGTCCGCCCATGCCAGTGATGTGTTTAAAAAGTTAGCTTCAGTTAACCATGTAAAAATGTATGGCTCCCTGGAGGTTTTATACAAAGAAAGCCCTTTTGTTATCTGCTATGAAAATTAGAGCAAGACAAGAAAAATTGGTAACTCTTTACGTTGTCTTTTTTACATTCTTCTTTTTAGCAACTAAGAAATAGCTTAGTGTATTATTCTGAATATCATGACTATAGTTTTCATATTTCTGTAAGTTATTGTACTAATTATCAAATAAGATTAATTATTATTATTAAAGTTACACATCATAGTGCTTAAAATGTTACTTTACCCTGATGAAATGCACTCTTAACTGGATGAAATGTCAATCCCGCGGGATCAATAAATCTCAGTTTCGAAATCAAGAGAAACGAAAAACAGTGCGGGATTTCATTCCCTAGGGCTAATATTCTCTAGAATCTTAATGTGGAAACCATCAGTTCTATTTGCGGCATTAATAAACAGTTAGAAATAATAAAACTTTGAGACAAGCTTCCCTGTTCGCTCTCCCCCGCCCCCTTTTTCCTTCATCCAAAATTGTTCCGCAGCAGAGATGTTTGTTCTGCAACGCACGTCGTCAATTTGGGCATGTTCTGCTTTAGGTTTGGTACTCTCATCTCTAGTATTACGCTGTAGCTTACAAAAAGGTAAATTTTGCAAGTCGCCAATTTTAGCGATATACAGGTCATTTTATAGTCGCCAGGAATAATTTCACAGTCGCCACTGGCAATCTGTCCATTAATCTGAAGCTTTATATCAGACCATATTAAGACAATATTTCAAAAGTTGGAATTTTAGCAAATCCAGGATCCGTGCGAATCCTGTAGATGTATGTTTTTGTTTAAATTTTTAGTACGAACACCCTCTTAAAAATTTATTCGAGAATAAGTCAAATTTCCTATATTAGTTTTATACGTAAACAGGGGCGTAGCCAGAAATTTTTCATGGGGGGGGGTTACGACTACTACAACTCATATATATGTATACATATGTGTGATAATCTAGTGAAGAATATACATTTTGTATGGCAAAAAATTTCTCATGGGGGGTGGGTTATGACCCCCCTAACCCCCCCCTTGACGCCCCTGTACGTAAATCATTGTTCTTTGTAATACGAAGCGATTTTGGAAAGTAAAGATACAACGCGGCCAGATAACATTCGTAACGTTGCCGTAGACAAAATAATTTCATTATAAATATCCACTGGACGTTTCCCGTGTGCATAAGAAAGCGTATTGTGGAGTGCACTTCACATTTGGAGGGATTCTGAATTAATGCAGACATTATAAAGATGTGCGCTCAAAGAGACATCGTAAAGGTGACGAATTTCTGGAGGGAAAAGCGAAAAGTTCAAGGTTACAGTCCATGTTGCCAACAGGCTTACAGAAACTTTTCCTTTGCTGCTATAGGTGAAGTGTCTTTGTTTTCCGAAAACCATAGTATAAATACCCATAGAGCACATCTATATCTAGTTTAGGTCCATTTTAGAACTAACTTGTCCAAAGCATATCCGTGTCTGTAACAAGGTATTTCCTGAACATCATTTTAATGATATCCTTGGGAAAATCCATAATATGACTATAGCATGGCATTAAACAGACTTGTAAACACCCCTAAATGGGCATAAACGGGAAAATCCAGTTTGGCACATGACATGAAATAGACATGCGAGTACCCCAATTACGGGAAAACCTATCTTTAACTTGACCAGAACTTGTCAATTTGGATATTCAGAACTTGCCAAGATCGAATTAAAGGGAGAGGCGGAGGGGGCGATCGCCACTCTCAAGAAAAAGAATTGATGTAAAAGATCCTATTTTACTTCTATAAAATGGATGTGTATGTGAATCTTTCAACTTACCGTCCCCTCCCTCAAATGCCCATAAGATATCATTATGGAAGTCTTATTTAGCCATCGGGACAGGTTATGGACTTATTATGGACAAGATAGAAACAAGTTATGAATATGTCAGTGTGTATATAACTAAGTTGTCAGATGTCCATATGAAAGTGCTTTGCACAATGTGCCATCTGGGTAATAACTTCTCAAATTTCTTCCGAGTTGCATGTTTTTCGAAAAGCTTATTAGTCTTACAAAACTAAAACTAATAAAGGACATTTGACTTACTCCCGAATACCTTTTGCGTGGGTATACATTATTCCCATACCCCTTTAAGACCTGGACTTCTTTTGCTAGACTCGTACGAAAAAGTATTTGAGTGTAAGATAATTTTACTATTATTACTAGTATTACAAGTCTAGTTTTGTGAATAACTAACATATTTTTAACGTAGATTGGTAGTTCATACATAAAATAAAGAAGGTAGTCTTTTCAAGTACTTATATATTTATGCAACTGTACGTCTGTTTCAGAGCGTAAAGCCCAACCGAGTGCTCACAGCCAAAAGCTTTGCTTCGCCGAACTCTATAAGGTACTTATTTAGATAGATTTAGTAGCTACTAAACCTATTATTCAGTTACTAAGTTAGTAAGTGGGCGGGGATACTAAATGTTAGTAAATAGGCATTCAGTTACATTTAGTACTAAACACGTGACTAACACGAAAGGGAAAATGAGGGAAAAGTTAACAGGGTAGGTAATAGACCAATCAGAGCTCTTGTTCCAGGCGTACGTTTGTTTAGTCACGTGATTTAGCAGCTTGTTTGGTCACGTGATTTTAACAGCTTGTTTTGGTCACGTGATTAGTATCTCCGCCTCCAAATTCTATCTGAATCGACTTTACTAAATTTAGTAACTAAACAATAAGTTTAATAGCAACTAAATCTATCTGAATATAGGCCTAAAGGCCAGTAACAACAGCAACAAGGACTAGGGCCCAGGGCAAGGCTATCGTGATTCTTCTACTGGGTCTACTCATAGAAAAGGATAATTGATAGAACGTAGTCTGAATTTTCTCGATTGAACGTTGAAGCAGGTGAAAACGTCGATAGCTGCCCCTCATCTGATATATATATAGTATATATATATATATATATATATATATATATATATCAGGTATGTATATATATATATACACAAATATAATATATATTTATTTAATTACAAGGTTCGTACGTGTCTTGGATTTACCAAAATTCCAAAGTTTTGAAATATCGGCCGCATTCGTAAACGCCAAACGAGTTTCTGTCTAAGGTGTTCGTAAAGTAAATTGAGTGCACTCAGTTTAAAAACTACAGCGTTCGTATACAAAACTGAGTACGTTTAGTTTTAAACTAAATAAACTGAGCACAGAGTAGGTTCGTTCAGTTGTTGAGAAGATACTCTTGCTGCACGGTGTTTTTGTTTTCAAATCGCGTCCGTTGTTATGGAAAAGTATGCTGTTATGAAAAGTATTTTACTTTTGCTGAAGCTGCAAATATTATTTTTTCGAGGAGGAAATTCATGATTGCGTTAGAAACTTAGAAACTGCAGCGAATATACATAATTTTTCAAAGGTAATCATTTTCTTGTATTTTTCATTTTAGTAAATTCAAAAATGCATGTTTTAGTGTTGAGATTGAAGTTGATTTAAACCGTTATTAGCGAAATTTGAACTTCTTTTGCTAAATATTTTTGAAAAAAATGAAGTTTAAGTTGAAATTTCTGAATTTTGATTTGTGCACTTCACTTATGGCCACTCTTTCTTTTAAAAATCCTGTTGATTTTATATTGAGTATGTACTAAAAACTCTCCTCAGCAAAATTAACGCATTCGCGAATTGTAAACAAACACGTCTCCTAGGCGACGAAACTAAATAAACTGAAGTTGTTCGTCAATGAACTGAAGTCAAAAGAAACTGATAACCACTGGCAGCACAAAACACACGCATTCCAGTTTTCTTACGAAAACTCGTGAAACGAGTTAGTCGTTTACGAATGCGCCCTTTGTGTTGAGATTGAAGCTGATTTAAACCGTTATTAGCAAAATTTGAACTTCTCTTTCTAAATACTTTTGAAAAAATGCAAGTTTAAGTTGAAATTTCTAAATTTTGATCAGGGCACTTCAATGATGGCCATTCTTTCTTTTTAAATCCTGTTGATTTTATATTGCGTATGTACTGAAAACTTCTGGATAAAAATAACAACATACGCATATTGTAAACAAACACATCTCCTAGGCCAAAAAACTGAATAAACTGAAATTGTTCGTAAAGGCAAAAGAAACTGATAGCACTGAACTGCACTGAACAAACGCATTCCAGTTTTCTTACGAAAACTCGTGCAACGAGTTTGTCGTTTACGAATGCGCCCATCGTCTTAAAATGGTTTGATATTCTAAATGTGGTCCTGTTTTTAGAAAATACGGAAAGAAGTTTACTCGAGAATTTCAAATAGTAAGGCAATTTCGGACAAAATTCCAACGCTCGGAATTTTAGCAAATTGAGGACTGGTATGAACCCTGTTAAACAGGAGCTTTATTCTGCCACGTTCGTTTAAGCGAACGTTTGGAAGTGTGACATCAAATTGATGTCATTCGCAACCTGCTAATGTAAATTGGTATTCTGCAAGGTACGGAAGAGCTTTAGTCTGGAATGTAGACTCTATTGACCGTCATTATAAGCCAGTTCATTGACCGATTCCAGTTTTATTATTGGTTTAAAATCTGGAATCGTCAATATTACTGGTTTATAATGACGGTCAATAGAGGTCTACATCCCAGCCTTAGGTGCAGATTCTCTCTACCGAATGTTTACATTTAGCATACGTTTCGAATTACGTCACAATTCCAAACATTCGCTTAAACGAGAGTGACAGAATAGAGCCCTAGCAGAAGACTTTATAAAAGCAGGCGAGGGGTCTGCAATCATTGGGTGCATTCGTATACGACAAACTCGTTGCACGAGTTTTCGTAAGAAAATTGGAATGCGTGTGTTTAGTGTTTAGTGCTGTCAGTGGTTATCAGTTTCTTGGGACTTTACAAACACCTTCAGTTTATTTAGTTTTGTCGCCTAGGAGACGTGTTTCTTTACACTTCGCGAATGCGTTAATTTTGATGAGGAGAGTTTTTAGTACATACTCATAAAATTAACAGGATTGTTAAAAGAAAGAGTGGCCATAATTGAAGTGCACAGATCAAAATTTAGAAATTTCAACTTCATTTTTTCAAAAGTATTTAGCAAAAGAAGTTAAAATTTCGCTAATAACGGTTGAATCACCTTCAATCTCAATATTAAAACATGCATTTTTGAATTTACTAAAATTAAAAATACAAGTAAATGATTACCTTTGAAAAATTATGTACCTTCGTAGCAGTTTGTAGCGCATGCATGAATTTCCTCCTCGAAAAAGTAATATTTGCAGCTTCAGCAAACGTAAAATACTTTTCATAACAACATACTTTTCCATAACAACAGACGCCATTTGTAAACAGCAACAACGTACAGTAAGTAATCTCAACAAACTCAATCAACCTAAATCGCTCTCGGTTTACTTCGTTTGATACTAGTTGCTCTCAGTTTTGTATACGAACATTCGAGTTTTTAAACTGAATGCACTCAGTTTCCTTTACGAACACCTTCGATGGAAATTCGTTGCACGAGTGCAACTCGTTTGGCGTTTACGAATGCAGCCGATGTTTCTACCCGCTTCAAAGTTCAATTGAGAAAACTCCTACCACATTCTTGGTTGGTTGGTTGGTTTGGGGACATGTGCTTCATCCTAACAGGACGGCTTCGTCCCACACCACGTTCTATCAATTTTCATTTTCTATGAGCAGGCGCAGTAGGATCCCGCCAAGTCATTCCTACAAGAACATTCAAGCGTTTAGTTAGTCCCAATCGAGGAAGTGCCCCGAGAGTGGAGTTTGGTACTGTACCGATATTATTCAACGTAAGATTCCATTACATGGTAATTACTCTTATTATTAGTTGGTATTTACTGTTAAAGTTGCAAGAAATATATTGATAAATACTAACAATGTAATTGAAATAATTAGTAGTGAAATTCTTTCCCTGTTTCTTTTAACTATAATTATCTCTTGTAACGTATCATCGGGAAACTATATGCGTAAAGTTCTGAAAATATGATGTAAAAGTACTAAATAATAGCATTTTTTGTGATGCAAGTGTAATATAGCTGTGTTCATTGATTTTGTAATATTAAGTGCGACACAACTCTCACAGCTATTCGGTAGACATTTTTTTTCCTTTTTAAATATTATACATTTATAAAACTAAATGTCCGCATGCATGTGCCAGTCTTCTTTTTTATATGGATAAATCAATGTGTTTACTTATTAACATTCCTAGAGAAAAAATGAAATTACATCTCAAGGTTTTATCCCTGAGCCTTGATTCTTATGTATACCATGAAAAATTGAATGCATTAATATTTTAAAAGAGCTTCTTGATGAATATCTTTCTTATTTTGAACGACACAAGCTCTTGTACGTGTAAATAAAATAGCGAGGTGGCTTAAATTCAGTACATTAAATTACTAGCTACTAGTATTTCTCATTGTTAAAACTTTTAAGTGCTCTTCAATGAAATATAAAAGTGCTACTACATTAATCGTCGAAATTACGTTTTCATTGGGTGCCTTTATCTGTGACTGTCTTAGATTCCTGTCCGTTTTCGTTGAAACCCAATAGGCTACTCCTAGGGAATGCAATCCCGCACTGTTTTTTGTCTTGCGGGATTTCGGGATTGAGATTTATTAATCCCGCGGGATTGACATTTCATTTAGCTAGGGCTTCATTTCAACAGAGAAAAGTAATTAAAAAAAGTAAGATTTTAAGCACTATGAAGCTAATTTGAATAATAAATCTTATGAGATAATTTATACAATAACTTACAAAAACATGAAAATTGTAATCATGATTTTCAGAATAATATACTAAGTTATGCCTTATGTTAGTTGCTAAAACTCAGGAATTTACAGAAAAATACAATTTATAAATACATTCACATACTTACGTTATTTTCTTAGTTGCTGAAAAAAGAACTTACAAAATCTAACAAATCCAATGAATCATTTCCTAGTCTAGATTTAACTTTAGTAAAATAATTAAAAGTGTGAATTAAAAAATATTAAAACTAAAATGAAAACTTTTATAATTCTTGACTGTTCGCTAAGAGATAAATTAGTATGAAATATTTCGGTTCATTTGGGACTGGGAAGTTTGCGAAAAATTTAGATTACGATGTTTAGTTTTAGATGTTTGATCCAGACTCTTATTAGAAGATAATTTAGAGAATTGATTTTTTAATTATTGATTCGTTTATTGTTAGATAAGAGACATGATTATTCAAAAATTTTCGGTCTATTGATTGGGGAAGTGGCGTGAAATTTTAATAAAAAATAACTTATTTCTCAGTATCAATCCCGCGGGATTAGGATCGTAATCCCGCGGGACTAGTCCCGCAAATATTTATGTGGGATCCCGCAGGATCCCGTTCCCGCGGGATCGGGATTGCATTCCCTAGCTACTCCTGATCGCTTAATTTTAAACGGCTGAAATATGGAGTTTGGTAAACGAAACTAGTTTTTCACTCCATGCTTCATGTTTCCATTAGCACGCACGTAACGCAAAATGTTCTTAACTGTGAATTCAAACATTAAAGCTTAAATTAAAGGAGATTACATTTTGAACTTGCACATTAAAACGTTCAACTTGATAGATTATTGTGTACACTATGAGAAGTGGGTGGAGAGGAGGAAAGAGTAGTCTCCTCCTCCGTTTTTATTAATACATGTTGATGCCCCTTAATAGGCACCAACGGCGCATTTAATATGCATGTGTGGCAAAACGAAGGGTGGTGGGTAAACACCTTAAACAAGGATTCAAGAGTAGTGGGGAGGTGGACAAACATCTCTTTTCTTGAGTATGCCACTTGCTGAAAGGCGATTTTAAAAAGGTGGCTGCATTCATATTAACTTGAAGTTCTCAGAAAAAAAATAGATCTTATAACTGAAAGTTTTCTCTGCGAATTTTTAGTTCTGCTCAGGAAAGAGAACTGGTATCATTTATTACAGAAGTCTGTCGTAAATATACTTAAATTAAAACATTTTGGCTACAAATGGTTAATTGTGGTCACTTATGTTAACTGGTGTCTCTACAACATAACAATTCACGTATAACGTAATTCACTAGTGTCTCTAAAAGAAACAATTCTACCGCGGTTTTGGGGAATTACATAATATAAAATATTGAGGGAATATAGTAAAATGATTCGTTCACTTATTTCGGTCAACATATGGCCGTAGCATGCTTAAAATATTGAATTACAAGAATCGCAGTGTGTTCTATGCAGTTCTGTTTGTCAAATAACGATCGAAACAACGGTATTTGGAAGCTTAAATAAACGATATACAAGTATTTTAGCTGATTCATCAGCCTTTAAAATAACTTTTCCAACGTTTTTAAAGCACTTTTATAATTTTTGTTAATTTTCTCTGCTGTAAATATGCATGTAAACCACGATGTCCAAATGTCGTAGTGATCGAAACATCGGTTTCTTTAATTTATTGTCAAGTTGCCAGTGTCCTAAAAATTTAAGGAAGTCATTAATTACAATCTTATTTCTACATTTCAAGTTTTTATTTGTTAAATGTGTATTTAGATTAATGATTAACATCATTAATGAGCATGTCAAACATGTGTACGGTCGAAACAAAATGGCGGCAGCTTTGATAGTTGTTACAAATCATCGTACATATTATCTTTAAGAGCAATTTATAAGGATTAGTAAAACCTAACTACACAAACTGACATTAAATGTTTGTCTTATTTTATTACTAATGGTCCCCCCCCCATCGGAAAATGTACTTAAGAAAATTATTTGACGAATTCATTGCGTAACGATCGAAACAAATAATTTTTTAAATAAATTTGTGAAAAAGACATAATTTTTATTTAGAATTCATATAGGTAAACGCCAAAAATTTTTAAGTACTTTTAGACTTAAATGAAAAGTTTTTTAAAGTGCATTAACAAATCTTATATACTTTGTGTGGTTTCATAATTTAGATGACCATGTAAAGTGCTTTTAAATGGCAATGAATTTTGTTTATTTTTCATTCTCTTAATTTATATCTTAATTGTTTAAAAGAAACTGCAGGTTGGATACTTCTAATAATGAGTCAACGTGACCAAAAACACTTTCAAATGCGTATAACATGAATAATTGAAATTAAATGTCTCTTTGCTTAGTCTTTTTGTTTAAATGTTACTCATGAAAACCAATTTATCAAGACATACGACTTTTAAAAGAAAATATTATACATTTGATTATATAGAACCTATTTAATGCATTTTTAGCCCATAGCATTTTTTTATGCACATATCTTAAAAATGCAATGTTAAAAATCGGTAGCCCAAGGATCAAACATGTCCGAAATCTCAGATCTACAGATCTGATAATGTTTTAATTAATTTTCCGAAACACTTACTGTCTTTTTATGTTTGTATACTCTATTCTAGGCTTATAGCCTATGTGTTAAAAAAAAAAAGTGTAAAATTCCAAAAATGGATTATAGTTGATATTTGGTGACACACATTTTTAGAATCACCCTGAAACTGAAGACGGGAAATATTAATTCTTCATTTTGATTAATGCTAATCTGGAATCTTCAGTAACTTTTTATCTTGGTGGCGTTATTTTAAGCAAGCTCTGTTGGTGACAAATGTTTTGCACTGAAATTCATTGAAACTTTTTGAATGTGAATCTTTTTAGCAAGTAGTCTATAATCTCTTGGTAAGTTCGGGAAAAAAGGTTCAGAATTAAATTTGTTTAGCACTATTTCATTAAAATAATTGAGCTGAATCGAAACATTTTTGAAATGTGCGTACCATTAAAGTTAATTTAATGGTTATTTTTGTTGAGTCTGAATATTTTTAGTGTACTCTTTAGACTTAGTTTGTCATTTTCCCCCCTAGATTCCTCGGCTGTGTTTTAGATAAATGCCGGCCATGTCTAAACCTGGAAGCAATCGGAGCTCGTCAAGACCAACTAGTCCAGAGAAGTGTCTGGCATCTTGCGACAAAGACTCTGTTACTTTCGAAGCGAATGTCATGCCGTATGATGAAGGTCCGGAAAATCCAGTCCTATCCCTTTCTGGAGATCAAGTAAAAATTACATTCCAGATACAAATAAATAAATTTGTAAAAATGGCCGAATCTATTATCAAGCATTTTAGAGATACGGAAAACAATTCATTTGCCAAAGAATCTCAAAGCGAGAAAAGTGGGCATGATGTGGTCTCCGATTCGGATTCAATTGCCAATATCTGCGATTTGAAAAACGCAAAAGAAATGGTAGATGACAAACAAGTTGATCCTCCAGAAAACTCTAATAATGACTGTAATACCATTGAAGGAAAAGCTTTCGAAACTAGCTTGGTTAAACACCAGAATTGTACAGAGGAAAGCTCTGAAAATGTGCCAGAAGCTTCAAAGGATCGATCTGAAAGAGAAACTTTACTAAGTTCTGATAACGGAATTTCCGACGTGCTGCAAGCGGATAGCAATTTGATTGAAGCAGATAATAAAAATCCGGATTTTGATAAATCAAAATTTTATGATGGTCTAGAAAAGGAATCTCCAGAATCGGCTAATGTATGGCCAGACTTGCCTCCTTTCAAGAAAACTGAAACAATTCCAATTACGGAGTTAGAATCTTTAGCAATGCCTGGTGTTTTAACAAAATATCTGAAACTCGACCTTTCAAACATTTATATTGTGTTAAAAGTGTCTGGTGACTGCAATGATTTCGATGTAAATGCAATGAAGTATGAAAAACATGAAATCGCTTCAGATACTGACATTCAAAACGAAGGGGGAAACAAAATTAATAGTTCTGTAGCCGAAGTGAATCTAGATGAAACTGTATCAAAAAACGAAAACTCTGACTTAAGATCTTCTGTATCTGATGTAAACAGCATGAACATATCTGAAGATGTGTGTAGCGAGCAGTACCTGGAAGAGAAAATACTAGGGCAACCTCTTTTGAAAGAACAAACTGAATCACCTGTGTCGTGTGTTGAGTCAGATGTCCTTAATACCTCTAAATCTCTTGAACCTTCCGAATTAACCATGAACAACAATTCATTTAACGATACAGCTCTTCAAACCTGTGAAGTGATGGATAAATCTCTTGAAGACGAGACGGAATCTAAAGAAACAAAATATAATACATTCGAAAATTCAGCAGATTCTGAACTGAAATGTAGAAAAACTCCTTCCGCAGATACTTCGCCGAAAGTATCATACTTCGACGATAGTTTTACTTTACAGATCTCAAATATAAATTCTGACCCAGAAACTGAGGATGAAGTAACAAAGAATCCAGCAGAGGAATCTGTTTCCAATTTTGGGTTAAACTCTCTTAAAAAGAGTATTGAAGAAATTGAGTGTGAAACTTCAGAAGAATCTCGTACAGAACTAGGAACCGAATCGCTTCGTGAACTTAAAACATTACCAATTAATGTTTTGCTAAATAAGTCATTTGATAAAGATTTAAAAGATTCAGCGACTGTACTTCAGAAGAGCAATAAAGAGTCTGAAGATAAATCAACAGAAGATAAAATTCCTGACGATTCCAAAGATAACCCATCTGATAAAATAAATGTTCAAACTCGTAGTATTGACGGAACGTCTGAGAATGTACTTGTTGGTGCAGATAGTGAATGCGATGCAGTTCTGCAATCGGAAGAGGAAGAAAAATACTCGAGGGAAAATGGAAATAATTCGTTTACCCTTGACCAAGAAAAGGTATCTCTTCCAAAAGATGTAGATGCCGAAAGTAATATTTTAAAGGACTCTTCCGTCAACTACGAAGCAAACAAATTATATGATAATGACTTTAAAGGTACGCAAACGGTTTCTGGTAGTATAATAGAAGTAAGCAGTTATTGTGAAAATTTGACAGACGAAAATTCAAAGGCAGTTCCTGATGTGTTGGAGAGCAGCCTGCCAGAAACTGAAATAACTAATGAAAATCTTTTGGAGGAAGAATTAAAACCAGAAGAAAGCCAAATAGAAGACGAGTCTTTGATACTCGAGGGAAGTGAATCTTGTGAAGAGGCTTTAGTTAGCTTATCGAAATCTAGATGTAATGATAGTAGTTTTAATGAAGAAAATGAACCTCCACTAAATAATATTGAAGGTTCTGATAATAGTGCTATCTTGATTATCAATGAAGAAAATGTGGCTATCAATGAAGAAAATGTGGCTATCAATGAAGAAAATGTGGCTATCAATGAAGAAAATGTGGCTATCAATGAAGAAAATGTGGCTATCAATGAAGAAAATGTGACTATCAATGAAGAAAATGTGACTATCAATGAAGAAAATGTGACTATCAATGAAGAAAATGTGACTATCAATGAAGAAAATGTGACTATCAATGAAGAAAATGTGACTATCAATGAAGAAAATGTGACTATCAATGAAGAAAATGTGACTATCAATGAAGAAAATGTGACTATCAATGAAGAAAATGTGACTATCAATGAAGAAAATGTGACTATCAATGAAGAAAATGTGACTATCAATGAAGAAAATGTGACTATCAATGAAGAAAATGTGACTATCAATGAAGAAAATGTGACTATCAATGAAGAAAATGTGACTATCAATGAAGAAAATGTGACTATCAATGAAGAAAATGTGACTATCAATGAAGAAAATGTGACTATCAATGAAGAAAATGTGACTATCAATGAAGAAAATGTGACTATCAATGAAGAAAATGTGACTATCAATGAAGAAAATGTGACTATCAATGAAGAAAATGTGACTATCAATGAAGAAAATACGACTATCAATGAAGAAAATACGTCCATCAATGAAGAAAATACGTCCTTAATGAAGTTGAATGAAAATCCAGGAGACATAGAAATTAAACCAGTTGATAAAACTGAGGATGAAGTACTCGCCGAAAATGAGTTAACGGAGTCTCCTAAAAATGATCTCCCTGCCAAAACCGATGACTGTCTGAACGACTCGGACGAGTGTGAAAAGGAGAAATCTAAAATTCAGTTACCAGATATATGTATTCATGAGGAAAAAGAAGAGGAACCAGCTGAAAACCCTTCGGAAATGTATACAGAAGAGAAAGAAAATTGTCCAGATGAGATAAGTGTTTCTGAAAGTGACGAAAATAAGTCTGTAGCATCGGAGGCTGAAGAAGGTAAAGATGAAATATCTAAATTAAACGAGAAAGTTTCGTCTGATACTGACGAAGTAGACGCTGCTCCAACTCGCGTGAGGACGAGGAAAGCTTACGGTACCAGGTATCTCGGTAAACTATCAGATGTGATACCTGAAAATAGTGTTAAAAATACAAGAAGTGCAAATCGAAGCTCCGCACCAACAGCAAAAACGTCTAAATTTTCTGAAAGAGTTTCTCCCATCATGAGATCACTACGCAGCAAAAGCGTGGAGCAGACTGCTCACACGAGTAATATTAAAGATAGAGAGAAAAAAGTTGAAGGTGCTGAAACTAGGAAGAAACGAGCTACAACTCCAGATATAGTAAACAAAAAGGACTTGAAAGTTCCTGTGCGATCTTCGCCTAGGAAACCGACCAAAAGGAATGCCGTGAATTCTGAAGTAGCAAGTGATCGGCCAAATGCTGACACACGACATAAACCCAATTTAGAGGCTTCTACTCCGCACACGGCTACAGGACGTACAAAGCGAGCAACTAAAGACTGAGTTCCGGATGCTGTGCATTTTTATTTTAAATTTTAATAGTTGGTGCTGTGTATTTTTAGCGCTTTGTTTAAATTATTTCTTTATGTATCCTTCAATAAAGTTTTAGCATTAGCACATCTTATTTTTTCATTACGCAAACTCTAAGCAAAAAAATATGCAGGATTTTGCTATTGGAGCATTCGTCAGCTAACTGCAACCCAAAGGCACTATTTTATACTAGAGAATTAAACCCAAGTAAAGCTATTAAAGATTCGTATTTTTGCATGAGAAATTAACCTATTTTAGAAGTTATTTTATCAAATTTAAATGCATGATATGGGGGGGGGGAAGTTAAGTTTTCTAATGTTTAAAAGACTGTTGCCTAAATGTGAAGGAAGTGGAAATTACCTTTTAAAAATAAGCTACTTTAAAACTCGTAAAATTTCGTATAATCCAGACTATGATCGTATAATCCACACTTTTTATAATCTGCACAAAAAATTAAGCTAGCGTGATCTAGTCATACAGCTGAATTGACGTTTATCCAGAATCTTATAAAATATTTAGATTTATTTTATGTAACCACGTGTTTTACTACGATTTAAAAAATATTACACAGATAGTGAGAAATTAACGTTTCTCTGTGGTACTTTAAAATCTCGTAGAATTCCACTCTTGATAAACATAGACAAATTCATAAATGGCTCTTAAGGTATTTGATTACTCTAAATCAATAGCTGGAAAGCTGCATGACTATTGTTTCCTTTTAAATTTCAAATTTATACTTTATCTCAAGTGTTATAAATTTACTTGCTGGTGTTAAAATTCTACACTACTGAAACATTTCCAGAGATCCATTTAAAACCGCTGGATAGTGATCTTTAGAAAAATGTTTCAGTTTGTCTATATTTAGCGAATGTTTATGAACGTATTTGGTCCTTCGGACTTTCTTAATGGGAGAAAATATTTAGATCTTGAAAACCTCTTCCGTTCAAAACAGGAATTTAGTGTTTAATGAAATGTTTAACTTAGTATGCATTTAACAGTAGCTAACAAATACAATGTTTTGCAGTATAGGAAGGTACTGGGTAAACTGACGTATATTAATACGTAGTCTCATTGCTACGTATTTTAAACTTTTATTCTTTTCCAAAAAAAAAAAAAAAAATCTTTAAAATCGAGCATATGAAATTAATCCACGTCTTTAGAGTACATGACGGAGCTCGTCCAAGAACTATGCAAATGGATTCTGATGGAAAATGCAATTATGGATTTAAAACTTATTGTTCAGATTGATATAACTTCTAGATACTACTTTTGTTCACTACGTGGATATGCCAAAAACAATTTGATCGCGAAGGAGCAAGTGTAATGCAGTGTAGTGAAACTTTATTGCATTAGGATACTTGAAAAAATCTGAAATGGATGTTTTGAGGGGGGGGGGGAATTCTGAAATTTTGAAACAAGGTGAAAAAGAGGAATCGAAGAAAATTTTTTTAAAAACTGCAATCTAAGTTTTTCTACACAAAATATCTGTAAAAAGCAGGTAACTTTAGTTTTCGATTAAACGTTTGATAAAACATATCCGTTTCGAGTGAAACAAATTTGAAGTGCTTATGAGTTAACATATAAAAATTCAGAATCTGGCCATTTTTGTCAACTTTTAAAAATAAAAATTGTTCTCTAATAATTTTTAAAATGTTATGAAGAAAAAGTTGTCAGATTTTTCTTTGTCGACAAATCTAATCGACAATAAACGTAGGGAGCTTAAGAACTGAATGTTTGCATAATATTCAAAGTGCCGCAAAATTTGAGGATATCGTAACGTTGTATAACTAATTTTCACCAACCCATTTGTGCTCGGATTATTTTCATCAAAATCTGATTTTTGCTAATGCTTATAAAAATGTACAAATTTTTGGCAACTGTTATAATGGCAATGTACAATTTTCTCTATATACGTATAATATAAAGTAATAAAATTAGCATGTCTCACTTTCATATCTTAAATGAAACCAGTTTACGGTTGCTTGGCCATTAACGGTTCAATGTCTTGAAGCAAGTATGCCTCTGAAAGCACATTTTTTTTTAAACCGAACTCCCACAAAAATTCCAAGTTTATTAGAAAGCGGGAAGAGTTACTATCGTAGCGGTACAGCCGCCTGCATAAATATAAAAGGAGTTGGGAAAAACTCTTTATTTTTATATCGATGATTTGCCGACTTTCCTTAGAATTACGTTGATAAAAATTTAGTCAAGTGATTTTACTCAACGTTTTTTCATATTATATTTCAAAGTCAGTCAAGAACGTATGATAAGAGTTATTTTTCTTCATTTGCTTATATTTTAGGCAGGCAACTGTACGCTAAGCGCCCAGCGTCCATTTTTTAGACACTCAAATTTTTCTATTTCCGCTTCTGGTCGCAAACTTCATAAGCATTATTCTATCTTTCTATTTTAATTTTCCCAATAATGAATGTGATTTTTAAAGTACTTGGGACTAGCACAGTGACAAATGCGAATTTTACTATCCGAAGCACAGCACGTGAGCCTTATAAATTCTTCACAAACACATTGACAGCTGCAAAATGTTTTCGAACTAAATTACCATTTAATTTCTACACTTTTATCAAAAACGAATGCCTTTTAGTATGACTCTTCGAAACAAAGCACACGAGCCTAATTGAGCTGCATCTTGACAATATGGAAAATGAGTTACTTTCATGGGCGCTCATATCTATGGGCAAGGAGGGGGCATGTCCCCACCCGTATCTCCCACGAAAAATATATATCGCCGTAGTGGTTTACGTACTGATATAAAATAGTAGTTAATTACTAAAATATAGTACCATTTTGGTCAGGACCCCTTATTTGTTCCTCTCTCAATAAATAATCACGGACACCCATGGTTAGGTTATGTATATCTGTGAACGGACTTGCAAGGTTTTTCCATCAGCCAGTTGGCAGATTTGCTTTGTTAATGTCTGTTCACAGCTAGGTTATGTTGGAATATAAGATTGCCGTATACTTATGAACTGTGCAATGTGTATTCAAGCAAAAGCTTAGCGTCCCGCCTCTACCACAGTATTTTTAATTATATGTCTCTGTATTCGAGGGGGGGGGGGATTTGACCTTGGTGTGCTCTTATTTTCAAGCTAGCATGCTTGGTCTGAAAGATCTGCTTTGCTTTTTCCAACACAGCGAATTTTTTTACAAGCACAAGAAAAGGGAAATGGCATGGTTAAAGAGAATTGAACTCAATATAATGCGCTCAAGCGATTTGCAGTCACCAAACTCAAAAAAAAAAAAATGTGCTCGAACGTAGAACGAGCCTCGAAAATTGCCTTTTTGGAATTTAACAAAACGTGGTTGGAAAAACTCTCTGTGCAGGCATCTTTTAAGAGAAAAAGCCCAAAAACAGTGCATGACTCTTAAAATTCCCGGTAAAAATAATACATTTAGCATATAAGCCACAGAAAAGCACGCGCTTGTAACTGGTTTACACTTAATAAGGATACAATTTGTAAGTTATTAACCCGGGGTATTTGAAGAAAAATATATTGTTCTGCACTCAATAGTAGCAGAAGTGAGTCGAAAATAAACCACCTTAAGCCTTGCTAATAAATTGATTGTATCGATTTAGATCATAGTCAAAAAAACGTATCTTATTTATTAAACAATCGGTTATTTCTGTCTTATTTGTTCTACGTATATACGTTTATTGTATAAACGTATATCTCTTAATTCAACAATGATTTATGCAGCCAGTTCGGCAAGTACAGTTTACGTGGCCCAGGGCAAACTCCTTAATTTTTGTACTCCCTTCTTTTGAACCATAACTGATTTTAGCGCCTCCCCCAAAACGACACCCGGGACACGTGCCCTATTTGCCCCTTCTCACTGCGGCTCTATATACAGGCGGAGGTTGTGCCTAAGTGAAGAAAGCCTACTATTGATTTGCATTATTGCATATAACTCGTGAGTCGTTGGCGTAGCATAGTGGGGGCAGAGGGGGCGCTCGCCCCGGGCGGCAAATTTCTAGGAGCGGCAAAATCCCTGTCGTTGACTTATTTTGAAGAGATGGCATTTTTTATATATGTATATATATTTAATATCAGTCAGAAAGTAATTCAAGCAGTTTTTGAAATAATTTCACTTTTCGTTTATATTATCATGTTTTTCCTTCCTTCGGCTTTTAAAACTTATATCAATGTTTGTCACACGCCACCCCCCCTCATCATTTTACCTTGCCGCTGCCTTCCCTTTATAAAATTACCTTCGCCTGTTAGATGCCTTGTCTTTTTAAATCCTACCTGGATATACATTAGGATTCGGAGATTATGGTTTCGTTTTCGTTTTTGTCTGTAGGGGCGGCGGTATGGTTAGCATAGGCGCCGGCTTCGAAGGGGCGCAATTCCAAAAGGGTTTTCTTTGGGAGAAAGCAGCAGGGGCGCCCTTTTCTTCGTTTGCAGGGATGGCACCAGTACCCTGACCCCACCCCCTTCCCCGTCTGTAAATAACATTTTACGTAATTCTCCGGTTTTGTTCAATTTGAAATTTGTTTATGAAAACTATTTTCACCTATTAGATATTTTAGCTCAATCTTTCGAATTTTTACAATATCTAACACTAAAAGGAATTATAAGAATACAGAATTTATAAAAATAGATTGAAACCCATTGTTCACTCCAGTAAAATTTGAAGACGCCTGTGATGTAGATCACATATTGAATATTAATTATCATTTACTTTGTGCTTCTTTAATGTAATCTATCCCAAATCATGTATTCTAAATTATATTTCTGTTCGCATTTTTCTTTCACTTTGGCTTTTAAATCTATATGCTTTTTCCCGTATGCATCATTCTTATTTTTTTTTTCCGCCCCAATTTGGAACCGTTCTGGGATAAAAATAGATTATATTACGTCCGTTTAATATAGCAACGACATTTTACTTTCCCCTCTTTGGCATCGTGTAGGCGTTAATTTTTTTTTCTTTTTAAACAGCTTTTATGGAACTACCAAACTTAAAGTTACATTTATTTTAGTTTGAGATATGATAGTTCAATAGGATTAGTTAATATACCCATACTTTCGGTTTTTAGTCTTACGCTTTTGGAGTCAGCTAAACTCAAGACCACAAATATTGGTAATTAATAAAATACAAACTTTTCCCATGCTTTGATTAATTTCACATTTTGTAATTCTAGCAGCAATTGTTTATTTCTTTTCTTCATGAATAATTTTTGTGTGTGTGTGTGTGTCTTAGAAAATGTTAATGTCAAAACATTTTTATGTTTTGAAATTAAAGCCTAATCCATTTGATATTAATTTTGTTCTAAATAAAGCTTTTTTTTTAAACTAACTTAAAATATGTTGATGATCTAAGCATTATATTCTTTGCTTTCAGTTTACGTTTATTAAGGATGTTTAACACACATCTGTGATAAAATAATATGTCTTATTATTATATTTAGTAAATTGATGTCAGCAAGTTTTGGTAAAGTTTCTAAATACTGTGCTTGCTCGCGTAATAGTCGCACTTTTTGCCAATTTTTCATGCTGAAAGTCTAGGTGCGACTATTATGCGGGGAAAATCTACTACATAATATTGTAACTCTAAAGCTATTTTTTCTGCTTGAAAACGGGGGTGCTACTATTACGGGACCTTGGAATTTTGGGAAAGAATCCTAGACGAATAATGAAGAAACAAATTTTTGGTGACGGAATTAAAGATGCAACCTTGTCTCATGAAAATGAATTGAGAAGAAAATTTTTTTCTTCTTTGGATAAAGTTGTTTTAGAAATCAATGAGAGGTTTCAGCAACTAAGAAATTTGGCAAACAAATTTGAATTTCTTGCACCAGCCAAGCTACTAGACATTAACGACGACTTTAATTTAGAGCATATATGTGATGACACTGATGTAGAAGGACCAGGGGCGTAGCCAGAAATTTTTCATGGGGAGGGGGGGGGGGTTATGACTGCTGAAACTCACATATATGCATACATGCGTGTGATAAGGGAGTGAAGAATATAAATTTTGTATGGCAAAAAATTCCTCATGGAGGGGGGGTGTCACGTTGACACAACGTGCATATTTTTTTAATGAAAAATTATTAATACAAATCCTAATTAATATTGTCTAAATTTAAACTAATAATCTATTCTATATCTAATTTAAAAGGTTTTTAATAATAAATATCTTTTAAAGCTTTCATTTTTCCTCTTGGCCTTCTCAATTACAGCGCATTAACGTACTTCTAAAGCATTTCCCTCTTATCAGCTGCTTTGAAATAAAATAACAGTTGACGCCGGCTAAAAGAATAATCATAACACCTCTTCGCTCGCATATGTTTTCTCTGCTCCGCTGAAACAGATGTGTTTGCGGTTTTCCTCTGCAGTGCAAGAAGCATATTGCTCGAAAAACACCTGCTAAAATTGTTCCAGAAAGTTCGGGCTCTTTCTATAGACACATGTTTTAACGGTTTTTTTCTTTAGCAGTTGGAGCAGGGTTGCCAGATTTGGCTAATATTAGCCAATTTGGCTATTTTTTATCACGTTTGGCTAGAAAATTTATAAAGAAAATAGCCAACCTGAATTTGGCTAATTCTTGGCTATTTTTATTGAGGTTTCTAGAAACTGGCTCCACTATTAACTAATTTTTTTAAGCATATTTCACTCGGTAAATTTTTTGAAGAAACTGTCTAACTTTTTTAGCCTTAGCAGGAAGGAAAATTGAGTTACCTCAACCAACTTTAGCACTACTGAGACTGAGAGAGGGACGTGGGGTCAGAGCTTTTGAAAGGAATTGTGATAGTATTGTAACGGGATTCAAGGAAGCGATGAACGCAAGTAGACTGGGAACCATACGCGTTCGAATTCTGTGTTTTAAAAGAAGGGAGAGTAGAATAGGGCAAAGCGTTTATATTTATACATTCATTTGAGCGGCACTGCATTACTTAGCCAGTAGCGTAACCAGGATTTTATTTCGAACTGGGATGAGTAATAAATTTTAAGCTAAGTAAGAGCTTATTTACTTATTCAAGAACAATAAGTTAATTAAGTTCACCATTAAAAGAAAGGGGCCAGAGTGGCGTAGCCAGAATTTCTTTTCGGGGAAGGGGGTCCAAAATTTTCTCGTCTATGTATCAATTACACTAAAATAAGTGAAAAAATTCCCTTACCCGTGTTTGTCTCCAGAAGTCGATCCAGGTATGATTCCTAGGGTCCCATTTTTGTGAAAATTGCTTATTTTTGTGAATTTCAATACTTAATTTTGTGAATTTCAACACATATTTTTGTGAATTTTCATACCAATTTTAATGAAAGTAGCTTTTCTAGCAGCCATTCTAGTTATATCTAGCCTATCTAGTTATATCTAGCAGTCATTCTAGCCTATCTAGCAGCCATTCTAGTTACCAGGGTGAAACCAAAAAAAGAAGTGCTTTTCATGTCCACAGCTTTAAAAAGAATTTCTAGCCCATATAAGGAGGAAAGCAATAATGATTTTTGTTTTATCTGATAGAGAAAACAATAATAATTTAGATTATTGGAAGTTTTTACTCAAAATTAATTTATTTTACCTGTTTTGTTTGTTATATCTTTTATGTAACTGTTAGAACAAGCAGTCCTGATGGACCTGAGAACAACTTTGAACCCTATTTCCTTTAATGTTTTATTATTTTCCATGTTTTTAGCTATTTATATATGATTAATAACTTAAGTAATTTTATAAATTTTCCCTGATTCATTGAAATATTTATTTTTTAAACTACTTTTTAAATTTTTATTTTTGTCCCATGGTTACTGTAACCTCTGTTATTAAATCTTACTCCATGAAATTAAACAACTTCCAAATCCTCCACCAGCGCCACCTACCAGCTTATATTTCAGGCAAAGGTAATTACAAGAGAACCTAGGTGCCATTTTCAATTTGTTCTTCACATGTGTTGGTTCAAAGGCAAAAGATTTTGATTTTCAGGTGAGTGTGTTTTCTCTGTGTAACCTCTGTTATTATAGTTTTATATTTATTTATTGCTTTAAAAGGTAAAATTTCTTATTTAATGTATTAAATAAGATAAATTCTATATTTCCCAAAAAGATTTTCTTTGCTTTTGTAGAATAACTGAAAGCAGTGTTCTTTTTTCATTTTTAATGTAACTTCTGTTACTGGTAACCTCTGTTACGCTTAGTTTGTAACAGAGGTTACACACAAGTAACAGAAGTTACATTTTTCAGTAGTAATTGATTTATATTATTCTGAAATGCTTTAGAAGTTGAATTTTAGGTATGTACATGTTGAATATATTACTAAGATGTGTAATAAATTGTATTTTACTTCTGAAATTATAAAATTTTATTCTATCTTGGCATAGAAAATTAATTTCAGGTGCGTTATAACGTAAAAAAATAACTATGTTAGGTGTGTTGTAATGTAAATATTAAATGTACAAATATTAGTATAAAATATTGGTCTAATGATAGCTTATAGTTAATTATATTATGATACATAAATAATACTTTCAGGTATCAAAATGCCTCCTAAGAAGAAAGGTGAGAGACTAACAAATGCTGAGAAACAGCGGTTATATCGTGAACATAGACGTTTGATGCACCCAGAAAAAGAAGATGAGAATGAATTAAAAGACGGAGAAATGTGAGAATAAATTTAAAATCATTTGGAAAATTTGTATATAATTTAAATAAAAAAAATAAGTGGTAATTGCCACGAATTGGTCAAAATATCATTTTAAAATTCAAATTTTCTCCCACAGGTATCATTCTAAGATAAAGCTCATTAATGATCTTTGAGAGAGAGACAAAAGATCTAGAAGAAAAAACACCAGAGAAAGAGTTAAGCGATTCCGAGAAAAGCAAAAGAAAACAGCAGAAGATTCAGTTCTAGTACCTTCAAAAATTTCCAAAAAGGCTGAACTTGGTCGGAAAAAAGTGCGACGTGATAGGTCCAAGCTATATAGAGAAAATCAGATGATAAAGAAACAATTAGGGGCAGCAAAAAGAAAGGCAGATATGTATCGGAAGAGAGTACAGCGCAAGGAAGCAAGAGTTTCAGAGAAGATTCTTAAAACACCTGATATTCAACTTACACCTAAATCACTGACTCAAAAGACGGTTCACGAATGTTTTCGCAACGGTTTCAAAGATGCAAAAAATAAAGTCGCCAAGAAACTTTTTTTACATAATGCTATGAGTGCAGCTATAACGAAGAAGTATAGTGCCAAATCTTTGACAATCGAAAAGAAACACTTTAGGCAAATAGTTTCACAAACATTGTTGAAATATCGTATTATGAGACCTTCATTAGCAATCTATTTAGGTTTGAAAAGAGGATATCGAAAAACTTCAGCCAAGAAAGAAAAAGAAAGTCTTAGAAGAAAAAAAGCTGTTGAGGCTTTCTTTGCTCGAGATGAGAACAGCCGTGCAACATCTGGCAAAAAAGAAACGAAAACCAGAAACAAGGAGAAAAGGCAAAAAAGATTTTTGAATGACTCAATTAAAGGTCTTCACCAAAAATATATTGCTGAGGGAGGGAAAATTTCTTATGAGACTTTTAGAAATTGTCTTCCTTTTCACATAGTGAATCCTACAAATAGAGAAAGAGATTCGTGTCTATGTGAACTTCACTCAAATTTAGATATGAAAATCAAGAAATTAACAAGTTTAAATGTTTGCTGTGATTCTGACATTGATAATCTGTGAAAGAATCAAAGATTAAGATATTTGTTGTGGAAGAACAAGATATAGATTTCATTGAGCAATCCATACCCACAAATCTGAAAACACTAAAAGGCACAATGAAAATCCATCAGATACGTACAGTCCTTAAAGGTGGTACCCTATCATATAGAGACGTGAGCTGTTTTTGTGGTGAGCAACGTGGCTTTTGTTCCTGCTTCGAATGCCAAAAATTCGACATGCATACTTCGCATGCAATGAAAGTAGAAGATAAAAACAGTCAGTGGATTGACAATTTAGAACATCCTGGACCTTCCTATGATAATGAAGTCAGTGTAAACAAAATAAAAAAGGAACATTTTTGTTTATTGAATTTACATCTCAAAAAAAGAAATCTATGAAATTTCGTTATGTTGCAGTAGCACAGGATGATCTAGAACATGATGGTGAAGTACCTGTGATGTTTCTGAAAGTCTGTGATGAAACAGGAACCTTATTTAAACCAGATGATACAGACATTGCCTATGTTCAATTTGAACGAAGAAAAAATGTTCTACCAATGCCAACAATTTCCCAAAAGGGAGATAGATTCTTTTACAAGTTTCCCTATTCAATTGCAGTGCTTGAAAAATAAATAAGTTACTTTATTTGATGTGTATTTATCTGTGATTATTTGAAATGCATTAAATTTCTCTTACTGCACGTAACCCGCGTTACTCAGTGTAACTTCTGTTACTTAGTAATAACTAATTACTTTTTCGTAATAACAGTTGCAATTTGTCCAGACTTGCTTGCAAACAATCAGACCATTGTTTTTTTTACAAATATATTATGAAATTGATCCTATCTAATGGTATTATAAGGAGAGATTGAAATATGAATTTTGTTATATGTTACAGAAATTACAAAGTTATCTCAATAATCATTTATAATTAATATTTTTTTATTCACAAAACAATATTTTGGACAAAGGACCTTAAAGGTAACTTAATATATAAAAAATTATATATTGATCAAAACATAATTACTCTAAATTAAGTAGATTTTGTCCAGTAACAGAGGTTACAATTTTTAGATCGAAGTCAATTTTGAAATCCCATATTTCTGTTTTTATCATTGATTTTTCTATGCTGGACATTTTGTATATATTACACACATATAAATATAATAATTTCAGAAACTGGTAAAGACTGCATCATAAAATTTTAAATTGCATTTTTTTTTTTTTTTTTGAAAAGCACCTGTTTTTTCTGTTTCACCCACCACTTCTTTTTGCAGAAATCGTTAATCTGCTGTGATATTTTTTCTATGGAGAGGGGGGGGGGAATTAAGTAGAAAAAACGATTTTTGGAATTTGTGTGTAAATTCATAACTGAAAAAAAAAATAGGGATTTACTACATTGGAAAAACACCCTTAAACTAAATTCATCTACTGCAATAATTTAGAGGCCCCTTTTAATCGAAGCCCTGGGCATACGCCCTCTTGCCCCTGCAATAATCAGTGACTGGGTGGGAGCCCCCCCCATCGCTACGCCACTGGGATGGGCTGCAGATCCCCACCTTCAAAATAAAATCCTGTCTATGTTACTAAGATAAACAGAATTCTTCAGTCCATTCGTATTTATTGTATACAGTATGAATGATTGTTCATTAAATTATTAGGTACTTATTTTGTTCATTTGCCTTATGACCGATTTTGTTTTTCTTTGGGGGCTGAACATGTACGGAATTCAAGAGCAGAAAATAGAAGTTTCTCTTTGAATTTTAAAAAAAAAACGTTTCAAAAAATTTTGTGAGAATGTCGTCCTCCCCCCCCCCCCTACCTCATGTAAGAAAACGTGTCCATACTCTATTCCAATTTCAAATTCTGCTTTTAAAAGTCTAATTAAAAATCCAGAAGATGGCGCTGCAATCGCTGGTTTGGCTATTTTTGGCTAATTTTCAGAAGCCATTTGGCTATTTTCATAAACTTTGATCTGGCAACCCTGAGTTGGAGAGTAGTTTTTGGTGGGACAGGCCACTCACTTCATGTGAGGAGGCTTTGCCCACCACGACGCGTTGCACGGATTAGCATCTATGCCGATCACACTTTATGGTGACGGAGGCGTTCACCCACCGATTTACCAGGCCGCTTTAATATCAAGCCGTGATGTTTTTATCAACACGCTTCCCCAAGTTCATTTTGAGTGCATGTATTGTAGAGTTTTAAATGTATAATCCTTCATTTTGAAAATTGGTGACTGTTCCAGTGAGAAAATAAAATAATATGTTTCAAGTTTAAAAGTGTTGAGTGAGACTCCTTATTTAAAGGGAATGTGGTCTTCAAAATGTGTTTTTCTCCTGAGGTAAAACGTGTTAGCCCAGTATTCAAAGTGTTTGTGTGATCATGTTTCAGAAGAAGTAAGTCGACATGCGCCATCAAAAGCGAATTTCATTCTTGGTTTTGGAGTTTGTCCTTCCTCGTCGCTCTGATGAGGAATTTCTAGTGCATGTGTGATTTCGTTCAGTGGGGAAGAAAAGCATGTTCACCCCTACGACGCGTTGTGTATGCCAGCGTGTTCCGTATGAAAGAAAGTACGTCTTACCTAAGGGGAATAAATCTCCTTTCGACGTCGTTGCGAGTGTGTATTTAAAATGCGACCCACTATACGATCGTCTTCTTAAAACTATGTCGCTCTCACTACAAAGTCGTACCAGTTATAATCTTTACAAAATAACTCATCGTCTTTTTACGATCACCACCTTCCACCGTACATCTACATTTGATAGGGGGGGGTGGTTACGACTCCCTAACCCCCCCTTGGCTACGCCCCTGAGAAGGACTCAATCTGGAACGCGTGCGGCTAAAATCTTTAGTTGCTGCCACGGGGAACGAAGATGAATTAATAAAATCAAGTCCACTTGATTTATTAAATTTCATTATACAATTTAAGCAGGAAATTAGTTTCCCCAGTATATAATAATATTACTTCGGATATTTCTGTCAATAGCTGTAAGCAATGCCAGCTGTGAGAGAAGCTTCTCCAAATTTAAATTAATTAAAAATTATTTACGATCAACAACGAGCACTCTAAGACTGTCCAATCTGGCTATATTAGCTATTGAGCATCAGATGACTGATACAATGGATATAGATAGTGTAATTAAAGATTTTGCTTTGAGGAAAAGCAGGAGAATAAAATTTTAGATTAAATAAGTTTAATTTTTATTTCTAATATATGATAATTTTTATAATTATTTTGTTCATCAGTAATTTATGCAAACTTTTCAGTAAAAGATTCAATAAATTGTCTATTTTTGATTGCATTAAATACATAAATTCTATTTTACTATTATACTACTATAATACTATTGTTTTTATAGAACAATTTAAAATTCAAAAATTTTTTTATCGCAAGTAAATTCCGTTTTTTAGTAAGAATTCATGAATTTTTGGGAAAAAACTGCCTGAAGCTAAGTATTTTCCTTGTTCTATATAAACGTTTATCTATATGATAATATCATATTTGTATGTGTGTGTGTGGGGGGGGGAGGGTGCGGCATATTTGGCATTTGCCCCGGGCGGCAGAAACCTACGCTACGCCACTGTCTTGAATGCTGCTCTTATATCTATGATACAGACTGACTTTATCTCTGGGTTAAATTTTATTTGATGGGCGTCGAATTATCTTTATAAAACTGGCGGATCACCAGCAATAAATACGGTTACGAAAGAAAATGTCCCCTCTGTGATGTAACTTGCTTTATAAATTTTAAATAAATGTTCATTTTTAGGACAGTAATGGGGTATTCCAGGTAGTAACTTCATAACTTCAAAGGCATGCAGAAGGAGCTCTGGTAGTGCCATCTATTGCGGATACAGCAATAAATTCTCTTGCATCAAAACGCGAATTTTACTGCAAATGTGGTGGACATACCGCACCCACGGAGGAAGCTGGCTAAGAAAGTTAAAGCCTCCCCCCCCCCCACACACGTCCAAAGAAAAGTGTGAAAATTCATTATTATGTAGTAGAATTGTCCCAGAGTTAGCGAAGTAAAATATTTTATTTTTAAAGCTGTAGTCCAAGTTATTTCGGAAGGAGCTTCAGTTAAAAAAAAAAAAAAAAAAATTAAATAATTACTTGCTGATCAAACATATAATTGTAGTTGCGCAAGATAACCGACATCTTGCCAGTATCGGTGAATATGTTTTGTTTGTTGCCCCCCCCCTTCATACCAATCTAAACTATAATTCTGAGTGCGTTATTGAGAGCGGTCTTTTAATTTTTGTGAAGAAAATATAATCTATGAAAACTCTAAAGAAAATGTAGAAGATCGACCGAAAAATTAAGACAAATAAAGGAAATAACTCGTTTGGGGGCGGGGTCTCCCTAGTTCTTGATACATTGAAAATTTTCAGAGTATTTTCTTCACAACAAAGTAGGTTCACTAAACGGCTCGAGACTATGAAGGTAATATACAACCCATGCTCTTACAAACACAAACGCACAATTTTATTTTTTTAAATGCTCTCATATGGGCGCTCTTGTTGGAGGGTGAGAATGCATAAAGTGAACAATCGTTATTTCTTCATATCGTAAAACGAGGAGCCGTCAAAGCTATGAGGATTGGGATTTTTTTTTTTTTCTTATACATTCAAGTGGCTTAAATTTAGTTTAAAGTTAATTGATGGCAGAAATTATTTCTACATCTACTTAAAATGCGTATTATGATTTATTAATCCCCCCCCCCGAATTGCCCTTTGCAAAAGCAGAAGACATTCAGCTTACACTGAAATAGTTTGTATGAGAATAACAGACACCTCTTCATATATAAAGTTGAAACTGCTGAACGTTAAATTACATACATCTCTCACCTGGAGTTGGAGACATCTGCTTAAAAAAAATCGATTAAAGATTGAACAACAAAAATTGTGTCTTAATATTTAAGGCTTAAATTTTTGTTGTTTGTTTTTCGCAAGACTGATTCTGGTGCTTTGGCTCATGCTGCTTTGTCAATTCCCCTTCTTTTTTAATGTTATAAGGTTTTGTCTTCGTTTTTCTACTTCCTCCTCTTCTTCAATTTGTGTTTCCTTCCTGCTGTACCTTTCTTTCTGCTGTTTTGTTTTATATCTTTGTAAAATTTTATCTGTAACGGATCGAGTCGGAACAAATGGGGTAAAAGGCTGAAAAAGAATCATAGGCCACCGAAATACCACCTTCAAATCAATCCACCTATCAAGTTTCAATGTATGCTACTTAAGAATACTGTATAATCACTTATTTTCGCAATCCGTAATTTTTGTGAAAATATATTTAAAAATTGTATTAAAAATGTATTGTGGAAATGATTTAATTTTAGCGATTACGATGTGCTCGCGAAAATAAGTCATTTTAGAGTAATTAAAATTGGGGGAAGAGAAAGATTAGTTTTAGAATGAGACTCTGGATGTCTCTAGATGTCTATTATTTTAATGAAGATGTCTATTATGAAGAATCCAATTTCTCTAAATGGACAGCTAACATCGAACAGAGCATCAATCTAATTACACTTATCAGCCATCTATTCAGGGGCCGTCCACATACCATGTTAGGCTTGAAGGAGAGGGAGAATATTTGTGAAATCGTGACAGTTTGAGTTTGAGATGGAGGCGGGAGGAAAGAGACAAGAAGTGCAACATCAAACTTCTTGTTTCTCACCAATTAAAAACAATCAACAGATTTAATTTTTGAAGTTACTTTGAAATGACCAGAGTTTGAGGGTATATTTTAGTAGGGGAGTAAAACCACTTTCAGATTCTATTTTGCTTTCATTACTTTTTTTTCGAAAAAGACATACAGGATAGGTTCTGAGAATATGCAGCAGGAATTCTTTGTTTACTCTCTACCTACTGTATATTAACGTTTTTTGGTGGAAAACCTCAATCAGAATTCGTACGAAATAAGTACATGAATCAATATTATTGTCATGCTCGCAAATGTCATTAAAACGCATAGTTAAAAAATTTGAAATATGATCCATAAAATAGTAGTGCTTTGTTTCTGAACTGCTAGTTCATGTTTATTTAATACAGCATTACATGTGTCAAAGAGGGTTTGGTGAAGTGTGACACCTTGTGACGAAGAGGGAGAGGGGAGTCAAAAAAGTGGCATAATTTATGAACAGCCTTTTATACTTATGACTGCCTGAAGTAATTATGTTCCCACATTTTATTTTCGACTAATTTTTACATGAATCAAAAGAAATTAAAGCACAAAACGTTAACTCGAGAGGGGGGCGGTCCGACACGGTAAGCATTGCATCGAGGCGCCGTCTTCTAAGGAGCGCCATTTCGAACTCAAAAGCTTGAAAAAAAGTATAAAAGGGGCGCCTTTCTTACGTTTGCAAGGGGGCGCCACGCACCCTAGGTCCGCCCCTGGTGCCGAGCTCTGGGTTGAAGGGCATGATCCGTATCGGGGCTAACCAAAGACCACCTCATATAGTCACCAGCATAAATATATAGGCCCTTGTAAAAAACTTCACTTCTTATACATGAATTACAAACTTTGAAAATGTGTACAAAAATTTGCATTAAAATCACTTGAATCAGTTTTTATCAAAGCAATTTTAAGGTAGGTCGGTAGATCATATATAAAATAATGAAGGGAATTTTTGCACGTGCTTATATATCTATGCGGGCGGCTGTACATGTGGCAGATGTGCACGTTAAATCTGTGGATCCATATGTCCTCTCGCTGGGTAGGTCAATAGGTATGAGTGTCCGCAAACGACCCCTTTTCGGTGATGCTGTAAATTGTAGGTTATTTCCAGAAGGCTACGCAGCCATAAACCCTGAAGTGTCAGCTTTCTCCTGTAGATAATAACAACATGCATTAGAATAACTGGATGGAGGCTAAGGGATATAAACCCACCTTAGAAAAGCGCTACAGAATGCTTAGTCCACCACCGTAAACTAAATTTTTTATTGTAAGAATTGAAGATGGCATGCACCTAGAAATTTCCAGAAAGCTAATCCCAGTTACGCCAGTAACTTTATTGATCAACCATTCAAAGGGTAGTGGTATACAGTGCGTCGGTATTTGTACTGGCATAGCCGTTCGCACGGAGGCTTTTTTTTTTTTTTTTTTTTTCCTTTTCCCACGGAGATTGAAAATTTTATTTCTTCGTCTGGACTTATAATGAGTTTCAGTAAAATAAGAGAATATCGGAAAATTATATGCGTTATTTTAACCATTGGTTAAGAGAATTAGTAATATTTTTTTAATTATTTCCTCAACTTTCTCTTTAATTTTAAAAATGAGTCATTCTTTATTTTAAGTATTTTAAGTACTGATTAATGCACTGGGGAAAAAAGTAGAACTAAAATAAATGTATTTGCTTTCAAATAAAATAAAATAATCGGTTTTTTTCATTTTTTGAGTAATTTATTTACTCAAAAATTAATTTATTAAAGAGTGATATCAAGATTTATTTTTTACACTTGTATCAATCTGTATAACAGTGCATTTAGACAATTTATTCTAAACTTTTTCATGGATTTCACATGAATAATTAGGATTGTTATTTAACTTTATTATTTAAACAATGCATGCTACATTGCTTTTGAACAATTTAAAAAGCATTCAGATTTGCATGCCTTTAAACTATCAATGTTAACTCATTATACAGGGTGAATCTGAACTCTTGGACAAAACTTTAAGAGGTGATAGGGCACATAATAAGGAATCAGAATCACATAGCAATGTGGGGTCGGCAACATCGTCTTCATGTAGCTGTTAATAATCACTTTGGAAAAAGTGCTGAAACAACAGTGCACTTTCCGACCATTGTTCGTCAGAAACTAATGTATTTTTCTCCGAAAACAGAAGACTAAAATTCATAGTTTAAAAATTCTATTTTATTTCACGGACGAAATTTTTGGAGACGAGCCTATTGTTTATGAAACTTGATTAAGAAATTAGACGAACACTTCAATACTTTTCGCAAAGTAATAATTACCAGGTAAGTGAAAACTGCCTTTTTGACCCCACATTCCCATGTTGATTCTGATTCCTTATTATGTGCGCTGTCACTCCTTAAAGTTTTGTCCAAGAGTTTCGATTCACGCTGTATATAATGCCTGACCATTTCCATTACAGTCTCCATTTAGAGCACATATGTGGGTACACATAAATATTTCTATTTCTTTTATTAAGATAATTTCGGATTGAGCAGTGGTGTAAAATAGTGCACAGTGACGGTCCTAGGGTGGAACGAACGTCACGGCTGCCATATCTGTATGGGCGCCACAATACTTTACTTTATAATATATTAGATGCATATTTGAGTATCCATATATTGTTGAAATTTTCGCTTTAACCCCTTTGAATTTTTTCTAGCCGCATGCGTGTGGGAGGAGGAGCGCATTTTTGTATTTTGCACCACTTAGAAAAATAGCTAGGACCAGCGCCCCAAAATGGGTATTTGTTTACCTGTGTATTTATTTTTCAATTAACACAATTGTTTAAAAAATGTTTGTATTAGTGTGTAATGACATTACCACACATATATATTAAGGTAAAATAACGAAAACTGAGATACTTCTTATTAACCATTTACAACTTTTTAATTTCATAAAAAAATTAAAAATTTGAAACATCACTGCTGCCATCTATATAACATAATTGGTGTTAAAAAACTAGTAAACCATTCTAAGTTGAAAATGGCATGCTTCAAACAAAAAAAGGTAAATTTTTCTGTCATCTCATTTAGTTCCTGGATTTTTTATTCTAAATCCTAACAGCAATTTATTTTTCAAATTCAGTCAACATCTTAAGCCAGTTCAATTATTTTCGAGTTGGAGGGTCAAAAAATGTCAATTTCTTTTTAATGCATATTTTGATATATATGCATTTTTAAAACACAATAACACTATTCTCACGTAAGATTTTCCTAAAAAGTAACGTAGAATTAAAAAAAAAATACAAGGGAAAATTACCTGTAAATTTTGCTTTCTGCTTGAAATTTACCTGTAAAGCTATCTTTCTTCATGAAACTTACCTGTAAAGCTGGCTTTCTGCATGGCAGAAATCACTAGATTTTGGAGATAATGCACTCTAAAATTGACTTCTGCAACAACTGAATTTTATATTGAACACACTTTATATCCGATATATTTACATAAATGATGAATTATGAATCAAAATTTGATCGCGTGTGATAAATACGGAAACATGGCTCTTCGCATAGTCCAACGTCGCAATCAGGGCAGTAGATTTTAGTTTCTCTTCTGACTCTTTTTTCTCTACTGTCTCTCTTGAAGCAACAAACAGTACACTCCCGTGTTGGGTTAGTTTTTGTCTCTGTTGGTGGAATGTTCTCAGGAAAGTGCCTTCCAGAGAGGCGTGAAGGAGGGTGTTCGAAAGATGGACGGCCTCTCTTTGCTGAAAATTCTGCTGAATGATACTTTTCTATAATTTTCTTTATTACTGCTGTTCTGTACTCAAGATGGCTCTTTTTTCCCACCAGATTTAGTGTACAACACATAGGAGTTCCATAGTGCCACGTCTAAGAAATGAAAAAATATTTTTTGTAAAATCCCCCCCCCCGCATTTCTTCTAGTGATGTTGTAACTACTTAGTCTTTGGTCAACACGATCGACGCCTCGCATAGTTCCATTGTAATCCACTGCTAATTTTGGTTTCATTTTTGTTTCATTCTTTCGGTCAGTAACTGCAATCATCTCTGTGTTATACACAGTCGAAAGAAGTGTTACATCTTTATTGTCTCTCCATTTTAGTACTATGATTTTTCCTTTTTGAAATGCAGCAATTTTACCCTTCTTCAGCTTCTTTTTCCTAAGCTCAACAGGCATATCTTTTCTATTTAGACGAATTGTGCGATATATATCTGTCATATATTATCAATAAATCCGCTCTTTTAAGGGGCATATATTGCACCCAACCAAGACGCCCCTTATATAACATCAAACTTTCATCTATAGAAATGTCTTTTTCTAAAGAATATGCATTCATGAATTTAGTATTCAAACGCTCAAACAAAGGCCATATTTTACATAATTTTGGATTAGGATGCTATTCTGCATCATATGTCTCATTATCTGCAAAATGTAAGAATTGCGTCAGAAGTTTATATCTTCTCTGTAATAAAAGTTTCCCAAAAGTAGGTGTCTAAAATATTTCTCTTTTACACCGATATAACTCTTCTTCGGGCTTTTTCACGATGTCTTGTAACATGCTAATAAAAAATTGCTAATAAAACCATTACTTCGTTTTTTTGTGGTCGGATACCACTTGTGAGTTCTTGAATAGTTTTTCAAATGATTGCTAGCTAAAAACTGGGAAGCATAAAGGTGTGTTTCATCACAAATAATTCGAAGAGTTTCATCATCAAAATAATGTTCAAAGTATTGCAAAATGTCATTACTGTCAGGAGGAAAGTTGGAGTTCCTTGAAATACAAATACTGCGGGAGCAGTGGCATAGCTATAGGGGGGCAAGGAGGGATATCTGTCCCCTATTCATATTCTAGGTCAAAATTTTATAACTTTGTCTTTTCTCCTGCAAGAAATTGCATGCAATTAATTTTAAAACTAACCTCTAATAATACCTCGGAATATAGCTCATATCAGTAATTCCCAATAAAAATTAAACAACAAACATGTATGTACCTCATTTTGTTCTTTTTGTTTTTTCCTAACATGAAATTTACTCAATAATATTTACTAGACATTAATTTTATGTTTTAGTTTGAGAGAAAAAAATAATAACCTAGTCACCCTTCAATTACCTTCCGTCAGAGGGAATAGCCTTTTTTTAAATTATTTACCCAGTCCTTGAGTAAATACCCAAAAAATATTAACCTACCCACTGGGTATTTTCACACCGCACACCACTGGCGATGAGTCCAGCCAAGGGCGCCGCCAGCATAGGGCAAGGGGAGCATTTTCCCCCTCCCTGGATTTTTGTATGCGATGTTTTCCCTTGCTTTTTTCTTCTTTCCAACATGGTAACCATGCGTTAAGTAGTCTTTGCCCTCCCCCCTGGAAAATATTCTGTCGGCGCCCATGAGTCCAACTTAGTTTGTAAGAGTTTTCATTCTGATTTTATTTTTCTTTGGCTTAAAGGTAACAATTAAATTAGCCTATAAGTATTTTTTTAGAATATCTTTATAAATGGTAAATGGTATACAGGGTGACCCATAACTATTGGTACAAAATTTAAGAGAAGATAGGGCACATACTAAGGAATCAGAATCACACAGCAATGTGAGGTCAAAAACGTAGTTTTCACTTACCTATTAATAATCACTTTGTGAAAAGTATTGAAGTGTTCGCCTAATTTCTCAACTAAGTTTCATAAACAATGGACTTCTTTCCAAAAATTTCATCCATGAAATGAGAGAATTTTTAAACTATTAGTTTTAGTCACGTGTTTTCTGTGAAAGATACATTAGTTTTTGACGAACAGTGGTCGGAAAGTTCACTACTATTTCAGCAATTCTTCGAAAGTGATTTTTAACAAATACATGAAAACGACGTTTCCTATCACACATTGCTATGTGATTATTTTTTTATGTGCATCCCCTTAAATTTTGTACTAATAGTTATGGGACACCCTGTATACTACAGCATTTTATAGTCATATTTTTAATTAAGAAAAAGAAAACTTTCGTTTAAATGAATCAATGTCGAGTCCGAACTCATACTATCTTCATTTAATATCGTTTAAAAAAAAAAAAGCATATTTAAAGTGAGAGAGCCTCGCATGTGTCATCTTTAACCGTTTGACTGCTATCCATCAAAATCCTCATACACTCTCAAATAAAAGTAGTCGAGCAAGAGAGAAATTTCCTATTTTAGATTTGCTAAAAATAATTGAGTTTTTGAAAAACGCACAACTTAACCCATTTGTGCCTGGATATTTTTGCGACTTTCTTCGATTTTTACTGATAACAGAAATAATAGATAAATTTCTGATGTCAACTTCTTGAACAAGGAATGATTTATTTTAAAATCATTTTGCATAAAAATCGAAATATCAACATCCTACTTGGTCATGTTAATATTGAGGCTCAATACTCATGAATAAAGGCTAGGAAAAATAAATAACGTTTTTGACTAATAGCGAAAATGCCGTCCCAAAAAAGGGACGCTAGGCATAAATGGGTTAATAGAAATATGGAATGTCATATTTATGCATAGCCTAACTCATATTCTATGATAAATAATTTTTAATATACGAAACCAACGTAGGAAATTTCTCTCTTGCTCGAATGCTTCTTTTGAAGGGTGTACATTCCAAAAGCGCAATAGCGCTGCATAGCAGTCAAACGGTCAATGTTGATGCCAAAAGTGATAAATAAATTTCCGACATTTTTGGGGTATGAAGAATGTATTCTTTTTCTGCAAATATGAATAAAACAGTGAACTAATCTCTTTTACTTTGTTATCGCTGAGTATTTGTGGAAATCAAATTTATTATTCGAGAAATTAAAAGAGGAAAATAAATTGATGTTATTTATTTTTCCCGACCGTCCTAAAAAGTGGGCCTTAATAAAGAGTAATACTTTGTTTATGAAACCAACACTGCAAATTTGACTTGCACTCAAATACTTTTCGGAGAGGGCTGTACATTTTAAGGAAAAGCATGGACTGTTTACGAAATTGATGTCGGAAATGTACGGATCACTACTAGCAACTGCCAAAAACTGGAGCATGCAAAGGAAATGATTGCATTTCAAAGGGTTAACAAAAGACTTATTTATTGGTGTATTCAGACGACGCTTTGTATCCCTCATTGTTTCGTGATTTCGACTTTTACATGCTAACTTAACATTCCCTAACATTTATCAGTGCGATATTTATTGACTCCCTATATATAAAATGACTGCATGAAATGTACCAATTATATTCAACTGACAGCGCAAATGAATAAGCATTGGCTAATTTTCAAATCCTTGTTCATTAATAATGCATTTAGAGCTTTGCAAAATATATGGGTTAACCCATATTAACCCCCCCCCATACACTTATTTCGAATTGCGTGTATTTTTTTAAAAATGTCTTCACAAAACTAAAATAGAAAATTTGGCTTCAACAAGAATACTTTTTTGCGTAGGCGTACACCCTCCAAAAAAGTATTCGAGTAAGAGATAAATTTCCTACTAAAAATTATTTATCAAAGAATATGAATTAGGCTATGTATAAATATGATTTTCCATATTTCTGTCAAGTTGTGCGATTTTTCAAAAACTCCATTATTATTCGCAAATCTAAAATAGGAAATTTATCTCTTACTCGAATACTTTTTTTGGAGGGTGTACACCCTTTCAGACCAATTTTTCAAAAGTTCGACATTTCAGCAAATCCAGTATCTGTATGAACCCTGTTTGTTACCTTTCGAATATATGTGCTAGTAAGAAGCATTATTGTTTGAGATTGTCCGCCTGATAGGTAAATTCGTGAGCAACTGATCATGCTACACACTGTATAATTTGCATGTTTTTAATACTAGATATAAATGAAAGAAGGCAGAGCCGGTGCCTGAGAGGGAAAGGACCTGACCTTCTCTCCGCTAATCGCTTAAGCGTACGGTATCTTGGGTTCGATTCCCATTGACTACTGTTTTTTTTTTTTTTTTTCCTATGAAAGGTAAATTTCCTTTCTCTGTGCTAGTAAGAACTTTCATCGTGTTGTCCACTTTCTTCAACGACAATTTATGAGAGGATTCTTAAAACCAAACAAATAAGTCCATAAACAAGGGGTCTATTCCGCCACCTTCGTTTAAGCGAACGTTAGGATTTGTGACATAACTCGAAACGTATGCCAGTGTAAGAATTCGGTTTTGAGAATCTGAACCTAATGTTCTACCTTACCTTGCAGAATACCAACATACGTTACCAGGTTGCGAAAAACGTCAATTTGATGTCACACATCCAAACGTTCGCTTAAACGAACGGGGCAGAATATAGCCCCATATCTTCCAAATACAACAGCAACAACACTAAAGGAAAGACTTTTTGAATATTTCTAATTTCTCAAAGACTCTCAAATTTCTCCTGTCTAAGATAATACTTTGCTTTGATTTGAGTGATGATTTTGTTAGCAATAATGCAAACATTATTCTTAGCCTTAACAAAAATTTTAATGAAAATAATCAGAGTAATATTTCATGCAACTTCGAGAAATATGCTGCATTCGTAAACGACAAACTCGTTGCACGAGTTTTCGTAAGAAAACTGGAATGCGTGTGTTTACTGCTGTCAGTGGTTGTCAGTTTCCTTTGACTTTACGAACAACTTCAGTTTATTTAGTTTCGTCGCCTAGAATACGTGTTTTTTTACAATTCGCGAATGCGTTAATTTTGCTGAGGAGAGTTTTTAGTACATACTCAATATAAAATCAACAGGATTTTTAAAAGAAAGGGTGGCCATAATTGAAGTGCACAAATCAAAATTCAGAAATTTCAACTTAAACTTCATTTTTCCAAAAGTATTTAGCAAAAGAAGTTTAAATTTCGCTAATAACGGTTTAAATCAACTTCAATCTCAACATTAAAACATGTATTTTTGAATTTACTAAAATAAAAAATACAAGAAATTGATTACCTTTGAAAAAATTACGTACACCCTCCAAAAAAAAAGTATTCGAGCAAGAGAGAAATTTCCTATTTTAGATTTGCGAATAATAATTGAGTTTTTGAAAAACGCACAACTTTATAGAAAGTCACTTTCAGTTTACTTCGTTTGAAACTAATCGCCCTCAGTTTTGTATACGAACGCTCCACTTTTTAAACTGAATGCACTCAATTTCCTTTACGAACACCTTAGATAGAAACTCGTTGTTTGGCGTTTACGAATGCGGCCTTTGTGTTATAAAATTTGCCCCGCGTTCACCATTATAGGCCCCGTTCGATAATTCACCGGTTGGTTATCCACCGGTGCTACTAGAACCCCTTTATACACAGGCCGACCGATCGGCCATATTGGGTCGAACTGGTGAAGCGGGGGGTTGTTTTGCTTGGCGCGTTATCGCGTTCTTGGCGTCGTTTTCGTTACGAGCTCGCAATCCTTTTTGTATATCAGTTTGCGCGCTCAGTTTTGTGTTTTACGCTTTTTTTTTTAAACATATTTACCTTATCGGCTTGGTAAAACTTTAAGAAAGTTTATTTAATAGTTACAGGTTACTACAACTATAGTAGCCTTAGGTGCTACCGGTTGCGGTCATTCTTTGGTTAAGTGACGTCGCGGTCGTCAACCGTTTGCGGTCATCTTCACCACATTGGATGCCAAGCCAAGAAAACATAAATGAACATTGGCAACACTTCTCTAATAACCGAAATAACACACCTCGCTAGCAAGGTGATTCTGGTTGCACTAAAGTAGCAGTTTTAACTTACTTTACCGTTTGTTTCAATATATAATTTGTAATAATGCTGCCTTTTCTGCGAACTGCTTTTGTAGTCTTTTTTATATGTACCCTAAAAACTAAGACACAGCAAAAGGAAGTTGGAATCGAAGGCAGTAAGTATTTTCAACATTTAAAAGTAACTTCCAAACTAATGTTACATACTCTGCTGTGTCTAACTTTCTTCTCAAATTTCGTGTACCTTCTTCATGACAATGGTGCATAGTACAAATCATTGCAGGTACCGGACGACATCCGATAGACTTTGCTGTTTGGACTTGACTAAATCAGTTTCATCTGTTGTTTAATTATTCCTAGATCCAAACTGTTTTCCTGTGTAAATAACAATTGTATAACACATAAATACGAGGATTTTGAAAGAATTTTTGGGTTTATTATAGTGGTTGGGCTTCAAGGTATGTGAACTACTTTATTGTAGTAACAATGAATTGAATCCTCTCATAGGTTAAATCGTTATCGAATTACGTTACACTATTATCCAATTTATGAATTACAGTATTGTGAATTAGTTGTTTGTTGCGTTAGGGTGATTGCACATTCTCGTTTGAAAGAGATAAGATTTGGCCATGGCCCAGTGGATGACGCGCTGAACATGTCAGATGGAGGAAGTGTGAAGGTCAAGGTTTCTGGACTATCGCGCAGGTGTCAATCTAACGGTCTGGAGTTTTCCGTGGTTTTCTCCAGATCTAACGCGAATACGTGTTGGAACCCATTAAGTCTTCCACCACTGGCATTTTCCCCAGACAGATACCTCTCGTACAGGTTTGTCTTAAGCACTTACAAGGATAACTTGCTTCTTTCTTTTACCCAAACTAGATTTATCTGCAAACATTTGTTCGGAGACACGCTGAATAAAAATTGATCACTATTAACGATAAACTAACTATTAATATTTAATCGCAACGACTGACAGTTGAAATCCTCAGACAGTTTTAATGATATCGTTAGTCGTGATTACTGAATGTTTTCAATCGTTGATAGTGATTAAATATTAATCGTTAGTTTTAAATAGCTAATTTTACAAACTTCGGTTCGGAGGGAGAGGGCAGCGTTTTCAGAATTATAATTTGTGGTAACCGTATAACCGTATTTGTAGTAACCGCATTTGTGGTAACCGTAACTCTCATAACCGTAAGTATGCGAGTAACCCTTTTTAGATACTACAGGTACTTAAAATTCTGGCTGTCCTCACGGGTCATAGCAGAAGGAAAGGTGAGAGAGCGTAGAAAATTTAAAAAAGATAATCGGACCTATTTAAGTTGTTCCTTTTGCACTTTCTGCACGCGCTGGTTTTTGAAGCTACATGCCTGATATCGCTTGCTTATTACTGTCGAAAGGTAACGTTTAAAAGTATTTAAAACGACAGTAAGAATTTTTTGTACCATGCTTAAATTTGAAAATCTGACTACTCCACACAAAAGCCCCCCCCCCGAAAAAAAATGTAAAATTTAGCAGAATTAAGCAATAAAATGAGACTTTTAAAAAATTATTTGGTGGATATTTTACTTTTTTTCATCAAAGTAAAATTTTGATACTTCAGATAAACGACTAAAAATTCCTAAAAATTGAAAAAAGATAAGTTTTTTGTTTTGTGATGTCACTAATTACAATGAGACAGTAAAGCCTTTGAACAATTTTAGTTTCAGGAGTTATTGAAGGAAAGGGGAACATCTTAACTTTATTACTGAAAAGTGACTAAATTTTAATAGTTCAAACTTTTAATGCTTTCGTCAGATAAAACAATTTTAAAAATACTAAAAATCTTATTTAATCTCTTTTATCAAAGTAATGAATATTTGTTATTTATATTTTAGAGGCTGATGATTCATCGGATGACTGGACTAAAATGAAATGGGACTCTATTCTTAAAAATCCAGGAGATTCTGATTTGCCTAATATCTTTTCTACTGAAAATCCCAATGAAGTCGATGAGCTGTTTGCTGTGAGCAGCAATTCTACTAAAAACATAAAAAGCAAAGTAAAATTTGACCAAAGTGTGATGAATGACTTTTCTAAAGATGAAGTTTTCGTCCAAGAAAAAGGATCATTCCGCAAGAGATCAGGCGTAGATATCATCGAATCTCCTTTGGATGATGATATAAAACCAGAAGAATTTTCAGATGATGAAAATTCTGACATTCGTCCTGCTGGTAGTGAAGAACTAAGTGAAAATACTGATTCGGAAGATGGCGAATTTTCTGAATCTGGCTTCGAGAATTCTCAGAGGAATTTCCTCAACGGACAATCGATTAACATTCCGCATCCAGATGCAGAGCTTTTAAAGGAAAGATCTTTTGTTTTCAATCCTCATGCCAAACCACAGGAACAGTTTCAAAAATGCATAACGCCTAAAAATGAAACTGGAGCATGTAGATACTTACAACATTGTTTAATTCCGACAATTGTAAGTTCGTTGGGCCAGTTCATGGATTACGTCTGCATAATAGAAGGCAGATTCATAGGCGTTTGTTGTCCAGATTTGCCGGTTTCCGTTGTAAAAGTTCAAGACCCAAAAGTTTCTTTTGAAGAAGAAAGTGTGCTTAACGAAAGTGAGTGTCAAATTTTAAAACATGTCAACTTGAATTTGGTCGTTTCGAATTTAACATGTTTTCACTGTATAGGAAACATCCAGAGGATTATTACGAAAGTAAAAAATTCACTTGCAAAGTAGTGTAATTGCTGAGAACTCTAATGTCGGCTTTTGTCTTGAGACTACATATGTATTTGACCTTCTGTTAGGTATTTAAATAATTATGTTAACTATAGTCTGAACGTTTTGCTTATTCCTAAACTAAAATTCCTTGGCAAGAATATAAAAAGTACATGCATTTCAAATCGTTGTGACAGAGATTTGACGTTAGTGAAGTTCTAAGAATGAAATTTTAAGTTTTTAATATTCATAAACTGTTCTTCTTAATGATATAATCACTAGTTTTCACATGTTACAAAATTAATTTTACATATTTTTACTACTCTTAACAAGAGATTCTTTGAACTAGTGTACTTCAGTGATTAATGGATAGCCTATTTAAAATTCTGCTTATCTTGATTGATGCTCTGAAATGAACATTCAAAAATCATATTTTCCTTATCGCACTAAAGAGTTTGAAAATAATGTTTCAAACTAATTTTATAAAACTTAGTCCATTTTTGAGTTTTTTAATTATTACTTTCAAATCTAAACTTTAATGAAAACGTTTAGGGTTCCTCAATTAATCGCCACTTATAGTTTAAGAAAAATGTTTAGTTACTTGTTGTTTATTTAGAAAACCACATTGCAGTCAAGAATATATGCTGCTGTGACGAGAAAGCAGCCTATTGTTTTTGTCAAACCAATATTTGCTGCATGCGAAAAGTTTTATTATTATTAGTTTTTATTGGCAGTTATTTGACAAGATTCTGGCTGATTCACATGGCATATTTTTTCGTGATCACATTTTACCGTATAATGCTTAGTCAGTCTTTTATACGAAAATTTGGAACTAATAGTCATAATAATCAAAATGTCCAAATCTCCAAAAAGTTCACAAAGCAGTTATTCATTTGACATCAACGATATGTTCTTAACATAGGAGCATTTTTAAAACTTTCGTTTACTTATTAGCATAAACTTTCGTTTACTTATAAACATGGTTACTTAATGCAATCACAGTTATTACCTTGACACTTCATTCTTAAGCTTGTAGGAAAAATTACATTTTGATTAATCTCAAAGTAATTATGCAATTATTCTTCCAGATTGTGGAGTAAGTACTAACACAAGAATAGTTGGAGGTTCGAATGCTGATCCAAAAGCTTGGCCATGGATGGTATGTGGAACTAAAATTGCTTTTTATACGATTTTGAAGTCTTTCAATTAATATATACGTTGCTCTTCAGGTTGCACTGATATCAAAATTGAGAAATAGGTTTTTCTGCGGTGGTGCTTTGATTAACGACAGATATGTCCTAACAGCAGCTCACTGCACATTTGGGTAAGAAAAGGTTTTTAATTCTAGCTTTTGATTATTTTAAAGCGTCGCAGTGTCGTTTAATTTAATGACATCATTTGTCCTTGATTACATTGGGAATGTAAAAGAAATGTCATTGTCTGATAACATTTGATTTTCCCATATTTAGAGTTCTCAACAATGAAATTATTGCTAGAGTTGGAGAATATGACTTCAAAGACGATGGAGAAACTCACGATGAATATGCCATAATAGAAATGAAGAGACATGGACACTACAACCGTCGAACCCTTAAACATGATATTGCCTTATTAAAACTGGAAAAACCCGTGGTATTTAATGAATTCGTTAAAACTATCTGTTTTCCAGAAGAACAGAAAGACTATGTTGGTGAAACAGCTACATTAGCGGGCTGGGGAAATCTTGCAGGAGGTATGGTATGCTTGTTTCCATTTCAATGAAATGCTGAATAACTTGTAAATAGTATTGAGATCTTTATTAAACTGCATACATGGTTGACAACACTATTATGGGCATACCAAGAATCAGGCGCGTAGCCAGGAAAATTTCTCGGGGGGGGGGGGGGAGGGATATGAACTTATGTGTATAGACGGAATTTCATCACTAATTCAAAAATTTTGGGGGGATGTATCCCGATATCCCCCCCTGGCTACGCCCCTGTCAAGAATGATGTAATTTTAAGATCAAAATCAAACGTACAACATGTTGGTAGAAACTCGGAGAAATATCCGCAGCAGCTACATGAGGAAGAATAATGTATAGCATCGGGGGAGTTTGGAAGGGGGGGGGGTTGGCGGCGTCGAATTTTTGTTCTTTTTATGTAGAGCCGAAAGTTTATATTAAAGTTCTATTTTTTTTTTTCTTTTAATTTCATGAGAGTTCATGTTGGACTAGTGACAGTAGTTTTCTAGATCTGTATCTCAGATGAGAAAAAGTATTAAGCGACGTTGCTTTTACAATAAAAAAAATAATAAGTTAGACATAAAAACTGATATTTAAATTTATTTTCTGTCGATCTAACTGTCTGAAGTCTTGGGCGGTTTTCTCCAGATCCAACATGAATACGCGTTCAAGTTTCTTAGTCCTCCGCCGAAAGCAGGCATATGGGCAGATAGCCTTTGCGTTAACTTTATCTTAACACAACATAAATTTATTGCGCTTAATTTTAAAATTTATTAAAAATACAAAAGGGGAACACGTTAGTTTAATTAATAATTTTTATGAAATTTTAGCAGGGACTTTTGCCGTTCATTTTTGTTGAAGTCTTTCTGATCAGAAAGCCAGTTAGATGTGTACAATAAAAAGATATCTTTAATAAACAGCATAATTTCTGTGTATGTGTTTTTAAGCATTCGTACGAAATAAAGACAATCTAAGATTTTAAAATGTTTATTTTCTACTTTATAACAATATACAGGTGGCGCAACAAGTGATGTACTCCAACAAGCGTCACTTCCTGTAATATCGAACGAGGAATGCTCCGAAGGCCATGGACTTCCTATACCAGAATCTTTGATCTGTACAGGCTCGAAGGCTGGCGATAAAGGAGCATGTAACGTAAGACCAGATGACTATCACTATTACACTCTAAATATAAACGACGGATAAACATTACTTTTTTTATAATGCCTGAATTTTTTGTTTTAAATGGCAGCAACTACGTCGAACCCACTTAATGGAATATTGGTTAAAGGGATATCCCGCTAATTGTAATGAATTTTCAATGTACAAAACCGTAATAATTAGTGTGATCCCTGATAATTTAATATCCCGTTTATTAGAATAAATTTTTTGGCAAATTCGCTGTTCTATTAAACGGGTTCGACTGTAATTTTTTTTGGTAATTTTGATTTTATTATGGAACATGGAAAATATTTTAATCATTAATCTAAGTACAGCTATAGTTTTACTAAACGTAAACCTGCAAGTCAATAGTGTTTTTTAAAACTAAATATCCCGAAGTCTTCGAAAGTAGAGTTATAAAGCTGACTATTCACAAAAATGCAGTGTTTCACTGTACAGTTAGTAGAAAAATCCGTTTAAAACATTAAACTTGAGTAATTTTATCTGCAGGGTGACTCTGGCGGCCCTTTGATGTTATTGGATAGTAACAACCGTTGGAAAGTTATTGGACTAGTGTCGTGGGGTCGACGAGGCTGCAACCCTGAATTTCCAACCGTCTATACTAGAGTATCGTACTACCTGGAATGGATCACGAAACATTCAAAATGATGCATCATTCTGGAAATTAAGTCTCTCGTGCTTCATATGGCGAAGTTCTGTCTTCCAGATGAATTTGTCGATGAAAGAACTTGTATTTTAAATAAATTTTAAATATAGTATGATTTTAATGACATGATGTATTTTAATAAAGGCACATTCTTGGAATGAATCACTGGTAAGTTTCTTTTCGTCACAGACTGCACTTTGAGAAGCTACTTCTCAAGTCATGTTTTCATTTATCCACTCTAAGTATTCAGTCACTCTTGTGTAGACTCCGGGATATCCTGGTTGAGCACATTTGCTTCCAAAGGAAACAACTCCGACGACAGTCCAATGCCGAGTTCGGTCAGGAATGATCATTGGACTTCCAGAATCGCCCTGAAAAAAAATATTTTGTTAGTAACTGTCGGTATTTAGTCAAGGGGAATTTTTCAAAACAAAAGTATTGTACGGGTTATTCGGTTAAGAATCGTGTTCTAGAAAACTTTCTAAATTAAAACTACATGAAAATTTGAACTAATATTTTAAGCGTATAGATGCATTGTGGTCTGCTTTCTTTTGTTTATAATGGAATATTTGTTGCTGAAAGTTTACGCTCAATACACAAATTCCAAGGTATGTTTTTCTTAAAAGCAATTTTTAACTTCTTGAGGTCGCACATTGGCATCACGTTCTGATCTGAAGATTTCTATACCTAACCCCCGAAAAACTAAAATTCGTAAAAAAAAAAAAAAAACTTACAATATTTCTCAAATAAGGTAGATTGTGAATAATTCTGACCAACGAATTTTTTTTTTAATCTGATAGTTTCGTCAAAACATACATAAAGCCCGTGTACTTTTCATGATGGGGATCATCATTAATTTCAAGTGTTTTTTAAGGTAGTAATGATTCTAAAAATACTATCGGCAACAGCATATAAAATTTTAAAATTTTTCAGTAAACGGACTTTATGGTTACAAAGTTGAAGGAAATATTTCCAGGCAAACTAATTTTAAAAAGTATGTTGGTAATGTATTTAAGAGCTTCTGACAGTTTTTACTTTTCTTAACATAGTTAAATATTTTTAAATTCATGGCGTTTATGGCTTTTTTTTACGTTGGAGAATTATGATCATGTGTAAAAACATGGTCAGTCTGACCTGAAAAAGCAAATGCTTGTCTAATATCACAAAAAAAAAATTAAGGAAAAATAATTTAAAAATATCTTTGTGTTTATCGCGTTTAACTAGCAAATAAACTATCATGGAAATTACTGCAATTATGTTTAAAATTTCGATGTTCAAAACTCCTTTGTCATGGCCTGTGAACGGATCCAGAAATACATTTTATGACATTAAAGGTATGCCATATAAGTTTGGGGAAAAAAAAAAAAAAAAAAAAAAAAAAAACGAGGCATAGATTTAGACCATGAATATTTCTTTTTAAGAAAACTGTTGCTTACTCGTAATTAGTGCTGTAAAAGTAACGACAAAATGAGTATCCGTATGTATTTGTTACTTAGATGTTCGCTATTCGTTACTAAGTATTCGTTTTTCGTTACTACTAATAGAATCGGTAATAGGGTGTTATATAGTGCCCCATAACAACACATCCGGGATAGTGTTGTTATGGGTATATGCCGCCCATACATAAACCCATAACCAAAAAGAATTTTTTTTAGCGAAGTTGTACAAAGTTGTATTTAGAGCTTATTTTCTCTGATTTAGATTGTTTTTATACACATTTATGGTTTTATACAATGCTAAATTATCCGAATTACTGAGTGCACATAGAAATCTTCCAAAGACATATGCCATTCTTTTTTTTTCTCAACCCCCCCTTTTTTTAATTCTGAACGCTGGTTTAACCTGTTCATTCTTATCATAAAAAGTGTAAAGGAAAGCTTGTGACTCGTGTTTTTTCTGGGAGCGGGTTCTCGAATACTGAGATCCAGGGATTGGGCCACATATATAAAATTCACAGGGCAGGGGATCTCAGTATGATATCAACTACTTTGCGTCTCTAAAAGCATAATATCTTTATTATTTGTGAGTTCTTATTTCATATCAAAAACTTCTTTTGCTGGACCATTTTTCGAAGTAAATTAAAAATTACCATATTTTAAATTAAAATTGTTTTATTCAATGAGAATTACCTATTTTTAAGATATTTCCAGTTCTATTTCTGCACTTTTGGGATGAAAGGGGTTAGCCCCTTCTGTGGGTGCATATATGAGAGCATTCTTTAAACAAAAATTATCACTCCTTTCATACAGAAAGAATGGTTGCACCGGGCTATGCGTATTCCATGAGTTCATGGAATAAAATGTACCATAAAATAGGGCAGATGGCCCCCTAAACGCCGACATTTTAGAAACATACTGAACTTCATTGAATTATTTTAATACCAGTGGCTTACGCAGGAGTGGGCATAGAAATCCCGGGTCGCTCACAATTTTTTATATATTTTTTAAACAATTACTTAAAAAATGTGTTTAGGTTTCCATGCTAAATATTTTTTTTAGTTCCAAATAATATTTTAAATAATAAAAATGTGTGAATTCGTTTACTTTATAAAAATATATTTTTTAAAAGGTGTATTTAAATAATTTGTTATTTATTACTCATATTTCGATTCTAGCTAAAAAAAAAAGAAAAAGTTAAGTTCGCAATCCTGCTTCGGAACCACCCTGAAAGAAAGAATTCTGATTGCACCACTATTTAGTACCAAAATGTTAGAAAGCCCGAAATTAGCACCCCTTACTAACATGCTTCTCTTATATGTATTGCTCCTCTACAATTATAAGAACACCCCCTTCCCCCCCCCCGCAAAAAAAGTTCAACTGCGCATAAGAACATGCTATACACCGGATCCTATCCCCCCATTGTACGACCCATATCAATAGAGCAGCAGATAGTATATCCATCTCCATAACTGTAACGATACATACGGATTCTTCCAAACCTCATCAAAACGATACCATCCGGCTCGGCACAAACGAATTGCAACCAGAACATACTACTACTCAAATACCGAAACTGATTTTTCCCTTCAAACAGCGAGAATCCATAATACTTCCGGTATCTAGTAACGGAACGGAACATACTATTACTCAAATACCGAAATTCATTTTCTCCCTCCCGCAGTCTTGTATTCGAAGTTCGAACCTGGTCGATCCGAAATGCACACTCGAAAGTCATTTTCCCCCTTGAAACCGCGATCCGATATCCAGTAACTGCCAGTAACAAATAACAGAAGATATTAGTACTCGATTACTGGAACCTGTTTCCCCCTAGTTCGCCTCGCCTGGCAGTCTGTATTCGAAGTTCGAAGCTGCTCGATCCGAAACCTTCGGATCGAGTAACGATATCAACCGAAAAGTAACAATTCGTTACTTCGAGTCTGAGTGATTATCCGTATCTTAGTACCGAATACATGCGGTTTGCTTCAGGCTGTATCTCGTAATTGAATGACGAGTTTTCATTTCCACATCATAAACTGCATCTAGTGAACACATGCCATAGCTGCCAACCTCTTTCGAGATTTTTCCGGAAGCTGTTCCAACCACTGATCTTTGATCAATTGAGCCAGTTTTATTTTTCCACTAAAAATTTTAAAGACTTCTATTAAG
>JAWZYV010006375.1:0-17903 GCA_038373885.1 Cheiracanthium punctorium | reverse complement strand
AAATAATTTATTGTGAGGTACGGAATTTTGCATATTAATAGAATGGCCTTTTCTGTGTTCATTAATGTCTTGTTTTCCAAGTTTATTAGAAAATTTAAAATAATTAACAGATTGGAAGCAACTCTATTTTCTAAATTCTTCTCTATTTTCACGGTGAGAAGCCAAACACACGTAAAAATCATTTTACTGACTCAAAATTTCTTCAACATACACTCTGATAATGCATAATTAAAATGACATATTTTTATACCCGACATTATATATTTTTTAAATTTACAAATGTTTCAATTTGTTAATGAGTGAAAAAAATAATGAATTATTATTTTTCAGTATGTAACATCTAAATAAGAATAGGGCATTTCAATTATGTATTATCAGAGTGTATATAGAAAAATATGGAGTCTGTAAAATTATTTTTATGCGTTTTAGGCTGCGCGCAGGGAACCCAATATGAAAAGTAGTTGCTTTTAATGAGTGAATAAATTAATTATTCGTACTTAACTTGGAAAACTATTGAAGACGTTAATGTAAACAGTGGAGGCCATTTTATTGATATACAAAATGTCTTACATGGAAATAACTTATTTTTGTAAATATAGAGGGTCATACATTAAAGAACTTATTTTCGACTCATTTTTAAAGTGTACGAGACCCCTTAAAACAGTGAGAGGGGTGCTTAAAAGTGACTAAAATAATTGTGTTTGTGTATTTCAGAAGTCGTACAAGCACCCCCCCCCTTTCTGAAAAGAGGGAAAGATTTCTCTTACGGGAGAGGTCTTGGAACGCAACTCTAGCGATAAAGTCGAAACTCTACTGCAGTGGAATTTTCAATGCACGGATTTCATACTTCAGATGACTGCTTTGGATCTTATAGCATGACGCATCCATGAATACGATGCAAACAAACACATTTTCAAGGCGGCGTGAGTTGCAAAAGTGTAGGTGCACCCTAATGTATTTGAACCTACTGTTACAGTGACACTGATCCCTGACTCACTGAGTCTGTAACAGTTCCGGTTTTACCACTGGATGATAAAACTTTTATCACCGTTTTCTACACCGTAAAATCTACAACCGTTTTTACGATTCGCTTGAATTTTTTTTTTTTCTAATTATGTGTAAAAATATAGGGAAAAAAATTTGCACACTTAAAAATCTGAAAATCCAGCCGTTCTTTCAGTTTAAAGCGATTTTTCACTAGTTTCAGCTGCATTTTATTTCCGAAAGTCAGAAAAGTGAATCATTTCCGTGATAAAATAAGCCGTCGCAATGGACATGACGTCCTATTGAAGTCACGGTCATCAGGGTTTGAAGAGAAATTCGGTATTAAAATTCGTTTAAAGTAGTTTTTCAGATAACATAGTTTTTATGATTATTATTATTATTATTATTATTTTATTTATTCTTTTATTTTTATTAAAAATGATCGTCTGCATGAAGCACTGGTATTAACCCTCTCGTCACCCTGAACCTCATAGGAGGCTCCTACTTCAAATAGCAATATTTAGAGAGAAAACAATTGAATTGAGTATTTTTTTCTTTCAGTGATATCCATATCATTTATTCATGTAGAAAGTATAGGAGGCTCTTCACTCGATGCATAAATCGTGCCTAGATTACAGTACTAGTCCATTTAGATCCTTTTTTACAGTTTTCGCTTCATTGTTTCAGGAGAAAAATTAAGAAAATATTCACGCTGCTTTTATATCATTTTTTTTTCTTTTTAAGATAAGTATAGTTTTTTCTTATTCCTCAACCTTTACCTAATATGTGAATCCTTTTAAATTACTTTTAGCATAACAAAATGCTTCGAAAATGCAGAAATTAATATTAGAAAAATCTAATATGAATCGACATTAGAAAAAAAATATTTTTGCAGGATTTATGATAGTATTTCAGATGCATTCAATGCTAGACAGATTTTTTTTCACCTCTGATTTTTTTATAATTCGGTGACGAGAGGGTTAAGAGGGTCTGTTCCCTTAAAACGAAATAGTTCGAGTGTGAAGTTTCCGCGCGGAATGATTATGTAAAAAACAGAATTGAATGACGTTTCTCAAAAACAAAATCGTAGCAGGATTTAGTAAAACATTGTGCGTCTCCGTGCCTGTTTCATCTCACCCTTGAAGTTGTAAAAGTGTGTGAATGTGTGACTTCAGTGTTTGAATAGCGGGCCACATCCGTCAGATTGAAGGGCCATAAGAAAAGCCAAAGGGTACTCTTTTAACACTATCAACTGACGGGGTTTAGAAGTATCGTAAAAATGAAATTCTTTTTGAAAATTTTCTTTGATGCATTGTAACCATTTCTTCAAAAATTCAACACCAAATACTCCACCTCACACCAAAACTGCACGTTCTGTTAAAAAATCTTAAAATTGTTTTTAATGGGGAGATTTTCGCTCCTTTTCTAATCATATCGAGACAGAGAAAAAAAAATCTATGTGAGCATTAGTGAATTTTCAGACGTTGGTTTTATGATTAAAAGATTAGATTTCCAAAAAGGAAGTCAATCAAAGCACTTCTCCACTCTTCTTCCATTTTAGTGTTATACTCTTTTGAAAAAAAACTCACTGCTTGATTCTGAAACGATCATCAGACGTACCGCTAGTGTTTGTTAATTTTCTACTTAATTTTATTTCTTACTACTCCATAATTTAGTAGGGAACATTCATTGATCGACTAATACAAAAGAAAAACAGTTTCAAGTTGATATTCTTGGCAATGCTTAATGCGGTAGATAGAGGGTTAAAGTGGATCGCTCTATATTACTGTCTGTCCACAACTTGAATAAAACTAATCACAGGTGGTAGAAGAAAACATGAGTTAAAAAAAAAAATACTCATTTTGTATAGAATACGAAATCCATCCCATTTTTGGTTTTATCCTTTTAGGTGCTGGGAACGAAAGTTCCAACAGCCCAATTTCAAGAACAATTGAATGGGTGCTTAATGTTTGTTTAAGTTCTGAAATAGAATTGTACTATTTGTAGGTGATGTATGTGGGTGCCTTAGAGCTTGAGCGCAAACTATAAAAAATCGAAAGATAGAGCTCCTTTTTAAATCTAAGCTAAAATTAAATTGGTCCTAGAGCTTAAGTAAATGTAAACAAGGTGAAATTTTTCTTTAAACAAATTATTAGCGTATTTAAAATCTGAAACACTTTCAGATTTTAAAGACGCACTAAAATGTTATATATTAAAAGCCTATCATAATTTATGCGTCGTCCCTATTTTCTTTCCTTAATCCATTCAGTTGGAAAGTGTGTCATTATTCATGAGTGTGCCATGTTTGTCTCCCTTGCTAAATAAAACACATCTTTTGAATCGAAATCTTAAAATCGCCTACTAAAACTGTTTTACGATTTCCACCAAGCCTATTCCAACTATACTTCACCGTTTTAAATACCACTTGGAATGTGCATCCTAATCCATGATTGTGCCGTGTTTGAGTTTCTCGAGATGATTTCTATTTTAACGCTCCAATTCGCGAAGATTAAACATGTGCAGTTACTACGACGATTTTTTGTATTTATGTGGCAACCGTAGTTAAGAATTAAAATGGCAATTTGGAACAACCTGTAAGTACAGCAGCCCATTCTTATTTATTTATTTTGGGTTGCCAATGAATGTAGTTTTAATAATGAAGTGTCTTCATATTCCTTAACTGGTGCGTTGATCGCTCATTTGTTCACTTTAGTCTTCATCTAGCTCTTTTGGGAGCGTGGAAATTTGTGCATAACTCCATAGAGACCCATGACAGCAAAGCTCGCCATAGTGCGGCGATTTTTTTAGGTTGTTGAAAGTGGGGGGCGCTAAAATAGCAATCAGCTCTTTCTTGTTCCATAAAACACATCTTTGGAATCGAAATCTGTCTTAAAATCGCTTCTGTTTTACAATTTCCGCCAAGTCTACTCCAACTACACTTCGCGATTTTAAATGTTGTTTGGAATGGGAATCCTAATCTATGAGTGTGCCGTGCTTGTCTTTCTTGTTCCATAAAACGCATACTTGGAATTGAATTCTGTATTAAAATCGCCTACTATCACTATTTTACAATCTTCGCCAGTCATATTCTAACTATACTTTTCCAGTTTCTAGCCAAATTCGTAAGGTAGCGCCAAGCTTGGTTCGGTTTCGAAGTTATTTTTCGGCAGCAAACTTGACGGACGATTCGTTACCAAAAATTGCAATCTTTGAGGGACTTTCAAGATTTTAATTTACCCCCGCCCCACCTCGGCGTTATCTGACAAACGATCTTCCCCGCGACAGTTCAAGTCTACAAAACGTGTCTACAAATCATTTCTGCAACACCTGTGTACAAATCATGCCGAGAAAGTCGCGTAGAGAAAAATCTGGGACTGAACGAAACAGCGTCCTAGTGCTAAAAAAAAATAATGTCCAGTTTTTCCTCTTCATCCCGAAAAAAATTGTCTGAAGCGAAATTTTGTAAAGTCGAAAATTTTGTAAAGTCGGCAAAACTGTTCTCTTCATTAATATAAGAGCAAGTCGAAGTTTAAAATGAAATAAATATATATATTAAAATAGATATTTTTCTAGTATTAAAAAAATTATGAAAAGTACTAAATCTCTGCAGACTTCAAAGTGTTAACTACTCAGCCCGTTTCTCCATGAAGGAATGCGAGCTGTCACCCAGCGAACCGCAGAAAGCGAACCAGACTGACGTAAATCTGATTACAGCTCCTTTAAGATTGAAAACGCTCTAGAAATGAAAGGTGTCTCACTAAACCGGCTGTTGAAAGTTAAATGGTGGAAAAAAACTCCTAACACACATTCCTATATAATGAAGTTTTGTTTCCACGCGAATCCATGCCATAGAAATTGTTTATCGAAATTTCAGTGAGTTTCAGTATAGATTAAAAATAAACGAAATCAAACTTTCCTGGAAACTTCTTTGGATTCATTAAAATCAACCGTCAATGATATTTCGCTGGAAAAAAATGATATCCTTTGAATGACGTGATTTTGATTTTTAAAAAAATCTACTGTCAGAATAATTATTTCTCAGAAAAAGTGATTTCTTGGAAAATTAAAGCGAGTTGTAATCATAATTTTTAAGTGAATATTTTTTTTTTTTTTGAAGAAATCAATGTTATTATTTTTTATAACATGTGAAATTTCGATTACTTACTTGAATATTTGTTTTGAACAACTTTTAAATTATAATTAACTGTGTTATGGCAAATCTACGCAAGGGCTATCTGTCAAGGAATGAGGGGGGGGGGGTTGCTTGGTGAGTATTAAAACAAGTTGTCCAATGTCTTATCCTCCTGAATTCTTTATCCCTCAACTCTGTTCTAACAGTAACTGGTTGACTGTAATCCTACTCGCGCTAGTATTTTTTTTTTACTCCTGTGTTTTTTCTCTATGTTACTTCTTATGTCATGTTATTATACATTTTTCGTTGAAATTTAATAAAATGCTATGTCAAAATCCCACAATTACACTTATTGTGCATTAACTCTGTTGATATATAAAAAAGTGCCTTGGTCGGAGGACTTTTTTAAAGGATTCTAAGGCATATTCACGTTACATCTGAAGAAAATGGACCAAAACTCTAGACCGTTTGGTCAACAGCTTCGAGACAGGCCGGAACCTGGGACCTTCACACTTCAGCTGTCTACCATTTTCTTTTAAATTATAACATTACAAGGGACGCAGACTAATTTCAGACTTTTTTAATTAAGGGCATCCATGAATGGATTCTTTTTCTTTTTTTAATTAGCGGACAAGATACTCACTGATAAAACTATTATATTTTAAAAATAATAAATAAATTAGAATCGCTGTTAGAAATTTCTAAATCTCCAATATTTTGGAGGAAATTAAAAAAATCGCTTGGCAAAAGTGCAATTTAGGTACGACGCTCAAACTAAGCTCATTTGCAATAGCAGTTTCTCAATTTTTTTACGATAAAATGAATGTAGTTGTTGGATGAAATTTCAGTTTTCAAATGACTTGAGAACACAAAATATGAGAAAAACAGTCTAAGCATGTGGAAAAAAAAGAGGCGCTCTTCATTAAATCTATTTTTATAACCTTACTAGCTGAAGTACCCGTTCTTCGCACGGGAATGAATGGACTTTTTGATATTACGATTGGTGGTGATTACTATTCATTGTAATAAACAGATATAGCAAAGTGGATATCGCGTTATATTGTGTCCAATAATCATGCATACCGAATTGCAAGGCAATCGTTTGTACGGTGCAGAAGGCCATGCGGCGTAGCGCAATCTAGTGGCGAGTTTTAGCAAAACGGATATGGCGAAAATATTTTTCGCATTCAGATATCGATGTATACGAATTTTCATGACTATCGACTGGACAGTCCTGAAGTTCATGTGTTGACGCGACATCTAGTGGCAAGTTATAGGAAAATGGATAGCGCCAAACTCTTCCCCGTGTTCAAATATCTATGTATACCTATTTTCATAGCGATCATTTGCACAGTCAAGAAGTGATACACTGCAGGGCCATCCAGTGGTTCAATAAAGTAATGATTTGCTACAGCGCCGTCAAGTGGCGAGTTATAGCAAAATGGATAACGCCAAAATATTCTCATTGTTCAAATAGCTATGTATACTGATTTTCATAGCGACCGTTTGAATGGTCAAGAATTTGGCCTGCTGCAGCGTCATCTAGTGGCGAGTTAAAATAATAATGCATTGCAGTGTCATCTAGTGGTGAGTAACATCAAAAGGAACGCAGTTAGAATATATTCTTCGTGCTCAAATGTGTAAGTATAAAAAATTTTATGCCGGTCGGTCGAACGGTATAGAAGTTGATGCTTTTCAGCGCCATTTAGCGGCAAGTTACAGCAAAATGGATAGTGAAAAATATTCTCCGTGTTCTAATATTCGCGTGTACCAAATTTCATCGAAATCGGTTGGACGATATTCGCATAGCAAACGGCTAAACGGAATAGAATTCGACGTTCTGCTGCGCCACCTGGTGGCAAGTTAGAGGAAAACGGATAGCATAAAAAGCTTCTCCATGATAAAAGACTTAGGTGAACCAAATTTCATGGTGCAACGGTGCTCACGGTGCTGGAGTTTTTCAACCTCATACACTCATACCAACATTCATTTTTATCTATAACCAGTGTCATTATATATCCCAGTCTCAAATAAAATCCAGTTTCAAATCTAAGCCTCGCCAAAGTGCCAACATACGCCATTTTGCAAGCGTTTTTTCAGGAAATCATTCGAAGCATTGACTTAGCAGCAATAATATATGGGAAATGGTTCGACCGCGAAAAAGTAAAGCAAGCCTTTATTTGAAAAGTTGAATCCCTTAATACAGCCGAATTTTTTAAAATTATCAACTATAACGTGTTTTATTCATCATTACTCCGATGTACTAAATGAGAAGATTTCAATTTTCTGAAATTTGGCGGAATTCCCCCAACTTAAATCAATGTACTCATTTGGCGAGAATTCTGGAGATAGATCGCTTGAAATCCCTTAATAACTGCATTATTTCTTCACGGATCATTAAAATTTAACGCTGTATTCTAATAAAACCTTTGCACTTGTTTTCAAAAATCTATTTCCTTAAGCTCTCAATAAATTGCGCCAAGCCGAAATCTGTGCAAACCGCTAGAACTCACTTTCACAAAATCGGCATTTGAGCCATTTTATTTTTTCGCCAAACTAAAAAAATTTACCTATTAGCCTCGGAAATCTTCAATTCTTATTGTTTTGCGTGTAAAGCATTACATTCCTGCTCTGATTTCCCATGCACACGATATTATAATTTAAAAAAAAATAACCTTACGAATATAAACTAACAAAAAAAAAATCATTATTATTCTTTTATTTTTACTTTGAGAATTTAAAACATTTTATTCGGCAAAATCGCCACACATGGCAACCACGATCCTTATTTCACACTTTTTTCACTACAGGGGTTACAATTACGGAAAGCTTTTTGCGTGGAGAACATAAAAAAATCTCTTAAATTCTGGGAACGGGTGGACTTTCAAAGTTTTAAAGTGGACTATGATTTATTCTATATTATTTTACATATCTGTGCAAAATTTCAGGCTGATATGTCCATTTTTGTAGATTTGTATACAACTCAAATCCACAAACAAACAAACAAACAAACAAACAAACAGAATTTCATTTTTATTTATAAGATGTAATCATTCGTATTCCTCCAAATAGATACCTTTTATAAGTGCAGTCTGCCAATTATATAACCAAATGCTGGACCCCTTAATCCAATATCCACTTGTTGGGACGTTTCAGAATCTAGATCTAGCTTGTCGATTACAGATTACATTCTCAGAAAAGGGTGGAGGTTCTGCACCTGGCGCAAAATTTCTAGATCTAGTTTGCAAGATTTCAGAATACAGTTTCTAGATTTAGTTTCTAAGATTTCATAATGCAGTTTCTAGATTTAGATTGAAATATTTCAATTATAATACAATTTCGGCAAATGAACTGCCATTCAACAAATGAACTACAGTGAACTGCAAATGGAATTAACGGTTCTATTTTTTTTTTAAATGTTGTTATGACGATATAGCTTCTAAAATTTAGAAACTGTAATATGCAATCTTACAAACTAAAATCTAGAAACTGTAATATGCAATCTTACAAACTAAAATCTAGAAACTGCATTCTGAAATCTTACAAACGAGATCTAGAAACTGTATTCTGAAATCTTACAAACTAGATCTAGAAATTTTGTGCCTAGGGCAGAATCCCCCGTTTTTCCTGTAAATGTAATCTGAAATCTACAAACTATATGTAGATTATGAAACGGTCCTACAAGTGCATTTTTGATTAAGGGTTCCAGCATTTGGCTAATTGTCAAGATTTGACTTGTCTCAAGATAAGACGTCACTCCCCATACATCATTTTTAAGTCCCTACATTTTTAATACGCCCTTTTCACACAGTATACTCCGCTTACTGCGTCGGTATTATTTCAACCACTCCTCTGAAGACACGTCACTTCTAAGAGTGCACTATGCAAACTGGGTCTCTTTTATTTCTCAAGGTTATCCAACAAAAGCATTTCATTTTTGTTGGGCCGACTAAGCATTAATTTTGTCAGCCATTTTAAATTTAAATTCTTATTCTACTCATTTATATAACAGAGTCAGTTCGTTATAGGCACACTTATTGTATAAACATTTGGAATTATTTTAATTATAAACCGTTGTATTCAAACCCGTTAAAATTTCTTCGTTCTTGATTTCGAAACTTTTTCTATCATCAAAACGTTGATTTTGATTTTAAAGAATTATTTTTAAAAAAATAACTGATTTATGTCAATAATCATTGACACTCTATCTACCAGTAAAAATTAATTTAATTGTAAATTTTAATAATTTGGGTCGTCGATAAGATTTTAATACTTTTTCCATCCATAAAAAGGTATTTAGATTTTAAGGAATAATTTTAAAAATATAACTGATTGAAATCATCTGCATTTATAGTTTTTGGAAAAAGTAATACGTTCAGAAAACTAAACATACTTTATTTGACCGAGAAAGATAGATATATTAAAAAAAATAAAGAATTCAATCCTTCCAAAACATAAAACTGCGTTTAAAAAAGATATTATTTCATTCTAAAAATCATTCCGTTACTTGTAAGATTTTCCCTTCTACTATTTATTCGACAAAAATATCTTTCAATTCCTGGAAATGTTTACGATGTTCGCTCTTTTTATTCCCAGATACATTATTTATCTTACATCGTCTATGATTTAAAAGTATCACATTTCAAGAAATAAGTTTGTCTTCATGTAAAAAAAACTAAAAATGCTTTCGAAAACGATTTATTGAAGGCCATACTCTGTTGTCCTTGAGTTTTTAGCATAAATCTGCGTCCATAGAAGGATACTTATATATATATACACACACACCACCGAGTTACTTTATTTATTAGCCGATTTAATGCCTTGCATTACAGTTTTCTTAATAAATAGGGACTCATAAATAATGTTTATGATGGTAAAAGTGCGCATTCTGCGAGAGGGCGCGCGCATAGCGAAGACACCAACTTGAGAAACAGATTTTTGGAATAGATCAGAACATCAGCGGCCGCTCTTTGAGTGAGCGGCGGTGAAAGTTAGCTTTGTGCCGAAAATCAAATCACCTGTAAATTTTATATGTTTGGAGATTCCTAAAGCAAAAATTGCTTGAAAGTACTTGAATGGGGATTTAATTCGTACAGAGAGATGTGGAATGAGCTGACCCTTGTAAGTTGACCGCATGTGAATTTCGATTGAATTTTGAATTAGTTAGTTTTTTTTTTTTTTTTTTTTTTTTTTTTTGTCATGCATGATAATATTTTTAATTTACAATTCGAACAGGGGTAGAAATTGGAATGTTTAATCAGTGGTACCAAAGGACCGCTGACTCCATGACTTCAATTGTCCGTAAAAGTTATCTCTGGTCCGTAAGCGTGATTTTAAAAAAATGGGAAAGAAAACAAAATATACCTGCAATATACATCAGTAGAATTTCCATATAACGAACTCGCTTGGTTCCAGTTAACAAATTCTTAACCAGTTAACGATTAACTTATTTCATGATAAAGTGAGACAAACCATGCCAAATGCATTGATTACAAAACACTTTCCAACACAGCTTTTTAAAAAATTATTATGATGTATCATCGTTAACTTGGCCAGAGTTTGGTGTTAACCTAGAAACAGCAGCATTTCACTAATGATGCAGTTTTGCAAGACCCTGTAAAACATATATAAATGTTATTTACATCCTTCAAACTCGGTATCATTCATTTCTAACTTCACAATAAAATAGTTACACCAGGTTTTGATCTGAAAATTTTTTAGGTATAAAACTTGAATGGAGTGATAACTTTTGAAAATATACATTCCAAATTTTTCTTTTCAAGATATGTATATTAACTGGAACAACTATTTTTAGGAGATATCAAAGAATAAAATGGTTTCCTTTTAAAGTTTCTAAGATTAAATTAGATTTGTATTCTCTCCATTTAAATTAAATTACAGGTTAGGAAGCTGGTGGAGATTTCATTTAAATGACACTGATTGTGATTTATAGAACTCTAGTTGAAAACTCTCCATTATGAAATAATAAATCACATACAATATTTTGATAGTGTGGCACTTTCTCTTTATTAAATGCGGACTTTGAGGACATGCTTCAAGATGTCTGTACCGATGTGATGTTTTGTTGATTTCGACGAAAATTGGGTTGGCACTATTTCATCGAGACGAAATCAACGAAATTTTTGTTAATTCCATTTAACACATTTTAAATTAGCAAAACTATTGTTTTGCTAATTTAAAATATGGAGTTTCGGTGTGTTTTCTCCAGATGTAACGTGAATACGCGTTAGAACCCCTTAGAAAGTCCTCCTACCAACGGACCCCCCAGCCCATCTTTGGCAGATCGCCCAAGCGTAGTGCTGCCATAATCACATAAACAAACATTCACCGAGAAAAATAGATATGTGAAAAAAAAAAAAAAATTCAGTCCTTCAAAATGTAAAACTGCGTTTAAAAAATATATTATTCCATTCTAAAAAATCATTCTTATCATTTTTGTTAGTTTTAACTAACAAAATTATTCAATTGAAGTAAAAGTAAGTTTTCGTTGAATCAACAACATTCTGTTCCATTCAAGAAAAATCCCCCAACCCAACCACCTTTCGTGTGGTCCCTTTTAGAGTTAACGGTGGCAAATTAAGCTTTTTATTAAGATGGATCGGCAGGTATTTTTATTGGAGATTTGCAGAAACTTTTTTTTTCTTTCTAATTTTCGATTCAGGGGCCTACTGGTAGGCTTGACCGCTACGAGGGCGGCAGGTGTCGGTCAATTCATTATGGTGGTGCCTATTAGGCAGACTCTTCATTTTAAACCCCTTCCAGGTGAGAGACCTAGCACCTGAAATCGGCACCCCCCAGAGGTTTCGTTCGAACAGGAAGGACACTGGGGACACGAACAGATTTTACGCGCACCCGATCCCATGAGCGTACACGGTTCCACAGCAGCCGAGCAAAGAGAGAGAGGAGTTCACCCTCCCAAGCCGGTACTGCTTCACCTTCCGAGTTCTTACGCGAACGGAGCTTAGCGATTACGCCACTGCGGGACTTCGTTGAAACTACTTCAAAGCATTTGGTTTGTTTGATTATGGCAACGCTACGCTAGGGCGATCTACCAAAGATGGGGGTGCGTTGTTAGGAGGACTTTTTAAGGGGTTCTAACGCGTATTCACGTTACATCTAGAGAAAACCTACCAAAACTCCAGACCGCTAGATCGTCAGCCGCGTAGTGGGACCCGAACCCGGGACCTTCACACTTCGGCCGTCTACCATTTTCAGTGACATCACCACTGTGCCATGGTGAGGCCCAATGAATTAATCTAAAATGAAATAGCAGGATGTAAGCTCATTGCTTGTGAATATTTTCAGTAATTTTTTATGCGTGCTGTATTTTAATGCATCCTTAGGTAAAGCGCAGCTTCACATGTGGGTGTTGAATTTGTATTGTAAAACTTAAAGATATCGACAAAACATTCACAAAATATTGAGTGTAAAATTCTTTCTTGAATCTAAACCTAGAGAATGTAATCCTGATCCCGCGAGAACGGGATCCCGCATAAATAAAGGTATTAGTCCCGCGCAGGGGCGTAGCCAGAAATGTTTCATGGGGGGGGGGGTTACGACTACTGCAACTCCGATATATGCATGCATGTGTGTGATAAGGGAGTGAAGAATAAACATTTTGTATGGCAAAAAAATATGGATCCTCATGGGGGGGGTTATGAGCCCCCTAACCCCTCCCCCTTGGCTACGCTCCTGGTCCCGCGGGATTGAAACTGAGAAATAAATTAGTTTTATTACAATTTTGCCGATCATCCATTGACCCAAAATTATTGCATATGTATGCATCTTATCTCACAACACATGAATCACGAATTTTAATTTAAAGTTTTAATTTTTTCTAATTATCCTCCAATGGGAGTCTGCATCGAATGTAATCTAAATTTTTCTCTAACTTCCTAGTCTCGAAGTGAACAGAAATATTTCATTCTAATTTTTCTCTTAGCTAACCATCCCGAATCCATTATAAAAAGCTCTCACTTGAGGTTTTTTTTTTTTTTTTTAATTCACGCTTTTAACTATTTTACTAAAATTAGATCAAGACTATGAAGACGAGTGACTCTTTACATACATACATACACATTGCCTTTTTAACATTCTTTTTTAGCAACTAAGAACTAAGCATATTATTTTGAACATCATCTCTATAATTTTCATATTTCTGTCAGTTATTGTATTAATTATCACAAATAACACTAATTATTAACATTAAAGTTTAACTGCATGGTGCTTAAAATCTTACTTTTTCCTGTTTTTCTCTGCTGAAATGAATTCTCAGCTGAATGAAAGGCCGATCCCGCGGGATCAGTCTCAAATCCGCGGGATCAAGTCTCAATCCCGAAATCCCGCGAAACGAAAAACAGTGCGGGATTGCATTCCCTAATCTATAACCTCCAACCAGGTCTAACTAAGACCTCCAGAAACTAACTTTTCTAGAGGTCTAGAGAGTCTAGAGACTGATTAAAGTCTAGGCACTTTGAGGTCCAATTTTAACTCCCTGGTCCCCGACCGCCTCTTAGAGTGGCGAAGCGCATAAAGCTCTGAACTGGGGAGGCGGAAGGTACCTAGATTCGAAACCAGGTAGCGTCCGCCGACCGAATTCGATTCTTTTTAGAACTGTCCAAGGGGTTTGAGATACGGCCGCATTTTTCGCATAATGTGAAAAGAGTTGTCAAAATGCAAAAACGAAACGAAAGGGTTTTCGCTTTTTCACGGAAACATTCAGAGGGAAAAAAATCTCCACATGAACGATTTGGCGATTTTTCTCTTTGAGTCTTTTAATATTGTACCTAAACTTTCCTCATTTTAGCTTAATCTCTGAAGAATTTTTGAACTGAGTTTAAACCCCCCTTAGTTATATGAATTTTTTTCTTTTGATAAAGAAAAAAAAATGTAAGTGTTCGAATATGTTGTGTAACAAGTATTTTAGGGAAAATAAAAGCTTAATTTAGAATCTAACGTGTTTTTAGAATCTAAAATTTAGATAATGTACATTAAGTCTTTGGAAAAGAAACGCTAAAGTTAAATGCGCTGATAAAACCTGCCAAAAATATCGAAAACAATTTTTTTTTTAAGCTGTGAGACATAAGCTTGAAGAAGCATATTTTTAGGATCTTTCAAGTTAAGTTAGAAATTATCTCCTTATATTGCCGCTAGAAAGCTTCCACTGTCCTAACTTAATTTAGATCGAAAAAAAAAAAAAGTTCGCAGGACAAACTATTGGAGATCTAATCTTATGTTAACAAATTACTTTCTAAAAAACGTGTTTGAAAATATTTTGACGGTGCTTTACAAAGTTTAATTGCTGAAATCAAATTGCATTTTTAGATAAAACTCGTTCGTTCTGATTTCAGTATTAAATTATTAACGTGCTTGTATAAGAAGCAGAAGTTAAAGAAAGTTTTTTTTTCTTTAATAAAGATCAAAGATTATTCTAATCAAAATATCATCGCGTACATTTTGATTAAAAATATAGTAAAATGATAAATTAGTCAGAAAAACCGTTGATAACGACTATTTTTCTTTCTTAAATGGCAACGGGCTTGTTCGAAACACATATTAAAAAATAATCGCACTCAATTTACTTCTTAACGCACTCATTTAATTTATATTGAATTCTCTGTGGGTGTGTTATTACATTAAAGATGGCTAGATCAAAGTTTTGTAAAAATTATTTTTTCTTTCGTTCCTTATAAGAAGAGTGAGCTGAAAAAGCCTGCAAATTGTAAGCTAGTGAATGCTATCTTTGTTTTAAAATTTTATTTTTGTGCGTGAAAATAGTTAGTTAAGTATTGTTTTAAACTTTTTCAAGATTAAAAAAAATACTTAAGATAGATATATCAGTATTTTTTTTAAATTATTAACTTCATTTTTTAAAAAATCGTCAGGATGGAGTTACTTAAATGTAGTACTAAGAATTACTATTGAACCCTATTGTATTGTGTACTATGGCAAAGGTACTCGTGGGCTATTTACCTAAGAGGGGTGACTTGGGCGGAGGACTTTTTAAGGAGAATTAATATTGGAAGAGAAATGATTGGGAAAAGCATATTTTAAAGTAAAAAAAAAAATCAGCGTTAGAAAGGCAATGTAAATGTAATCAGACCTGTTTTTCAGAACTAAAGCGAAGTTTACCCCACTCAAACAATTATATATACTTTCTTCACATAAATCCATCTCATAATCTACATAAACATGGTTTTGTTTAAACGAAACTCAAAACAATGAATCTCTGTAATTCTTCTAATAATTAAGGAAAAAATAGAGAGTTTTATGAAATCAAGTACAATTTTAAGCCGATTAATTAAATTTTATAAATACAAAAGATGAATGTTCATCCAGACCCCGTACGAAAAAGAATTCACAATGGAAAATAAAGTGTCACTAGTTGTAATCCTCTTTTACCTTAGCTGTCACGTTTGCTACTCTATCCTATTTTGTCATGTTCGCGGAGAACTGCTAATAGAGTTCAACCGCACTTTTTAAGGACTAGATAGAAGACGAAGTCACTTCTGGGGCTTCAAATTAAGACTAATTTTATATAAAAAAGTACTAATTTTAATTTCTGGTGTTGGGAAAATCGCGCCAAATGACCAAAATATCGCTAAGCTTGGCGACTTTTGACGAAATATCGCCAAATTTGTAGACAAAAATAAGTCCCCAAAAGTGAAGAGAACGGGGCCCTAGGACAATTATTTCTCGAAATTTCAAGAAGCCCCATAGAAAAGCATACGGGAAACCGAAACCTCCGTATCTCCGGTTCTAGTGGGCGATTTTGACGCAACAAAAAGCAAAATTTATCTATTTGAAGCGTAGAATACGCATTTTTAACTATTTTAAGCCCCAGAGCAGAGGGTTGCCCCGAATATTCGTAACAATATTTTCATAGTCCAAACGGAATGCGAGTTAGAAAAATAATTTTTGTTGCTGATTTTGGGGAGATTCTAAAAGATATTTATTTTACTGGTGAATAGGCTTGTTTTATGGAATCGATTCAAAATTTTAGCCAATTAATTAAATTTAGATAAATACAAAAATTAAATGCTTATCTAAAAAGGGATGTATAGTTCTTTCTATACACGGGAAAGTGCATCGGGACAAAATCAAAAAAGTTAGGGCACATCAATACTAAACATGACTACGGGAAGATCGCATTACAAAAAGAGACACCAGAAATTAATATAAATACCTTTAAATATAAAAAATGTACTTTTCTTTTACGACGTTCGGCAACGGTGTCAAAATCGTGTGACATATAAACTGCGGGTGAACGCTATGAGCAGTTCTCCGCGAGTAGAGTAGTAGCAGATATACTATGGTATAAGTCAATCACACTTTTCCTACGGGGTTTGGATGAACATTTAATTTTTGTATTTATTGTTTGAGTCGATTCCATAAAACTCAAGTTTTTCTTGGAACTTCGTAATCCATTATAAATGTCTCTAATGAATATATAAGAAAGAAGAATCAGGGTTAATGTTTTCTTGTCATCCTATATATTTCTTCCCTTCCTTTTTTTAATTTTTCATTTCAACAGTACTATACTGTACAATAATAGTTGTTATTGTACGGCACTGTAATAGTTTCTGTAAAGTATGACACAGTACAGCACATCATACTATTGCATATTGCGCTTCTGCTAGTGCTTTTAACAATTAGCGAAAAATCTAGTGTAGGCATCGAGGAATTTGCTCAGACGGATACGATACTTGTGGACAATTCGGGAAATATCCGATTCGCGTTGTAGCACGGTTCCCCACTGTATTAAAATTCTTATATTCCTCTAAAAAAAAAAATGCAGAACAGTGTTTCAGGAGGGCGTATTTATTTTCCTCATTGCACAATAGTGTTCCGATAAATTGCGTAGAGTATCGGGGGCGTAGCTCAATGAGGTTACCTCCCTCGTATCCCATCCGAATTTTAATAGAGTAAATTTAATGTATACAGTACTTACAGTTTACAAATAAATCTTGTCCCATTCAGCGCAACGATGTTCTCGGAAACATTATCGGATATCACAACTCGGATGCTAAAAAATAATGTAAAAAAGGCAATGTGTATGTGTGTGTAAAGAGTCAGACGTCTTCATAGTCTTGATCTAATTTTAGTAAAATAGTTAAAAGCGTGAATTATAAAATAAATATAACCTCAAACGAAGACTTTTTATAATGCAGCGTTTCTCCACCTGTGGGGCGCAGGGCGTTTGCAGAGGGTGCGCGAGAAAAACCAAAGAGCAAAGAGTGATGCATGTTTTTAAAAAATCATCTCATTTATTCTCATTTTTACTCAAAAATCTATCCATTTTCGCTTAAAATGTTCATTCAAACTTTACTGATGACATTATTTTGTAGAAAATGCCACTCAATGTTCATTGTTGAAGATTAAAAAACTGGATGTAAGCTGAAAAATGTGAGGGGGGGGGGCCTCCACCGTAAGGTAGCCTTTTTTTGGGGGGGGCGCGACGTTAAAAGGTTGAGAACCGCTGTTATAATGGATTCGTGATTGTTCGCTAAGATAAAAATGAGTATAAATATTTCTGTTCCCTTCGAGATTGGGAAGTTGGCGAAAAATTTAGATTACATTTGAGATCCAGACTCCCATTGGAGAATAATTAGAAAAATTAAAACTTTAAATTAAAAAATTTGTGATTATTGATTCATGTGTTTTGAGATAAGATGCATACATATGCAACCATTTTTGGTCAATCGATGATTAGGAAGGTGGCGTAATATTGTAATAAAAGTAATTTACTTCTCAGTTTCGATCCCGC
>JAWZYV010006372.1:0-22712 GCA_038373885.1 Cheiracanthium punctorium | reverse complement strand
AAGTGAAGTGCTTCTTATTTTATGTTTATAAGGAATTTGAATATAATTACACACTATTAATTTAACGCTAACGAAGCTTATATAAATTTACAGAGCCCAATTTTGACCAACTTGGCCACGGACATTGATGAATTTGGGGGGGTCCACAGCTATAAAATTTTTCTTTTTCATAAAATTTTGTCATATAAAAGAATATTTCAGAACAGCATTTGAAAGAGGGGGCATTTTCGAACCGGGCGTCCTGGGCAAGGCCCGATGTGCCCATGCGATAATAAGAGTCTGAAAATTTATCAAATATATGTAAACAAAAGAGTTTGAACATTGAATAATGAATACTGAACGTGAAGGCCCCGAATTCAGGTCAATTCGCGGAGCTGTCGATCTAATTGTCTGGAGTTTTGGTCGGTTTTCTCTACATGTAACGTGAATGCCCATTAGAACCCCTTAAAATATCCTCCGACCAAGGTCCCTGGGTAGTATTCTCCGCTGCATCTTTTCAATAATGAGAGCGAAGAGGTTAAGCATGGAAACGCCGTTAAATGCTTATATGCATGTAGAATATTATTATAAACTCAATTAAACAAAAAACAAATAAACCATATGCACGTTTCGGATGGTAAAAAAGGTCCACCCTCCCTCACCACTCATCTGAAAAGAAGGGTGGACCCTTTGTACCACCCAAAACGTGCGTACTATTCTTCCGTGCAACTTGGATAATGCGGATTTTTTGTCGATTCCTATGATTTTTTTAATTATAACTTTTTTCTGCTAGAATATATATTGTTCGGAATGTTTATATATTTCGAATTTTTCCTCTGCTACTTTCAGTGTTATTATTTTTTTAACGGGAAATGACGTGCTAAAAAGTAAAGAATTCTCGTGGAGCTATGTCAGCCGCAACTATTTTTATAGAAATCCAATCTATTCTTCGTGACTGGCAACAGTCAAAACGTCAGAGCTGGGTATTCCCAGAGTGGGATCACTGCGCGTTAAACGGTTAAACTCGCATATCTCAAAAAACTTTTAGGCCTAGAAAGTCCAAACTTTATATTTAGGATTGTTCTAACAGTTAGTCGTGCACCTCCCCTTTCGGTTCCATTCGATTGGATAGTTTATCTACAGGATCGCCCAAAAGATTCGAAATACATTACGCTCTATGGGCCGAAATTTATTAACTCGCATATCTCAAAAACTATTGGTCGTAGAATGTTGATAATTTATATTTAGGACTAGATAGATCACATATAAAATAAAACTTTTGATTGTACAATTATGATCATACGGAAAAATTATTTGACTCACCAAAAGCAACAATGATAATTAACTGAAAAATTATTAGGGTTTTGAGTTGCAATTAGTAGCACGCCTTAGAAAATCTCTTTAAGTGTCTGTCTCGCTGAGATAGTTGCGCCATATATGGAGAGGCGCATTAATTAAATATTTAGTTGGTTCATCTCACCCCGTGGTCCACCAATCCAGGAATTACCCTATATGTGTGTGTATGCAGTGAATTCCTCGCTTAGCCGGCGAAATGTCGCTTACTGCAACTAAGCATTTTGGTTGGTATTGGTGACAGTTAAGTATGGGCAACGGAGAAGCAAGGAGGAGGCGATGAACCAGCAAAATGGACGGCAGCACAAAAATTGCGGCCACAAGAAATTTCAGGCAGATATTTTTGGAGCACTCCGACATATTTGTGTTGGGGATATACAGGGTGTCCCAAAAATCTGGTAATATACTTTATTTCTTGATCTGTTAGAGATAAGTGGGCAATATTAATTGAAAAAATGCCCAAAATAGGGCAGGTAAAAAAAATACGTAAAGAAAAAATTCCAGTTGTAAAATTCCTGTCGAAACATAAAAAAAATACACTTTTGAAATTTGTATGCCCTTCCTTTGCAAAAAAAAATTCCAAATAAGTAAAATGGGCTTTATACGCTAACAAGGTGATTCTCAAAATTTCGTTCTTTCAACATAAAACATCTCACAAATATCTTTATAAAAATATAATCTGTAGCTATATGTGAATTTGAATGTGAGCGTTTAATGCTAAAGAGCAGGACATTGTTTTCTTTCGTAATTTCGGCACGACCCCTGAAACGTGTTTATCCGAAGTTATGTTTTTCCATTCGAGAACCGTTGAAAAGTGATTTAAATTATGATGCATTTATCTTCATATGTCTGAGATGTTTTATCATGATAATGTGAAATGTTGTACGTCATTTCATTAGTACATGGGGCACATTTTACTACCTATGAGTTTTTTTGTAGGGGGTCGTATACAAATTTTAAACGTGTAACTGTTTGAAATTTAAAAGAGAAATTTTTCCTTACGCAGTCTTTTTTCCTACTTTCTTTGAAGCAATTTTTCAGTTTATGTTGCACACTTATCTTAACATATAAGGAATTAAAGCCTGTTACCACCTTTTGAGATGCACTGTACAGATTTCCTTGTACACTACCACAGGGACTACGCACTCTCTACCCCCTCTCCAACAACCACTAGACCATTAAAAACAATTTCTACCTTCTCTCTCCACGATGACACTTGATTAATATTTCTAACACACAGCTATAATTAGAATTTACATCTGCTTGCGTCGTCAGCTAAAACAAACAAAACACGATCTCATTACATTCTCCATCAGGACCTTACATAAGTGTTTGAGCTGAGCGAAATCCTCGTCGTTTTACGTCTCTCTTTATGTTGGCACCTAACAGCATTATCTACCTAAAGCCGATATAATCATTTTACATCCGTGACAGCGTGCTGACACAGAGCGATGAAGACTCTTCAACCAGCACGAGTTCCGTAATCCTATCTTTCTCGTTCACTATCCACTGCAAACCGCAATGTGATGCAGGTCGGAAGTAATTAACTGGATAGGTCTAACCTAATTTCATTGTATGCGCTCTTCTGTCGACTACAACACATGTAATAGTAGTCACACATGACCTCTTACTCTCTGTCTCTACTAACCTCTCTTATCTCTAGCTAGCACCCGCGCCGACTAAACTTGAGCGCTCTAATCGTCACGCATACAACTTAGCACCGAAATCGACATAACCGACTGCAATGAGATAGACCATCTGCACTCGACGCCACCAAGTCCTAAATCGACCAGTGGAACGATATTCGCACCCAAGAACTATCTCACTGAGAGCTGCCTGCGCATTACAAAATCTCGAGGCCATTGACTTGCTGTTAGACAAACCCAAGAACCATCGAGTTCAACATAAGCATCTGCTCTCTCTAAGTCAGTTTCCTACACAAGCCGCTCTGCTCCGACAACAAAATTACACATATTGCCGACCACTATTCAATTACACATGCATGAACCACACCTTCTTTGCCATGGCGCAGGTCGAGAAAAGGCAGACAAACATTTTTAGAGGATCACACTGACCATCACAACAGCGATTTGACACCTCACTCAAATCATAACAAAAATATCTCTCTATCTCTAAAGCGCACAAAACTCACACATCACTGCACAGAGAATACCTCTACCAGTCTTCCACGCACAAGAGCGCAGCAACCTCTTATATCGTATTAGCGAGTGATTCGATTCTGTGAACAACAGTGGCATAGTCACGTCTACTGCACTCATATACGATTTCAATCGCGAAAAAACTACATTATCGTCCATGGGCGGCGGCACAAGCATTAGCAGTAGTTTCCTGAGTCAATCCTGAGCAAGCGCACATTGCCCAAATTCAACATACATCCCAGCTTGTCCTTCGATATCCACTCACACTAACATCTTAGATTCTATTTAATGTCATGAGCGTTTGACCCTGTAGCTTATTAACTACATTTGTTCTACAAAATCTGAGATTTGGGGTGATGTTAGAAAGAAGAGGTCTCGAGGCGGCTCTATTCAGAATTCAGACTCTCTTAGCGATGACTACTCTGATCTCAGCAGTTGCGTCATCCTATCCAAAGTCATGAAAAAAGCTAGTGAGAGGAGATTGATATTGGTAGGTTTGGTAGGTGAATTGAATTTAATAGTTTTTTTATAGTGTATTAAGTCCTATCAAGAGAATCTATGATCACTATTGAGTGCCGGATTCACAAGAACGTCGCGAATCATAGTCGATGCGAAACTACCACACCCTCCAGCTGGTGTAGGAGTTTAGGGGATTTGAGGTTGAGTGATAGGGAGGTGGTATGGTGATGGAAGTGTTGATTTTGTTTTAGAGGTGTTAATGTAGGTAGGGTTTTGGGGAATGGTTTAGAGGGGGAGTAAGTTGGGATTTTTTGTGGAGAATGGGGGGGATTGAGGGATGGGGTTGTGGGTGAGTATTGAAGGGAGATTTTTAAATGGGTGGGAGAGAGTGGAGGGTTATGTTAGGGTATGGGAGGGTAGTGTGGAGGAGTTTAGGGGGGAAGTTAGAGGAGTGGTTGTTGGGTGGTTGGGGGGGGTTAGGTTGGAATTGGTTGGGAGGTGGGAGGGGGGTAATGTTGTTATGTTGGGGGGGATGTTGAGTGGTTGGGGTGTTGTTTGGTGGGCGTGTTTGATTATGTGTTGAGGGAGATAGGAGGGTGTAGTTGGTATGTGTGGTTGTTTTGATAATGGATAAGGGAGTTATTTGATTGAATTGGTGGGTAGAAGATTGGGTATTTATAGGTTGGTGTTGGTAGTAAATGGGGTTTAGAATTTTTTTGTGTGGTTTGGTGAGTTTAAAAGTGAAGGAGATAGGTTGGTTGGGTAGGGTGGTGTGGTAGTGGGGGGGTGGTAGTGGATGGGTTGTTTATTGTGTATTTTGGTGTGAGAGGGTGTGGGGGAATTGTTGATGATGTAAGTTGGGATTGATTGAGGGGGTAGGATGTTGAATGAGAGGTAGATTGAGTGGGAGTGGGGTGATTTTAGTGTAGAGTTTTGTGGAGGAGATGGATTGTGAGTGGTGTATTGGGGATGGTAGTGAGAGGTATGAAGGTTGGATGGGGGGTAGAGTATGAGTGGGATTGGTGTGTTTTGGTGTGAGAATTTAGAGGAAAGGGGATTTGTGAGTGGTGTAAGTGGGGATGTGAGTGATGGGATATGGATTTTGGTGTATAGGATGAATGAGTGGGGTTGGTTTGGTTGGTGGGAGTATAGAAGGATTGGGAGTGGTGTGATTTTGGTGTTAGAATTTTGTGGAGATGGGGATTTGTAGTGGTGTAGGTGGGGATGTGAGTAAGGGGGTTGGGATTTTGGGGGAAGAGGATGAGGATGAGTGGAGTGGTTTTGTTGTTGGATGGGATGGGATGAGTGGGGTGTTATGATTTTGTTAGATGGTGTTGTGTGGAGGAGGAGATTTGGGGTTGTGTTTTTTGGGGTGGAAGTGAGGAGTTAGGTGTGTTGGGTGGAGGGATGAGAATGGGTGAGATTGGTATGATTTTGGTGTGGTTTTTGTGGAGAAGGGGAGTTGTGAGAGGGTAATTTGGGATGAGTTTGAGGGGGTAGTGTGGAGATGTGATTTAGAGTTTAGTTGTTTGGAGTAGGAGGAGGAGAATAAGTGGATTGGGTTGTTTTAGTGTGATGTTTTTAAGGAGAATGTGTTTTGTAGGTGGTTAATTTGGGATGGGGATTAGGAGATTAGGGAGGTGGGGGATTAAGATGTATATATGTAATTATGGATGGGGGTGAGTGTTAATGGGATGGTGTGTGTAATGAGATTTGTTTTGAATGGGATTTGAGTTAAGAGAATTTGGAATTATGTAGAATGGGGATTGTGGGGGGATGGTTGATGGAGTTATGGGTAGGTGATATTGATTGTGGTTTGGGGAGTAAGAATTTTTGTTTGATAATGGGTGGGTTTTGGGTTGAAAGGTTGTATGAAGTTGGGGGGTTTGGTGATTAGTGTTAGGGGGGTGGATGAGGGTAGAAGTGGTAGTTTGGTTTTGGGATTGGGGAGGTTTGGGGAGTTGGAAAAATTAGGTTTGATTGGTAGATTGGGGAGTTTGGAGGTTGTGTTGAGAGGTTTGAAAGGTTGTTAGGATGGTGGGAGGATAGTGATGGTTTTGGGTTAGAGGGTGGAGTTGTTTTAAGGGATAGGGGGGATTTTTGAGTGGGAAGGTTAGAGATTGTTTGGAGAATTAAGTTTTAGGGATTTAAGAGTTTAGATAGGTACTTTTAGATGGATAATGGTGTGGGAGCAATTTATTTTTTGGCCTACTAATATTTTACATTAGCCTCGAAATCTTCAATTCTTATTGTTTTGCGTGTAAAGCATTGCATTCCTGCTCTGATTTCCCATGCACACGATATTATAATTTAAAAAAAATAACCTTACGAATATAAACTAAAAAAAAAAAAATCATTATTATTCTTTTATTTTTACTTTGAGAATTTAAAACTTTTTATTCGGCAAAATCGCCACACATGGCAACCACGATCCTTATTTTACACTTTTTTCACTACAGGGGTTACAATTACGGAAAGATTTTTGCGTGAAGAGCATAAAAAATCTCTTAAATTCCGGGAACGGGTGGACTTTCAAAGTTTTAAAGTGGACTATGATTTATTCTATATTATTTTACATATCTGTGCTAAATTTCAGGCCGATAGGTCCATTTTTGTGGATTTGTATACGAATCAAATCCACAAACAAACAAACAAACAAACAAACAAACAAACAAACAGAATTTCATTTTTATTTATAAGATTTTTCTAACATCTAGTTGAGCAACTCCCCTTTCGGTTCCATTCTACTAGATAGTTTATCTACAGGGCCGCACAAGAGATTCTAGATACATTATGCTCTATGGGCCGAAATTCATTAAAACGTACTTTAGAGGTATTGGGCTATTTCAAACGACTCAGAAGTGATATATGCTGTTAAGAGTTACAAAATGAATTTCTCTATTAAAAAATGTGTCTTTATTATTTATAGTTCTCCTACAGGAACACTCAAAAGATTTCCAATACATTACGGTCAATGGCAATTTTAGAAGCATTAATCCATTTCAAGCATAATACCGCCCTAATATATGTTAGGTAATGGTCCGACCACGGTCACGTGCCTCCCTCAACAAATACGCCAAAAGTCGCCGAGCTTGGCGAATTTTGGAGTACGTTTGTATGCGTTTAACTCTCAAATCTCAAAAACTATTAGTCGTAGAATGTTGAAATTTCATATATAAGATTGTTGTAACATGTAGCTGTGCATCTCGATTTTTGGTTCCAATCTATTGGGGAGTTTATTCACAGGACCACCGAAGAGAATTTCGATACTTTAATGTCTATGGTCATCTTTAATATAATACAACTGTAGACAGTCATTGTTTGGTCCATGCCCAAAATCTCGCCGTCTGTCATCGACCATGGCGAGTTTTGCCGAAAAATGCCAAATTTGGCGATAGTCAGTCATTGGGTCGATGCCCAAAATATCGCCATTTGTCACCGTTCTTGGCAAGTTTAGGCGAAATATCGGCAAATTTGGCGATAGTCTGTCATTGTTTGGTCCATGCGCAAAATCTCGCCATTTGTCGTCGACCTTGGCGAGTTTTACCAAAATACCGCCAGATTTGGCGATAGCCAGTCATTTGGTCCATATCGCCATTTTTCATTGTCCTTGGCGAGTTTTGGCGATAGTCAGTCATTTGGTCCATATCGCCATTTTTCATTGTCCTTGGCGAGTTTTTGCGAAATATGGCAAAATTTTGCGATAGTCAGTCATTGTTTGCTTAAAATCTCGCCATATGTCGTCGACCTTTGCGAGTTTCGTCGAAATATCGCCAAGTTTGGCGAAAAAATTATTTCGTACTTTGTATAACTCTAAAACTGGAACCCGTAGAATTTTGAACTTTTGTACTTAGAACTACTATTGTAACATCTAACTGTTTTCAATATCTTTCTTGACTGCAATCGACTGAGAATTTATTTACAGGGTCAGCCAAATGACTTTAAATACATTAAGGTCTATGGATACATTCAATTCATTGAAAGTCTGTGATCAATGATACTTTGGCTATCCCCAAAATCTCGCAAACTATCTCAAGCTTGTCGGCTTTTGGTGAAATACCGCCAAATAAAGTGGCAGAAGGAAATCTTTCAAACTGAACTCAGCTTGGCGATATCGATATATTTGGCTAGAAATCGCTAAACCTTACTAATACTGCAGTATTTTATCTCTTTCAAAGAAAATAAGTTTAGATGAAGCGCGCCGAAAATATCTTTGATTTAATAGACGTGCAAGGAAATCATGTGTTGTCCACATCAGATTTTTGTATTTTTAAAGTAGAGTTATATTTCTCAATTTCCGTTTAGTTTCTTCGGATGTGACGAAAGCACGACCAGAGGTATCATTGTAAAAATTTAAAAATACTTCTCCTCATTCAGATTGCAAACAAAATAAGAAAAAAATGCCCCAATGACCCTGCGTGGTTCATCACTGCCTTGTGATACTCATAATTCGCTGGACCGTTTCTGTCAGTCATTTGCGGTCAATCCATCGTCGTCAGCCGTTGGTCGAAGAGAACTCTTCCTCCTAGCACTTGGGGTGTCCCTGGCTCCATACAACCTGGCCAGATCCGAGTTTTAGCCTACTACGACCAACATAGCAAGACCAGCCAGGGAAACGGGCAAGATCCACGTTTTGGGCTTGCCACCCACAACAGAAAGGCCACTTAATTTATTCTTGGCCGGTGTCACCACTAGAGGCCTCGGTCGCAGCTTCGACCCGACCAAGCGCGATGACAGCAGTCGTCACAACCATCATCCTCTGCAGAGCGCTCCTACAGACACGCATCGCAGCGAACGTCCGAGCGCACAAGGCAAGTGACCGTGATGCACATCACCTGCTCGCAATCCGGTGATCGATGTTCTAATCCATTACACTCATAACATCATCACATACTTCACATACTTGCACATTATACATCCATCATCAATTAAACACTTTGGACTAGAACCACGTGCAACCGGCTCGCGAGCAGAGAGAGCTCACGCACGTAGTGCCATTGCAGGCCACTCAGTTCATGCCTGTTACTTCTATATAAGGTTTCCATTGTTGAAAGGTACGTGGTGCAATGCGAACACCAACGCTTTGTTGAACTGATAAACTTGTTTTGAATTGCTCCGTACGCTAAAGTTTCAATAATTACAGGCCCTTCCATTGTTGTAAAGATAGATACATAATGCAATGCAAACACCGGCGCATTGTTGAAATGAATAACTAGTTTTGAATGGCTCAGTACCCTATTGTTTCAGTAATTGCCGCCCTCACCATGGCCGAGTGGATAAGGCACGAAAAATGGCAACGGCTGAAGTGTGAAGGTCCAGGGTTTGAGTCCCATCGAGCAGTTGGCTATCTAACGGTCGGGAATTGGGGTCGGTTTTCTCCAGGTGTAACATTTTTATGCGTTAAAACTCCTTAAAAAGTCCTCAGACCAAGGCACCCCCTGTCCTAGACTGATAGCCCACGCGTAGATTTGCCTTTAAAACACAAACATGCTCAATAGTTACTGCCTACTTCAAAAAGAAGGAGATACAACGTATATTCTACAGTGAAAATTCTATGAGAGGTCACCTGTATTAAGCAACCCTCTCCTCCAACGACCACCTGTTTAAAACACCGGTTTTTTAAGCTATCTACCTGATGTTAAAAGGTCCTCTATAAGAGACCACACCATCCTCTATAAGTGACCGGGCCCAGTTCCCTAACCAAAAATTTGCTTGTATTTGTCAGGAAGTAAAGTACGAAAATACCACATTCCAAACCAATCGCTCTACTTCAAATCGGCAGCAGATGCAAGTACACGTACACATTACGTACAAATATTGTAGGTTAAAAAAGGGACATGTGTAAGAAACGAGCGATTTTACCGCTGGAGCAGTGCATCGATGTTATCGAGTCTCACGAAAAAGGCAATTCAAAAAGGACATAGGCAGTTACTTTTGAAAGTGATAATACCCAAGAAGCAAATTTTAGATTTTATTAATACAAATTCAGAACGTTTGAAGTATATAATGATAAATTCTTTTTTTGTGTAATAAAATAGAAAGAGAGAAAAGAATGGAACAATCTGAAATTTCAAAGTATATTATTAAAATTTAAATTTTAAAAATATTTTTGTATAATTACTAATGCATTTCTATTAAATTTCATAAATCACAAATAAACGATATTTTTACCTTTATTTTCATGACTAAAATATTTATACTTCTTTAAGCGACCTCCTCTCTTACAGACCTATTTTTCGCGGAATGAGGGTGGTCGCTACTGAGAAGCTTCACGTAGGCTCTTTTTTTTTTTTTTTTAAAAGAATTAAACATTCCGGACTTAGTAAAATTTTCTTTAGCTATTCTGAACTTTGTGATGACAACTATAAACACCGTAAGTTTTTATATTAAATTTACACCTGGATTAACCTAATGCACGAAAAGATAAATAATTTCACTTATACACAATCTTCATCTCAAATAAAGAAATGAGAGAGAGATAAAAAAAAGGTAATGCTCACCTAGCGTTTCAAAAGTATCTCGTCTTAAATTTACATACTAAAATCCAGCTAAGCGTTTGCTACAGAGCACTTCGCAAGGGAAAAAAATCCCCAAGAGAAGTATGCAAACAAATATGCTAAAACAAATTGCATTTTCTAGTAAAATAAAATATTAGCACATTTTTTAGTCAATCACTTTTAATGTATGAAAATAATAACAGAAAATAAAACTTGAATTGCTTACTCTAAAGCCCTTTTTATGCTTGTTTATGATGTTCGGTTAAGACAATAAAACTCATTGTTGGAAACTTTCTTATTTCAAAGGAGGAGCTGCTTGGATGATATCGAAAAACCTTTGATGGAAGTGCAACATTTGAGATGCTATAGCAAATGCATTATTTATTTTAACAAAAATTTGTTTATAGAAGTTGATAAAAGATTTATCTGAAACATTTTGTACAAGTGCAGTTTTTTATGTACAAGAAAAATTTTCATAAAATGCATTTCACGATAACAATGTTAATATTTTCTGTAACTGATTCCATTAGGTGTAATCTTTAACCCATGCAAAAACCCTTAACGGGTTAAACGTTTGTGACGCAGCATTGTACTTTATAGCTATATGAATGTTAAATATGGGTCTTAAAAATAATGATATCAAATTTTAAGTGACGAGCTGCTGGGATTTTTAAAGATTTGTTTTTAAATTCCATTGCAGTTACTTTCGTTTTATTTTCTAAAGAAGATTTACGCATTTAAGCAATGCTTTTAATTATGAAATACACTGTGAAATATATCACACTTTCAGTGTCTATATAATGTATTCAAATGAATTGATTTCAATAATTTAATTTATCTTTTGCGTCACGCTATCCAAAAGGGCAAGCAAAATTTTCATATACATTTCACTTTCATATACTTTGTTTGGTTACTATGACACTAACTAAACATTTACGTAAATTTCAAAAAAGCCCATCTTGCAAAAGAGCGACAGCGAAGATGGAACGGAAGTCTCCCGGCGAGAGTGCGGCAGCGGAACGTACTAGCTATCTAGGGCCAAACGGGTTTGCCTTATAAGTTAACTTGTACAAGTCTTGTCACTTATCTACGCGACATCTCGGATAGCTGAGAGCCAAAAGCAAAAGGAAATAGAAATATTGTTAAATGAGTGACTAATTAAAACATAAGAGATAACATATTCAAAAGGAAGAATGAACGGAATTATCACGTGAGTATGAAATCATGGATTGAGATTGAGCACCGAGTCATTTCCCTTAGATTTTTTAGGTCAATTCTTTGCATCAATTTGAAGAGTATATTTATAACAATTTGGAATACTGTGATGAAAATTGATGATTAATTGAACCAAAAAAAAAAAAAAATTAAGAGCCTACTTATCCTTAAAAAATATTTTCTTAGGCTCTCTCACTTTTGTGTCCGGCAACAGCACTGTATTCATACTCCCAGTCTTGATTACCGCCTCGCAAAGAAGATCGTTTTCCGTATTTTATTGCGCGGGTTTAATAGTCCCCTCTTTGAACTGGATTAAATAAAAAAACAAGTTTTCCTAGCTTAATCGGCGACGTCACTCATCGAATTTGGCACTGATTAAAATCATATATTAATTGTTAAAAATTCGTTAGAGCGTATTCCGAGATCCAGAAGATAAAGAAATGAAATAGCGGAAATTAGCTGTAAATATGAGTGCCACGAAGTTTTATGGTTGGTTGCGTCACTCGTAGAACTGTCGTTCTCCATGATTATATTAGATTTTCAATTGCGTTGTGATGTTGAATCATGAAATATATTTGAAATATTAAGAGTTATAAAATAGTCACCACCTTTTAACTTTTTAAAGAGCAAGATGATGATTAATCCATAAATTTACGTTTGTGTAATTACAGTTCCAATTTGTACCGTCAAACATTTAAAGCTTTTATGAAACTAAATAGGCATTTTATAAAATGATTCCATGCTTTAGATTACGAAAGAGGACTATTCGGTGCTTATTACCTTTTAAATGTAACTTTTTTCATCCATATTTCAGTTTTTTGTTATAAAAATCACCAAACTTGTATGAAGAAACTCTTCAAAATTTGAAATTCCATATCATATAAGTGATTCAAGACGCAGGTTATACTTCTTTACCTTTACTCTTAAAACAATTTTTTAAGTGCACGCTCCCATCTTTGCAATGGCAAGAATGCAATTTTTTGGGGGGAAGTCAGAGCATCCAAAGACAAATGCTGGGCTTTAAGGAGAATCTTTACCTTTGCTCTTTTTTCACCCTGAGAAGGAAAAGGATAAACCAACGTTTAATGAAGGATCGGTTAAAGTCAGACACAATTCATTTCTTTAGAACGTGAAGTGAATTTTTTTTTTACATTTTAATAATTTTCAAGACACCCAGGGTTGTTTAAGATAGTTTCAAATTTCGTTTCAGCAGATAAAATTTTCTTTCTCGTAAGAGGAATACGTTCACATTAAAATTTTCAGATATTTCAAATGAGAATCTGTTATACTTACGTTTTTGTGAATAAATATACAACATGCAGGTTTTCCGAAAATGCTAGCCGATGGCACTGTCAGCTCAATTTCATCAAAAATGAACAAGTTTTTAATTCTTCACAGTGTCGCAAATAGGGAATGATTATGGAGGAATTGTTGCTAAATATAGCGACATTTTTGTCTACTGAATTTAGCAACTTTTCTCAAAAAACATCTGGCAACATTGACTTCCTCTGAACTTTTTAACTTTCATGCTTATTGTAAGACAAATAGCCATAATGAAAAAATACGAATGTAATATAAATAATATTATTTTAGATATTAAGATGGGTGGGAAAACATTATAACCTCTATGCATAGATTTTTATTTACAAAATATCTGAAATGAATGATGACGACTGTAATGTGTTCAGAGATCACAGGATATCACATCTGATGTTGCGTGACCTCCAACTCACTTTTAATGAGCCGTTTGTAAAGGATATGCAATGTTGCATGTCCTTTTACTCCTAAAAGTCACGTATCATACAAGTGATTTTAAGTGAGAAAGAATTTAAATATAATACTTGTCGTAATTTCATGTACAAGTTAGTCTTAATACAAAGCGCACTAAAATTTAGACATACTTTTTAAATTAGTTCTTATTTTCTTACGACAACGAAAATTCTGGTGTGTTTTATTCGATAGATCAATACTTGTAGAAATGTTGTAGGTGATATAGAATACATAATATGAGTTTGATGCAATGGTCTTCAGTGAGTCACGAAATTTTACGTTCCCAAATGAAGATCATTTCGTGTTCTAATTCTGAAGTACACTAAGGATTTCAAACAGAATAGGAATAAATTCTGTTTATTACTAAGCGAATAAACTTAGGTGGATGTTTGTTTACAGACCCAAACATATAAAAAAATGATAATCGATAAAACAATCAACGCTTCGGAAAAGTTTTTACTTTATCATTAAAAAATATAATTTCGGTTTGTCTATCTATCAGTTTATGCTCTTAACTACCGAAAATATGCTTCGATTAAAACAAAATTATTATGTTTTATCTACGGACTATATCCGTGAGACACATTTAAAGTAGTGTATTCAGCATTTGTGTGTCTTGTACAAGAGCACGCAAAAGAATTTCAAGATATTACGCTTTATGGACAGTCTTCCCATGAAGCAGTTTTTGGGGACGTTAATTAATTTCAAAGAAAACAAAATGATATATTTATTAAGAATTACAAAAAAACACTCTTCTTTCAGAATACAGGAAGTATACAGACATTTATAATAGCATACACTGTAAAAAATGTTTTTAAAAAGCATTTGATTACTTAGAAATCTCTAGGAAACAAGGATTGCATTACTTTTTTTAGTATGATGCCATAACTTTATTAGTATAACTTCTAAATAAAGCCATGTATTTCAATTGATTTACATGGATTTATTTAGCAGTAATAACTAAGAAAAGTTAGGGCATCTTTGTTTCCAAGATATTTCTTAGTAATCGACTGAATTTTTATTACAGTGTCGTCTTCATTTAAAGGATGGAAAATTTCTTTTATAGGGTCTTGCATACTGTATTAAATATAGAACAGATTTTCCTTTGGTTATGCTTAAAATTTCATCAAGTTTGACATAGAACGCCATCGCTTATCGCCACATTTTGCAGATCACCAAATGTGGAGTAAAAAGTAGAGCTATGTTAAAAAGTGTTTCATAATCGATTCGTTTAAAGTGATTTATCTTTATTGTTAAGATAATTGCAACGAATTTTACTATGAAGTACACTATTGAAGGTGGTACCAGGAATACCTCTTTTACAGGACACTCAGAACAATTCCAATAAATTCTTGGCGACAACCACTGTTTATAGAACGATATATAGGGGACACTGATGTTGAGTTTTACCTGTGTTTGCTTTTTATCTTTCACTTGTTTTAGGTGTTAACTTTTTCCTTGAAGACTTAAAATCTGTATTTTACTCTGTCTGGCGCAGTATATCCTCTCTGGATCTTGTGCCATTAAACTCCAACCAACCAACCACTGATGTTGAGTTAAACGCAGTGTCAGTGCACCTATAGCAAAATGTAAAAGAAACCAAGAAGTTGGGATAACGCCGTTGTGTTATGACGTATAAAGATCAGCTCAGCAGTCAAAATAGTGTGTTTGTTTATTCTACCTGGCCCGGTCGGCGATTGCCGAGGCCTACAAAATAGATATACTACTTTATAATGAAAGCAATTTCGAACAACATTTGAACAATAATACTTACGATTGTCAAGTTCAATAAATATTATAATTGCAACGGATACTAAATCTATCCTACTTATATACAATTCTGCCTTAATTCAAAAAGAAATCGGAAAAATTTTGAGAAATGGAAAAAAAAGTGAACTTCTATTTAAAAATTCGAAAAAGTCTGAAAATCAGACTAAAGTTCGAAGAATTGTATCTCTGAATAAATAATTTTTTATGATCTCCATGCATGGTTTCAATATCGTTCATTATAACTAAATTCCCTTTAATATTTTGAAGGCTTGATAAATTTTACGAATCAACAATCCAGTTACATATAAAGCAACAAGTTTTCAACAATATATTTTATTGCTTGCTAGCTTTAGCTGCATGCCGTTCTTCGCACTGTAGGAAACTAATATTTTACTAAAATATAATCGTAAATATCTATGCGATAACAAAATGTCAAAAAGTAGTTCTTTTGTTGAAACTACCGCGGGATATATTACGCAACGTAGGATTGTGGTTTAGTTAGTTGTAAGACGATCGTTGAAAAATAATATATATAACACTTTTAATTTCAAAAAATAGTTATTAACATGGTATACTGTGCTTTAATCCATATTATACAAACAAATTTACTATTACTACCAGAGAAAAAATGAGAATACTATCTATTTCTTATATTAACATTCTCTATCTTCGTTTCTCCGTCTTTAATGCTCAATTTAAAGAAACAGATTAGATATTTTAAACCAATGATTCTTTTTTTACTTTTTGGCGATTCTGTGGAATTTATACATTGCCATTAAAACAGATCTCCATATGTTTTTTAAGCATATTTCTTGTCTGATTCCGGAGCTATTCTTTCCGGAGCTATTTTCCTAAAGATGTAAATTTTGCGCAAGAGTTCATTAAGTTGCTAAAATTTAACCCCAAAAAAAGTATATCTAATATAGATAATATACCGCCAAAAGTCCTCCAAACTTGGCGACATTTTGCACGATTTTTGGGAATACATACAACGACCGTCGTCAAACCGATAGTGAATACTATGCATTATGTTAATGTGTTTTGCATCTTGTGGTGACATTTGAATTTTCCACGATTTAAAAAAATGCAACTTTCCTTTCGTTATTATGGTTGCTGAAAAATCACAGAGCACAAAAATCGCTGAGGGTAACACGCGCATTAAACAAAATACTTTGAATTTTTATAATAGTACATTTTTGCGTCAAAGCCTTTTAATGTAATTAGATTTCCAACTCATTTTTAAAATCATGACGTCAAAATGACATCATTCTCAGTTGCGATATCTAACATGAATAAGGGAAAGAAGAAAAAGAATATAAACACTTTTTTTTTAAATTTTCTACAGTATCTGATAATGTGGATGGAAGTTTATTATTTCGCTCGTGTTGTAATTTTGTTAAAATATGTTAACCTCATTAGGATTTTTAATGCATATTTACAGTGACATCAGTGTCATTTGAATTATTGAAAGTAAAAAATAAATAAATCTAACTTTGTTAACTACGCTCACGAATGTGCTGAAATCGGACATTTGAGTAGCTTTCTACTCTGAATATTGCGATAAAAAGTAAAAAATTAGGGAACGGGTGGACTTCCAGAATTTTAAAGCAGCCTACGAACTATCCTATGTCGTTTTATGTGTATGTGCAAAATTTTAAACCGGTCGGTCGAACGGTGTAGGAGGACGAACAAACAAACTTTCACATTTATAATAATAGATATAGATAAACACTCAAATTATTACTTTTTGATAAAAGGGAATGAAGCAACTTATAGCATACAATAGCAAAAAGCTATTTCATCGTAGAAATGGATGTAGCTCTCCGACCTACACAACTTTTTTAATACTTCATTTTTGAAGACTTTAATTTTTATAGCAGAAATGGAAAATGTAGTAACTTCTAAAATTATTTCTTTTTCACTAATTTTTATAGAGATTAAAGCAATACAGAATTTATTTCATCTCATGAAATTCCAAAGATAGTTGTAATGTTGATTCAAGTATTCATAAAAATGTACAATACACAGATTGGAAAAATGCATTTGTTACGTTTCACTATATGATTTATCCTTACAAAGCTAATATGAAAAAGCAGAGTAAGAAAATAAATAAATAAACTATGAAATTCGAACAACATTATTTTTAAAAACTTCAGATTAAAAGAATGTATTTTTAAATAATCATTATAACCAGATTCAACTATTTAAAATTTATTTTTTTCTTCATAGACGATTTTCTTATATATATATATATATATATATATATATATATATATATATATATATATATATATATATATATATATATATATATATATATATATATATATATATTTGCTGCAAGTGCGCATTTATAGTTTTGTAATTTTTCTAGTTACTACCTTCAGTTTCTCCTTTTCAATCAGCATCTATGATTTATCTATATTCATTTTGAATATTTTGTAAAATACAGCTTTCTATTTAGACTATCTCCATTCTATTTTTATTTAAATTTCCCAACATAATCAGCAATAATGTTTAATTTACTTCTGCCCAGTGATATGGTGTTGCTGCTGCTGCTGTTTTTAATTTATTCAGTGTAAAAACAATATCTTTTTTCTATAGTGGACTCCGATTAATGTGATCAGTTTGGGACAACGTGATTTTGATAACAATAACCGATTGATAACAATAAACGACATGCAAAATTAGATAAATTTACCCCCCCCCCACTCTAATTTACGCGTACTAAATTTCAAAATAAAATGGAAAAACTCGCCTTATTTTTGTGTACTGTATATTATCCTTTAAAACAAGGGAGGGGAAGGCATGCTGGCTTAGGTGGAAGCATTGGTGGCAGAGGGAGAATTCTGGGAAATTCAAACAACGGCAAAGGGAAAGAAAAGAATGGGTTCCTTCTGAATACATTGTGAATATTCCTTTGCCAGTTAAAATGAGGTTCGAAAATTGATAACATTAACCGATGTAATGATCTCATAAAGCGATAATTTTAACATACAAATGAATAGAGAAAATCTGGACCAAGTGATTTCGATAACAAAAAGCGATTGATAACATTAACCGCGATCATATTAAGCGGAGTCCACGGTATTTGGATTACTTAATAAAATAACAATTATCTAAATTTTGTACCGTTGCTAACTACTTTACTTTGCTTGCGATGCTTTTATTATAATGTGCTTCCCGCTATTGGCAATCATACGAGTTATTTCCACTATTGGTTACCACACAGCGACCTTTTTAAATATAAAAATTATATAGTACTTAGACATTGATGTAATGTACAGCTAATAAGCCATCTTTATTAGAAGACCTTAATACTTATTAAGTTACTTATTTTATTCTAGTTTCAGCTAGTAATATTTTTGCTCTTATTTTACTCAAGTTACTCTTCGCTGTATTTTTTTTAAAATTCATATTTCTACTTTACTGTCATGTGTATGTATTTTTCTATTTTTCTTTTTGTAAATATTTTATTCTACTCCAGACTTTCAGACAATTTACTGTTATGTGTTTGTTTACATTTTAAAGAAATTATTGCTAGCATTGTTTTGTCACTTAAAATTTAGTATGTACCTCTCACTTTTTTATGATTGGTAGTCTTTAATAATTTAGCGCCTGGCAAACAAGGAAATAGTAATTTTTCTTATGCTCGGTACAAGAAAATTAATGATGATAAGGATTATCTTGGATCGAAAGCCTGCGACTTATCATCACTTGATAAAATACATCAAAGGCCTACTCTTAAATTTATAAAATGCACATCTTCTCGCTGTAAAACTTGTCCTTTTGCTGACACTGCAAATATTTGTAATAGTGTGTCTAATTTAAGCACGTTTTGCAAAGTATACAACTGCACCTATATGTTAACCTGTAATCTATGTAAAATAGCTTATATTGGCCAAACTAGCAATCCTTTACACCTTCGTATTAATCTATATCGAAATCATGTTAAGAACTATCCTAATAATCTTTCTGGTAATAACTTTGAGTATGAACATTTTCATATGCATGGGTTCAATAATATTAATATCACTATTTTATCTATAAAGAAGAACCATAACGAACGTTTATTTTTAGAAAACTACTTCATCCAATATCATAATACTAGTTATCCATATGGTCTAAACCAATTAGTTCATAATAAACAATTAATATATTATACTAGCAATACTAACATAAATAAATATTCTCCAATCTATAATACTTTAAACTTGTCTATATATCATAAAACACTTAGAACTTCTAGAGGTAAACGTAAAAAGAGTAATAGTACTAAGTATTCTAATAGTTATATAAAATCTGCTATTTTAAAATTATATAATTACTATACCAGTACTTATAATTAGTTTAACATACGTACTTTCATTAATTTCATTAAAAAGAAACTTTTAGTTAAGTATTTTTCTGTTTGTTCAAATCTTAACATTTCTGGACATTTTTCTCACCTATTCTTCGATCTCATTGTTGCACCAGCCACTGCACTTACCGTAAACCTAAAAAATAACAGTAATAATACACCTTCTAATTCTAACTTATTAATTACTTTCCCAAATCATGCAATCAATAACTTAAACTTCAATACAATATTTTCTACTAATAACACTTACTTTCCCATTAAAAATGTCATCATTAAAAAGTCCTTTAAATATCCCCTACCCTTTGGTAGGAAACTATTTAACTATAACTCCTTTTCTAAAACATATAACCCTTCTGATACACCACCCTGTATATGCAATGATAATCACTATAGGAACTTCATTAGGGATTATGGACACATCATTACTGGGGATCTCGCTATCATAAAAGATATTAGGTTAAAAAAACTCATGCAGAAGGGCTATAAACACCGTATTCCTTCAAAACACTCTCTTGGTGGCATTGTAACACAATTCACATATGATTTAGATTTTTACATATATAATACTGCCTTAAAATACAACACTCCTATTGAAGCCTTCACTACCTGGAAAGTGAAAGTACTTTCAATCTTTAAGCAAAATATTGCTAAATATGTAAAATACAGGTCTTCTGTCAATAGTCAATTTCATACTCAAATAGACTTTCTAAAGCAGTATTTCAGAATTACTTATGCAGATAAATCATCCAATAATTATGCTTTTTTTTTGTAAACAGTTATATCATAGCTTGTTAGCCTCCTCAATAGTAAATAACAGTATCTATTTATCCACTAATCTGTCTACTGTAGCCTGTAACAAAAAAATTTTGGCTTTCTATAAACTTCTCAATCTACAACATAACAATCTAAACTATCCTTATATTGTACTAATCCCTAAATTTCATAAATCGCCTTTAAAGTTTCGAACTGTTACAATAGGATGTAATAGATATAGCAACTTAGCAAGTAAACTTTTATTAAAGATACTGTCTGTTATGCATGACTATTATATAAAACGTAATGATTACTCTATCTCTGTAGGAAATAGTTATGATTTACGCAATACAATATGTACTATCTATATAAATAAAATTAAAATTTTTTCTGTAAATTTCTTGGAATTGAAAAATTTTGCGATTTCTATCCGTTTCAAGCATCCGGGAATCCGATGCCACCCTCAAAAAAAAGTTTGTCTGTCTGTCATTCTGTCATTCTGTCATGACGCTTTTTTTGTTTAAGCATCACGTCAAAACGGCTGAAGAGAATGGTATGAAATTTGGTGTCATGATAGGTGGTCACTCAACTTAAAACATAGGGGTCGAATTTTTCAAAAATCTTGATTAGATTTTCAGATTTTGCGAAAATCGTTTCAAACTCCGTAAATTTGTGTTCAAGCATCACGTAAAAACGACTGAAGCGAATGATATGAAATTGGGTGTCATGATAGGTGGTCACTCAACTTAAAACATAGGCGTCGAATTTAAAAAAATCTTCATTGGATTTTGGGATTTTGCGAAAATCCTTTCAAACTGCGTAAATTTGTGTTCAAGCATCACGTAAAAACGACTGAAGCGAATGATATGAAATTGAGTGTCATGATAGGTGATCACTCAACTTAAAGCATAGGCGTCGAATTTTTAAAAAATCTTCATTGGATTTTGGGATTTTGCGAAAATCCTTTCAAACTGCATAAATTTGTCTTCAAGCATCACGTAATAACTGCAAAGGTGAAAAAATAATATTTGGTGAAATGATAAGTGGTTACTCACCTTAAACTATAAGCATCTAATTTAAAAAAATCGATCAGATTTCGAGATTTTGCGAAAATCGTTTAAAAGAGTGAATCTTTGTTCACGCATTACGTAATAACGACTAAAGCGAATGATATGAAATTTGGTCACATGATAGATGGCTGCTCAACAAAAACTATAGGTGTCCAATTTTTTAAACATTTTTATGAGATTTTGTGAAAATTCTCTCAAAATACGTTTATATTTCTTCAAACATCACGTAATAACGACTAATACCAATGATACGAAATTTAGTGATAGGATAGGTAGTTGTAATCTTAATTTATAGGCGTTGAATTTAAAAAATATTTTGATTAAATTTTGAGATTTTGTGAAAATCGTTTTAAAATGCTGAAATTTTGTTCCAGCATCACGAAATAAAGACTGCAGGGAATGAAACGAAATTGGGTGACAGGATAGGTTGTCACTCAACTTAAATTCTAGGCTATCAATTTTTCAAAAATATTGATTAGATTTTGAGATTTTGCAAAATTATTTCAATATGCGTAAATATTCGTTCGCGCGTCACATAGTTACGACTAAAGCGAATGAAATGATATTACTTAATTACTCTGTAACCTGTAATATTTTAAAAATACATAAAAATTATAAATTCGCTTTCTTTACTTTGGCAACATACTACATCCACTCTGTGTACTCCTACAATGCTGACAAAAGTTCTTGCTTTTTGGAAATTTGCATTCCCTAACCCGTCAAGGACGGGTACTTCAGCTAGTTAGTAATATTACCTCTTTATATACCTATGATTTTAAAGATCCCTTTAACAATATTCCTCTTGACGACTTTTACAATGTTATTAATGAATTATTTGAAACTTGTGTTAAAAACATTAAGCTTCCTTCCAATGCTGATGTAACGTATTTCAGTTGTCTTTCTAAATTTATTATATATAATAATTATATTCTACATAACAATAAAATATATCTACAAAATCATGGTATACCACAAGATGGTTCAGCATCTAGTTACCTTGCAGATCTTTACTTATATTACTATGAAAAAGAATATACTACACATATCATACTTAAACGATATATAGCTGATATCTTACTTGTAAACACTACTAATAATAATAACATTATCTTCCCCATAAAATATCCTTCTGCTCTGAAATTAATTAAAAATGGTATGCTTAACTATTCCGTTAGTTTTCTAGATCTAAGCATCTCCATCACTCCTAGAAATAGCCTTAGTTTCAATATCTATGATAAGCGAAAAGATTTTAGCTTTAAAGTAAATAGCTTTACTCATTTTTCCTCCTGCTTACATAAATCTGTATTTCGCAATATCATCTATAATT